>JBBMOI010000004.1:36692500-36752500 GCA_038088405.1 Porites divaricata
AAGTAAATACAAACCATGCAAAAACGAGACTTCGAGACTTATCAAAAACGCTTCCGAGATTTCGAGATCCTGCCAAAATTTTCCGAGACCCACGTTTTTCGAGGTACCATTCGCCACCCCTAATATTTTTATTTATTTATTTTCTTAAACATTATGTTGATCCAGTAGGAGGCAGCGTGGCAAGAGTGGTCAGCAGGGCGCGACCCAGAGGTCCTAGACTCGCGTTTTGCTCTGAGCAATGACTGAATTTGTTTCAATGTTTGATCAACTCCCCGGCAATGCTTTGAAAACTTGGATTAGGAGAGCTTGGTCCAGTGCTCAATGCAACACAAATTGTTGGTTTTTCGTCCTGACTCCCCCCCCTCCCCCCATCACCTATAGCTACTGTCTGTTGATTATTTCACAGAGTTCCCGACCAGACTCTATGCAAAATGATTTAGAATAAGCAAGCATGATCCAGTGCAAGCTACCAAATTAGTCACATGCCGGCCTACTTACTGCCATTTGTCCAATCTGGGATACAATTTTGCTGCTATGTCAATTCTTTACAGTTGCTCGGTTATGAGTTATATTGACACATTTTCAAATATTTGGATTCCAAGGGCGACGCAGGTGCTTCAGGTTTAAATGGAGTCGACGGGTCACCTGGCAAACAGGTAAGTACTTTTCTGGAAATACATGTAGCTTTGAGATATGTAAGCCATGAGGAAAACTTTGAACAATTGACGCGAATAGAGACAAATAACCTTTGGTATATCGGGATGTCTTACGTACGATTTTAATTTGACGACACGTGAAGCTAGCCTGCCTGAGCAGCTAAGTGTTCTTTTACCCTAAACAGATAATTTATAACTTTTTTTGTTTCAAGGGTTATGCTGGATCTACTGGAAAGCCTGGTATAGATGGAGCTAAAGGACAGCCTGTAAGTATTACTTTTCTCACGTTGATAAACAGTTGTCGAACTTTTGAGGGGGTTCCACTCATCTGTTGACCAAACCGAGGCCCGCCCCTTGGAGATCCGCGACTGATAGAGAGGGATCGGTGACAGCGCTATGGATTGAATTGTAATTTTTTTTTTTTTGGACTTGGGCTAATGCCGCTCGCTCTTGTAAAACAACGTTTTGATTTTTGTATCAGCTCATACTTACTCATATATATAGAGGATATTACACGGTGGCGCGAAGATATGAATTTTATTTTCGAGTGGCAAAACAATATTTTACTCACTCGCTGCGCTCGTTCGTAAAATATTGTTTTTGCCACGAGAAAATAAAATTCATATCTTCAAGCCGCCGTGTAATGTTCTTTTTATTATATAGACAAAAAGACATCGATAAAGTAATAGAGGGAAATGACCGAAATTACGTCATCGATGAACTCACTAGTGAGATTATGGAAAATAAACCACTCGGGTCCCGGATGTAGTTTTTATGAATTTTACGAGTGGTATATTTTCCAGTAAAACACTCGTGTCTATATAATAAATATATATATATATCCTGTGTATTAGACGATGCGCGGGCCGGCTGCAACCATAACTGTATCCTAACATATTTTCTCGGACAAATTTTAAAATGTCGTTTTCTCAAATAATATACGATCAATTTTTTAGTGATCCCCATTTTTCGCACATACCATACAAATTTAGACAAGCTGAGCATTACGATCCATCAAAGGCTTTAGTCAATAAAAGAACCGTACACTTTTTAACAAGGTGTGGTTTAACTTTTTAAGTCCACATTTGATTCATACTAATAATTACAAAGTAATGGTCTTCTTCACAGTAACTTAAATGTCCAATAGCTTTGATTTCAATGGTCACATTTCGGATTTCAGTCACAAACTGTACACTGCTTTTTGTTTAATATAACAGGGAGCAGATGGTAGTGACGGAGAAGATGGTGACGCTGGAACACCTGGAGACGCGGTACAAAAATACGACATTAAAACTCCTATATTTTAAAGTAGATGAAAACTTTGGTCTCATTAGGCTCAACATACTCTCTTTACAAGAGCAAGGACGGCATAGTTGGTTTGGGCGAGGCCTTAGGGGCGCCAAGTCCCGAGTTCTATCCCCTGCGACATCACATCCTTGTTTCAACTGCTCTCCATTCTTTGTAGATTTAACTAGCTTTAAATACCGATACCCTTAAAAAGGAGCATTGATGCAGGGAGGGGAGGGAGGGGGTAAAATAAGTGCACCCGTCAACCTCGAGTTTGTCAGTAGAATGACTGTCACGAGTTATCGACGTAAAATATGGTTGCTTTACCTTTTCCTTTACCGTAAAAAACTGATGCATGTGTCCGAAGATAAATAAATATGTGGCAACTTAGGCTCCCGGGATTGTGAGTGGCGCTTTCGATTGATGACATTTCGGAATAAGAATGGGCAAAATTTTTGTTGCAAATCTCTTCTACTATGATTTCGGACCACTTAAACGCTACAGACATCGGACTGTTTTATTTCGAGCATATTTCTAGATATTGCAATGCATCAAATACCAAAACAGATGATTTTTAGAGTTTATTACATTTACTCGTACGTCCAGAATACGGTCAAGCCGAACAAGCCCTTAAACTCATTTTCTGAAAACGTCCTTTCAATTTCTTGGCGTAGTGGATGTTTATCAAATAATAGAATGTGACCTGGCTTGCAACACTTAACTAATGTCTCTATAAAAGGTGTAATCTGAATGTTTCTTTTATATCCCAGGGTGAACAAGGAGAAAGAGGCTCTCCGGGAGCAGCTGGTTCTTCTGGGCCTGACGGAACCCCGGGTCCCAGGGGAGACAAGGGTGCAACAGGGACCCCTGGTGAAAGTGTAAGCAATAACACTTTGCGAGTTGAATGCCAGTCTTCATTATTTAATAATATCACTCATTAATATCTTGAAAGAGAAGTGCACACTGTACGAAAATGTGTGCATGTAAAAAAGAGCAAAAACACTTTAGTCAATCGTAACTCATTCGTTTGCCTGTGTTGAATTCATATGTGTGGTTTGTTTTCATGTACAACAATTGACTCTTGTCTAAACCTTCTTTGCAGCCAAGGAACGAAGAGCCACACCATAATTTTTTATTAACCCTAACCTTGCATTTCATCTAGTCAATACCAGTCTCAGGGCTCACTAGATATAGCAACTTAACTTATTCTGAAAGTAAAGAAAGATCATCGCAGTAAATTTTCCAATTTAAGCAATTGGAAAGAAGAAGCCTGAAAAAAAAAAAAATCAGGGCTTCAAAGGGATTCGAACCCATGACCTCCGCGTTGCCGGTGCGTTGTTCTACCAACTGAGCTATGAAGCCACACATTGGGAGCGAGGTCAATTTATTGAGTTCATGTCTCCCGTGAGGAGTGAAATGATGTGAAGTATATGAAATAATTCATATTTGAACTGCCGTTGTAGATGAAAGTAAAGAATGATCATCGCAGTAAATTTTCCAATTTAAGCAATTGGAAAGAAGAAGCCTACGAAAAATCAGGGCTTCTTCTTTTCAATTGCTTAAAAAATATATATATATATTACAGCGATGATCATTCTTTACTTTCATTTTTTTAACTTATTCTTTCAGGGTGATCCTGGTATTAACGCTGCAGATGGAAAAAGAGGAGCTCAGGGACTACAAGTAAGTATTGCTTCATTCTTGTATAAACAATAGAGCGATTTTCGTATGACCTTGAAAAAAGGTTTCGGTAAGTGTTCGTTCTTTGTTTCATCAGCCAATGGATGAAAAGATCAAAACATGGCCTCTTCGTTTTCCCGCCAAAGAAACCCTAATTGCTGGTTTTCAGTGTCACGCCATTCAAAATAGATCAAAATAAAAATCAAAACCATTACACAGATAAAGTCCAGAATCTTGGAAATGAAAGGAGGTAAATATACAAAGACCCTCGCCAAGATTTGGGTCGAAGGAATAATTCGTATACGAGATATCCGAGGAAATGTTTTACCCAAATTTATAGAGCTTTGTATGGAGACGCCATGCTGGAGCTCATCCGGATGAGCTCCAACATGGCGGACGGAAACCAACAGAAACATCTGTTGCCGAGTTTTGCTACAAAAGCGTGAATTTACTCCTAGAGGAACTCATAAACATTAAATTAATACTTTTTCTAATACTTGAACTGTTTAGATAGCAAAATTCCTGGAAAAAAAGTCACTTTTTTAACCTAAATGACAGCTCTCTCGGCCGTCATGTAAATGATGCGTCACGCAAAAGTTTAGAAATTCAAGCGTACTCTATTACAAAACCAAGAACCCTTTTAAAGTGAAAATTTGTTTGAAAATTAGTTTTCAGCTGCTCTAATACACTATGAAAGTAAAATCTCAGTAGGATCGATAACTGTGTAGTTTGAATTTTAGTGACGTCATGTGAAAACCAACAATATGGAGAAGGCACTGTTCGATTGGCCAATCGTGTTGTAGTATGACGTCAAAGCGAAGTATAGGTTGATTTCTAGAAAGTTCTCGGGCATGAAGTTTTTTCACCTGAGCATTCGTTTAACCAATGAAAAGCCAGGCGCGTTTGTCTGTCCGTTCGATAAACCAATCAAATCGCTCTATTTCCGTTCGTTTGTCGTTTCTGTTTTGTTCGCGCGCTTTCATTTCAAGGTCATACGAAAATCGCCCTAAAAAGCCTCTTTTTCAGCCAGCCAGAAGCTATTACAAGTACCAATCGTGACTTTCTCGCTTTTTTCCTGGAAGCTCACACGTTTTCGTGGCGTCGTAAACATTTATTATCGCCAATTGATTCGAATTTGATTGGCCCATTCGAATTTCTGCACCTGTTGCAATTAGCAATAAGCTTATTACTTTGGTTTTGCTTTGGTATTGTTACGATTATCAACTCAAGACCACTCTAGTCGTGACTGAATGAACACCCCAAATAAATTCTAAGTTTTAGTACTTCTAAGACCAATTTCGATATTTTTTTCCTCCGTAGGGTTCTAAAGGAGAGCAAGGAAATGTTGGTGAAGAAGGAACCACAGGAGAAAAGGTAATCAACAAGCTCCTGAAAAAAAAAAACAGTTTCCTTATTTTTCCAAGTTCGACGGGTTAGTCTGCACATGTAAGATGCGTCGGGGTGTACTTTGATACACAAGGGATTCAAAGTATTCATCCCAAAAAGAGCTTATTCTTTTGAATTAGGGTTGAATTCTTGCGTTAAAGTGAGGGACAAAAATATTTTCGAGGGCATCTTTTCTTCTTCATCAGGTAAAAAGCTCGTCTCACTCCCTTTCTCTGGGACCAAAACATTTTTTTGCGGGAGGAAGGGATACACTGGCAGGGGTGACTTGAATTATGAACTAAGATTACGTCTCTTCTAAAATTAGGGTTTTCTGCGAATCAGGGTGAGGTTTACAGAGTCAGCACAGAAACCAGGTGTCTCAATAGAAAACTATTACTAGACTGCAGAAAGCGAAAAATGAACTCTGACCGAGTTGCTGTGTCAGTCAGCTGCTCATAAAATTTAAATTGGCTCAAGTGAACCTTGGTTGGATTCCCTTGTTTGATCTTTGTGCGTAGTCTTACTATAATAACCTACAGCTGGTAACAGATCAACAAGTTAACTATTACCAGCTGAGAAATGACGTTTTTGGACCATCTACAAAATTAAAAAAGAACCTGGCTGAAATAATATCCAAAAATTGAGTATTCGCGAAGACCTTTAACTTGGGCACAAAACAGGGCCTTTTTTTGAAGCTAATGGAGGTTTGTAATTATCATGTTTACAGGGTGATTTTGGCTACTCTGGTAAACCTGGACCGATGGGTCGTCCAGGTGCACAGGTAAACAACTGCTTTTATTCATGCTTCATAATAAATTTTCCCTAAGCAAACTCCCTCAAATAAAGGAACATGCGTGTGGGAAGAGATGGCGAAAATACAGGAGGAAAAACTATTTTTAAATCACCAAATAAAATAGGATATCATCACTGGCGTTTCATGGTCATGGATTGGTCATTGCATCGACCATAGACACAAAAGACTCTTGAAAGAAAGAGAGAAAATGGGAAGTGCAGCCGGGGAAAACAGGTGTACCCCTTCATCCTTATTTGTGCACCTGCAAAGTTTGCCCTTTTCCAACCCTTTTAACCGCATACCCAATGCATTACAAACAGTGGAAAAGTAATTTTTATGCTCAACACCTGTCACCTCAATGGCCATGCTGATAATTGTCCGGCCTTTCAAAGGGCTGAGTGCACTGCATAGTAAGCAACATCGCTCGATAGCACTGCTCAAGAGCCTCATTAATTATTTTGGGTTCAGTTCCCGAGTTTAGTGATAAGAGTGTGGCAAATAGAAAATTGGGGTCTTTTATTCTTATGACAATGATGAAATTTCTCACAGGCCTAATTTCCTGCAAAACTCTACGGTAAAATGACGCATGTACACAAACAAATGGAGAAAAAGGACATCCGTGACCATCACGCCACTTCCATCGTTATACATTTATTGATAATAGCTCTCGACCTATGAGCATGTGGAAATATCTAAAATTATTGTAAAAATGAAGTACTATAGTGGGTTGAATAGTACTGTTGAGTAACTTATATTTATATACTCACAAACACATGCTGAAAAGTGAACATGTACACTTTTGAATTATATCTCTGTAATTCCTAAATTGTATCCTTTTACCGCTTTTTCTCAGGGTGTAGCAGGCGATGCTGGACAAAATGGTACCCTTGGTCCACCAGGCCCGCAGGTTCGTCAAATTTCATTTTAGTAGAAGGATGTTGAGTTACCTTTGCTTTTAGCTGATATTCTGTATAATTTATGCAATTTATGAAAATAAAAGAAGGGAATTTCCTCATGTATGTCTTTATTAGTTTATATGTGTTTGTTTTAAAGGGTTCTAGAGGGGCGCAGGGTCCGCCCGGCCCACAAGGCGATCCAGGACAGATGGTAAGTAATGTGTAGAATGATGGTGGGATTTCATTGCCCCATAAACTTATAAATATGAATGGATAATTATTCCTATTAGAATTTTCAGGATCTTTAAAGGGCTTGTGTTAGGTAGATACGTAGATGGTTTCAGGAAAATATTGCCGTTCGTTCAGTCAATTTTTTTTAATTTGTGTAGGCATAGTCATGTAAAATGCAACCGCCGTGTGATAAAGGTATCGCCGTTCTACCCGTCAGCTAAGTAGTTTCTCTTAAGAAGCGGACACCTCATAATTACCACTACGGGTATTGGATATTTATTCGTACCAGTAAACAGAAACGGTGTAGGCTCCTACGTAGACGTTCTTGGGGCTTCGCAACGCGTTCTATCCCTACCTAAGAACGTCCGCGTGGGAGGTTAGAAATGTTGTATTTGAGGTTTCTGATAGTTTTAGTCTTAGGAGAGGTGGGCTGTACTATTGTTTTGTTTGATTCTACCTCACTTTTTTTTTTTTTTAATGACAAGGAGAAAAATTTGCAGGTGTTGACAACATATTAACAGTTACTGTTTTTACTACCACAGGGGACACAGGGACCCCAAGGAAATCCTGGCACCCCGGTTAGTTCATCAGTTTACCTACCATTCATTTGTTGTTAAGTAAAGAAGAAATGATACGAAGGTTTCTTTTAGTAAACGAGGGCGTGAACAAGCTACTGAAATAATCCTTAACTCCTGGACATAGTGATCGCAGGAGTTCAAATTGATGTACTTTTCACCTGCTTTTTGAGAAAATTCAGAAAGTTTTGTTCGCGTGATTTATTGTTGAAGTGTAAACAGGGTTCGTACAGCTCATGGAAAACCTGGAAAGAAATGACATTTAATGTATTTTCAAGGCCTGGAAGGTCATGGAATTTAGTTGAAGGTCGCGGAAAGTCATGGAAAATAAAATGTCTGGTAGTTGTGAGAGCAAGGACAATGTAAAATAGAGATGCCCAGTAATTAAACAGTGCGAACGGCACTTAATTTAGTGGACACCAGAATTCGTGTCTGTTGAACTGAGTTGAGTAAAAAAATTATCCTCAAACAAGAAAAGTTTGGAAAATTTTGTAGAATAACAGCTTGACCTTACGGGTCATGGATAACTTGGAAAGGTCATGAAAAAAGTCATGAAAACTCAAACGACTTTAAACAATTCCAAAAAGTTTGTATATCCTCAAGTGCTTCGTCTCCTTAATGACCTTTGTCTACCTGCCTGAAATTAACTTTTGTATGGTTCTTTCCCTGTTACTTTCTAGGGTGATCGTGGAACAACGGTAAGGTTACTGTTATCATAGTCATCAAACAAAACATCACCATTTGTTCTCTTTCTGTTTTCTTTTGTATGTTTTGTTTTGTTTTGTTTTTGTTTTTTTTCAACTCAGTTGCCGTTATTTAGTTTAAACATTTTCTATTATTTCGGTGCACGCGAAAAGAAATAAAAATAAAATCAACCTTTGAGGCAGTTTACTAAATTTTTAAGTCATGTCTATTGATTACCTGTAATATTTTGTGCTAGTTGAGAAGTCCAGTCTCCTTCGATTTGCTTAAAAATACATGACCAATATTGATAAACAATAAAACTCCGATTAAATGAATACTTTAACAATTTTTTCTTTTTAATATTTCAGGGCACAGAAGGATTACAGGTGTGTTCTTGTTTCACTAAGACAAATGTCATTGGTAATAGGGGTTACAGTAACTTTTTTCCTATAAAAGAGATCAACCAATTTACTTGGGATATGTAAAATCCTAAAAACAAAGGCGAAAAAAAAAAAAACCAAATTTTTCCTTAAACAAGCAGCCTTTATAGTTCGCTTACCTTTTAAACGGAGGTTCGCCCCATTCCGTTGCGGAGTATTGGCCAGTAGCAGCTGAGAAATTGAGCTAAATTGAATGTGCTGAACGCCAAGTGACAACAGAGACTAGAGCACCTATAGAGCCGCTCTTTACAGGGAGAATCGTTTTCATTTGCTCAAATTTAAGCATCCATTCTGAAATTCGGTTACTCTATTCATTGTTCAGTGGGCCAATATCTGCTCTTGAAGTAACTCTAAAGCAAGTGCAAGAACTAAAAGAAATAATGAACCTTTACAGACCAAGAGAAACCACGGAGCTTGTGAATATGGACCGGCCAAAGCACCGCAGAGCAATGCTTAAAAAAAAAGCTCCCAAACATCGCATTTACCGTTCAATCCTGCAAGTCAGTCACATCAAAAATTGGATGATCGACTATCCAATTGTTTTCCACAAAGTTTTAACCACATAATTAGCAACAAAATATGTGGAAGGGCCATTGACTGCTCCTTAAGACGAGTATGTACTGAAAGTATGTATGTTTATTTCTATATGGCATAAAGCCATTGCCACGTAAGAGTTTTTACAGTTAGAATTACTGTAATGAGATAAAACAGAGGGTGTCACTTTAGTTCATAGCGAGTACAGTGCCAATTGTGAGCATAGCCTCAGTTTAAGGTTTTGTTTCCCCTTTGAAATCCAACTGAGAAGCTACAAAAACAATTTTAAAAAAATGCTTTACGAAGTGTCCAGAAGGTGTGGCACTAGAGGCCTTGATTAAATACGGTAAGTTTCTCATTGGTACGATTTGTGATTGGTTAAAAAACCTTGCGCCGATTTTTTTCAGCCAATCATGAGTTCTCACACTTGTTTTCCAACGCCTGCTGTCGGTCGCATGTAACTGCTGAGACATTTTATTGCTTCATTAGGGGTACTAGATTGGACTGAGTTATAACTTTGGGTTTTATGTCTTGAAACCCGTATTAACGAGGATAATACATCGAGTATCATTTTATTTAACAATTAGTCGCCGAAGGCGACGTGAATATCGGCGAATAGTCACCGAGACGAAGTCGAGGTGACTATTCGCCAATATTCACGTCGTCTGAGGCGACTAATTGTTTTAGTATAATTACATTGATGATTATTCGAGAAAATAAAATTATTAATCAATTTCCGACCCCGAAACATCAAAAAATCTGGCTGCCATTTTGAAAACTGCTACCCTTCAATGCTATAATCACCGCGCGGTGATTATAGCGGGATAGTGCGAAGCTCCTAGCCAATCACAGCGCTCTATTTTCGATATTCATCGATGTAATTATACTAATAACAAATATGTTTATTTTTAGGGACCTCCAGGACCACCCGGACCTCCTGGCCCTCCGGTAATTCCAAATATATTAGAGATTGTAGTTTTTCAAACTTGATCGCGATTAATCTCGCTTAATTTGTCAGGTGTTAGCGAATTTTTCTTGGAATTAATTCTTGTAAGACCGCGTTCAACTGAAGAAACAAAGAAAAAGGAAAATTCGTCAGGAAGTGTTTACTTATTCTATTTAAAAAAATGTCGCATTAGGAGATTTCACGCCGTAGTGTGCATTGACGGCAGAGAAATGATGCAAGTGCAAACTTGATAGTTTGCTGATCAGTAAAACGTACTTTTTTGACGTTCTTTATAATGTCATCATCGTGGTTACGCCATCTCCCTACCATATATTTTGGTACGCCTTAAGATGGAGAAAATGTAAAAGAGAACAGGTCCCAAATATTGTCATCCGTCTTTTTCTGAATCAAACTTTGATCTTTTCACACTCGGGTATCATCTTTGTGATGAAGCTTTGAATGTGTCGACAAAATGCTTTCGCCTTACCACTTTGAGCTCGCTCGCAAATTAGCGAAAATAAAGCAATCAGTTAGTAAACAACAACAAAAAGCAGTAAAACACCGAGATCAGTATTTTTAGTTGATTAGGTACCTTATTTTTCTGTTTTCCTTTTCTTTCTTTAGGGAACTCCTGGAAGCTACCTTGTTGGTTCCATGGTAGGCGTTTTATATATTTCGTCTTTAGGAATTTCTGTAAAAATTCTTAATCATAACTATAACAAAATTGTCAAATCTGATTGGCTATCAACTGCCCTGATTTCAGCCTTAATCATAACTATAACAAAATTGTCAAATGTGATTAGCTATCAACTGCCCGGATTTCAGCCTTAATTGGACAGTTTAATAGGACAGTACGCGTCATGCCTAAGTAATTGGACAGTACGCGCCATCACGCGCGCGCTTAAATGGCTTTTTTTTTTCACTGCTAGCAAAACAGAATTTCGAATTCCTTGTGTTTTGATTTAAAAAATAGCCTATTATATTACAAATTTTGTTAAAGTTATGATTAATTGGTAACAGAACTTCGTGTCGTCCAATTCGGTCTGTAATCATACTCGTGATTAAACAAATCGGACTCCCGCTACGCGGTCGTCCGATTTTGTTAATCACTCGTATGATTACAGACCGAATTGGACTCCACTCAGTCCTGTTACCATTACTTAACAGAGAAGCTGACGTGATAGAAAAACATATACACACGTTGTCAGCGCTATCACTATCATCATCGTTCTCATCACATCATGATCATCATCATCATCAAATTATTCAATCGGTGGTGTTGCTGTAACGTCTTGTGTGGCTGTGCAGGCCAATGCACGAGTGGCAGTTCTACTGCACAGCGGCGCAGATGAAGCTGGAGGATGGCAGAGTGGAGCTCGAGCTGTTTTTAAGGGGAGCGCGCTTCTTTGCATATTTCTGTTGATATTTAACGTCGGCTTTCTCGATTACGCCATTCTTTGACCGTCTCGAGCATGCACAATCACACGCAGCATCTTCTGAGTTGTTTGGATGAATTTCGCATGCACTGAGGTCACGTTTTTCATGCGTCCTTGGACCGCAGACCGAGCCGTCCGACTTTCATTATTATTATTATTATTATTATTATTATTATTATTATTATTATTATTATTATTATTATCATTATCATCATCATTAAAAATATCATTTTCTCTTGTTCACTTGTAGCTGACAGGAAGCGCCGACAAGGGTCCCCCGAACTATCGATTGTATTCCAGTTCAAAGGTAATCTTTCTAGCAGAGCAATGAAACAAATAAATTAATAATAAATATAATTGATTTTATGCGTGGTTTTAATGGTCGCCGTACATTCACGGCGTCTTCGTCGACCCCATCCAAGCCGAATTTAAAAACGATGAATTTTGAGGAAAGTGGAAATCGGAATACCCAAACAAAAATTAAAAACCAGTCACATTGGTGGAAAAACGGGTTGACAATGGTGGGAAGCGAGTTGTCTCGTCAACTCGTCTCCTGTGCTAGATGGAAATATTATATATTTATCAAGGCCTGGAAATATTCACAGTGCATCTGTTAAGGACAGTTGTCGTTCCCTCGGGACCTTTCCAATCAGTGGCTTTTATAATTTATGGTCAGTTATGGTTCCCTCGAGAGCCTCTAGAATTTGTACATTTTCATTGCTAATTTTATGCACGGCGTCGTCACAGTTGTCAGTTGTTAATAGGGAGCTTAAGCAACTACGACGACGACCACAACGACGACTTCAAAAAACAATAGATTTAATGATCAAAACAACAGCTCAGCACGTGCATCATGCTTTTTAGTACATTTCTTTGACATCCTCTGCACGACTACGACGTGAAAACTCCTACTTTGCCGTTTTGTGGAGGAAGTGGACATGCCACGACGAATTTTGCTTCCTCTTTTTGAACTTGAATAAAATCCTTAAGAATTCAACTCCAGGAAAGGCCGCGTGCATTTGACATATTGAGAGGGTCCAAATAGACGTTTTTACTGCCGTCGTCGTCGTCCTTGCTTAAGGTCCCTATTGCCGCTCGCCGGTGCAGCATTTAGCGTTCTGCCTTTGCTGTTTGTCTTTCTCCGCATTGCTACACAATCGGTAAGATTTGTATTTCCTAGTGCCCTTTCCTTTCATAAGTACGTTTTCCTTATTGTGATTTTCCTATTTATTTCTGTTTAGCAAACCTTTATTTGTCACCGGGAGAAGCGTTTGCGAATCGGCGATCTTGATCCTTGTAGCGAAATGTATGTCAATAAAAATAAGTTACGCGGCTATCCGTAACAGCATCTCTTATTTTCCGTTGTGGAAGCGTGTTTTACTCAAAAGTGCACCGCTTCGCATTAACCATACCAATGAAGATCTTACTGACCTTACTGCATGTAAACGTTCTCCCTGGAGATATATTGGACAAGACAGACACAGAGATAGGAATGCAATAACCCAGTTTTTACGAGAAAGTAGGTCGGTGAAAAATCCACGACTATAATACCAGACAATTGAGTGCTTGATAAATAGGCCTCTTGGCTGGGGGGGGGGGGGGGGGGGGTGGGAGGGGGCTAACATTCGTAGACGTCTACTGCGGTCATTAGAAGTTTTGTGAAGTAATTGAGTTCGTCGTTATCCAAGGTCAGCCGCTGCGGGGTCAGCTGAGTCGGTTTAGCATCATACGCCAGAGCGGGAGATCGTTCGTTTGATCTCCAGGGTGTGGATCAATACTCAGGTTGACGAGTGACGAAGCCTTTTTGCCATGCAAACGCCTAGACCCTGCTATCGCTCGGATGACCACGTCTTCATCAATAGCAGACGAGAAAACAGTGACCTTATTAGTCATATTGTGCACTTAACACTTAAGAGCAAATGTTACCATCGGTCAAACATTTCGTGGCAACAGCTCAAAATTCAATTTGGCCCATATTCTCAGGTTAGGTAGACCTTAATGTAAAACAAAACGCTGCATAGTTCGTTGGGCTAAATATCGATTAGTTTTCGAGAAAATCAATAATAACCGAATCCTGAGAATTTGTCACGTTTTGAGCTTTCAATTTAGGTTGAAAAAGAATGCTTCGCGTAACAAAAATAACACACTCTAGAGCAATAAAATCTACTAAATCTAGTAGAATGATGCCGAAATATGTGTTAAAAGCAAATTAGAGCAATTATTTTCTATTTACTTTGAAAATATAATTACTTTTCGCGAGCCCTCTTTTATCAACATTAAAACTTGCCAAAAAATAACCTTTAATCTAAGTATGCGGTACTAAATGAAATACGTCGAAAAATATGGATTTCGAAAGCCGAATAATCGTTCTTTTACATATCCAAAGGATTTTTTGGGGAAATGATTTAGCGCGAAGAAATTCAATTTTAAAGTTGGATACAATGCCCCGTTTTAACCGACCTTCCAAGTTATGTAGTAAACACACAGAAATAGAAGCTTTCCAGAGAGCATTCAATCAGAAGCGGAATTGACGTAAAAATTCAACCAACATATTTTAAAATCAAAGACATAGATTGTATTTCTGTTGTCCCTTCGTTTGATACAAATTCTAATCAAACTGCAAGATAATTTGTCAAGATAACGCAGCTGTCATCTTTGTTTACACGCCGGCGTGAAGACCAGAGTCGTGAGATGTTTTGTTGGAAAGTTTTCCCGACCAATTATCTCTGAATTCAAGATCAGAGATCAGATTTAAAAAGTTATTTTCGTTTGCCTTTCGTCGAAAGTCAGTTTCGAACTAATAAGCAAACCAAAGGCAAACAATTTAACGAGCCATCTCAAACTGACACATTGAAAACATGTCTTAAATCCGTGAGAATTTCGCACAAGAATCAAATCTTTTGATCATGAAATTAAAGGGTCGTTTGCCCTTCTTTACCAGCATATGAAGACTTCCACATTCTCATAGCGTAATAACAACTTACATTTTCCTTGCGAACGTAGCCAAAACGGAGCTGGACGTTTTCAGCAAGTTGGATTCGCAGAACATGTATTTATAGCAACTCAATGGTTGCGTGACCAATGTCTATTTCCGGAATTGAGAACGGAAGTTCATGTGCACGGACTTTATGTAACTGGAAAATCATGAACCCTTTATATAATGGTGCTGCTAAACATTTCAAATTAACGAGTCTTTTTAGTTTCAATATCAATTTTAACATTTTGTACGCTCAGCTATATTCTACGGCGAGAAACCACGTAAACCATCTTCAAGATAATCTAGCTTCTGAATCATCAAAAGTGTCAAAGATGAAACACAACAAGTTTTTACACTTCTACTAAAAGCTTTACCCCAAATCGAACTAGAAAATGTAAGTGATTAAATGCAGGTGCCACGACCAATTCTCTGCTTTGTACAAGAAAGACGTTGCCACATCTCAAGTTCGGAAAAGCTAACACTTGTCTTTGACCATCACCACCTAATTTCTTTTTTTTTTTTTTAACAATTCAGCCGGTAATGGTCTCCAGCTATGAAAAGGGTAAGAACATTATTGCCTCAGTGGGTTAAACGGGGTCACCCAGACATGACCGGTCACGGATAATAAATTCCTCGATAAACTAATTTTAACAAAGAGTAAGTGGTTTTCACGCGCATTTTCCAAAAAAAGGAAATCCAAATTACTTGGCCACGTGATCGACTACGCCCTCCAGCCTCTAGTGTTCGAGAATTGTAACTAACGATTCCCACCACTTTCTTAACGTGTAGCTCCAGTTTTTCTGTATCAAAGCAAATGCGAAATCTGCTCGGAATGGTTCCCGAATCATTACAATTTGCAGGTGAATTGAAACTGGTGGTTCATTGACTAGTGCCAGTCCTCTTCTAACTAAAGTTTTCGTCAGGACGAGACGCATATGACTTCTTTCCATTCCTTTAACTGTTTTTACAAGAAGAGTATTATTAGCCACTGTAGACCTACAAAGGAAGAACGGTTTGCTCTCTGTCCAGTGGGCGATTCAGCTCGAAGGATTTCTCGATAAAATAGAGCGTGGTTGATCATGTGATGCAGTTAATATAATTTTAAAAATGAAATTGGAAGATTCCTTATGATTGTTCTTAAATCGTTAGTCACGGGATAGCTTGAAAAAACTTTACATTAGACCATCCCCCTTTTAAAATTCTGAGTAATCTTTAAATCTACTTGAAGATGTACAAATTCTCCGTTTGTGGGCGTGGCTCTGATTCCTTTTCTCTCCAGACTTAACTAATTTTATAACAACTTGTTACCGTTCCTATAACACTTTTCCTTTTGTTAGCTTTCCCCTGGCTTCTATCGTAAAAGCTACCGGGATAATTTTGACGAGGCACTTTACAACCCCAGTCAGTCGTCACTCTTTGAAGAGTGTCTGTAAAAAGTTCTTTTGACGACACACCGTTAGCATCAAACAGAGCCGTCAATTTCAGTTTACCTCAAGTAAGACATTCTCGACATCACTGACTATTTCGTAGGTTAATCTCTACATATTCTGGTCAGTCTTACTAGTTTTATAGCCACACCTGGCCACAACGCCTTCAATAATTTCCAAGTACGGCTGCTTGCTACATCCAGTTCTAAGGCTGAACAGATGTTCTGCAGTGTTCGTATCGAAAACTTCGCCAGCCTAGACTGACCTACGATCTCACAGATGTTGGATGTTTCGTACATGATGGGAGGCTGAAGAGCTAATGCTTTCGTTACTTCGTTGGACATTTTTTCGATTGCTTTTTCCGTTATCAGTTCATTTCTTTCTATACGTTCATTTCTTTGCTGACAAGCGAGAAAAAAATCCTGCTATTTGTAGTTGTGTGAAGTGCACTTGTCGAAGATATTAGAGCAATCACTATGCTTTACTCTTCGCATTGCCTTTGAGACGCTCGACATTCTTAATCAAATTTATTTGAAAAAAGTGATAGCGACGACGTTTTCATTATTTCACAAGGTTTTTCCCAAGGGCAACACCGCAATTTTTTTTGTTTCCTCAGGTAATGATTTTTGTATAGCGATCATATTTGTCACTCTTTTGCCTTTATTCGTTCTTTAACAGGTTTCTGTTTGTCGTTCCTTCTTTTTTAACTCTGATATTTAATTTAAAAAATCGCTAAGATCCACTAGTCACTTGTTCCATGTTCCAATCCCGTTTTTTGTAGTTGTAGATTTCACTTGAATGAAGCGGTATTCCACAACACCCACGTGATAACATATGTTTTTGACTTGAGGTCTCTTGGTTCCGCTTTGGTTTGCTGCTCAGTTCAAAACTAATGTTGCGGCAAAGAAGGCTTACGAAAGGCAATCTAAGACCATTATGAGGAAAATGGAAGCAGTGAATACGCACAACAAAAACCAACCTCCAAAGCATGAAAAACAAACAATGCCACCGTTCCGCTGTCATCTCGTGGGAAATGATTTTGAACGATTGGTTCACGAACGAAACGAGACCTGCAGAAATACAGTTTTCTTCATCATTGATTTGAAGACAAAAAGGTTAGATTCTATCCGTTAAAATAGACCTCGACTTACTGTATTCTGCTTAACTTTTTAGGGGCTTCCGTCAAGTGTAATGTGCGTTGCAGTGTCATGTCACGCGTGGGACAAGTTGAAACACGGAAATTTATCCAATTTTAGAAATCGATTTCTTCGCTCTGAATCATTTCCCCAGAAAACCCTTTGGAACTCTAAAAGAACAACTCTTTGACTTTTAGTCACTAGGTTTTCAACGAATTATATGCAGTACCACAAGCTCAAATAACAGGCTAATTTTAGATAAGATTTCTTCTCGATAAAAATAGGTCGGGCAAATTAAATTAGATTTTAAAAGTGAATAGCGGAGAATTGATAAAAATTGCTTTAACGGTATTTTTTGACATTGGTCAACAATATGTGGTAGATTTCATTGCTCTAGAGTGTTTTATTTTGTAACGCGAGGCGTCGTAAATCGCCCTAAATTTCACATTGAAAAGGCGGCGTTTTCACAAAATTCAGTGATTATCGATTTTCTCGAAAACCAATCGATATTTAGCCAAACGAACTATGCAGTGTTTTGTTTTACATTAATGTCTACCTACCATGAGATTATGAGCCAAATTGATTTTTGAGCTGTTGCCACGAAATTTTGAAAATGTTTGAGTTTTGGTAACATTTGCTCTTAAATAAAGCAGGGTTTCCTTCTATCGTTCAAATGTCAATGCTTCTGCAATGCGAAAATTTAGTAACATCCTTTTTCTCCTTTTTACAGAGAGAGCCATCCAAAGAGCCATCTCTTTTAGAGGTAGGCGGGTCTTATATGAACCAAATACCGATATTGGTGTGATAATGTTACAGAAATGTTTTCTTTCTTTTTGTCACTCTCTGCTGATTTATTCCATTCAGCGTCCTGTCATGAAAAAGATGTTAGATGCTTACTCAAATCAGAAGTACAATTACAAACGACAGAAAGGCAGCAAATTCCATCCTGCCCGATCCTGCAGAGATATTCAGCTCGATAGCAAAGTCAGCGTGGAGAGTGGTGAGTGAAGCCTGAAAAACAGCTTTCAGGAGATGATGTAGAGTACGTTCAACAGCTAATAAGTCAAGGTTATTCCAACTAGCTTACTTTGGCAAATGTACATGAAGTCGAACTCTTGCTCGTTGAATTCCTAAGAACGGTATTCAAGTTCAGAAAGAGTACTATCGTTGTTTGTTTAGTCGCATCCTCCATAAGGCATAAAATTTAGGCATTTTCAAGCCGTAGTCGTGCAGTGACGACAAAGAAATGAACAAAAAAGCCTGAGGCACGTGCTCGTGTTGTTTTGCTTATTAACCCTTTAAGTCCCAATAGTGATCAACATCAATCTTCTCCTAACAATATCCATACATAGTTAAGAGATAAGGTTATGAGAAATGATAAATGTTCACCAAAGAGAAAATACCTTGATCTATTATCAAATTCTCTCAACGTATTCTTTAAGGAAATGTATAGAGACCAGTTTGGAGAATTTGTATGTTGATATTGGGGTTTAAAGGGTTAAACCTGTTGCTTTTATGACGTCCCTGTTGTCGTCCCATCATCGGATCTTAAAAGGGAGTTTTGGGGCCTGTTTACATCGAGGTGGGGGACCCCACATAGGTAAGGTAACATGTGGCGGGTCAACCCACCTATCACTGTAAACGTGATCAAATTAAAATGAGAGATTGTGTGGGCAGGCGGGTTACCCCACCAAAGCGGGTTACCTCACCTATCTGGGATCCCCACCTCCATGTAAACAGGCCCTTAGATGCTTCGATGGAGACGGCAACGGGAATGTCTGAAAAAGCAATAGATTTCGTGAGCAAAACAACACCCTCCATGGTACAGTTCGTTCCCTCCCCTGAACGAACATGACGTGAAATTTCCTTGTGTCATGTATAACAGAGGATGTAAACACAGGATGACAAAGTTTTCTTTATCTTTCTGAACTTGGGTGTGGTCCCCAATAATTCAACTCCAGGAGAACCCATCTAGATGATTCGACATTTTAAGCGAGTTTAAATAAACGCGACAAAGTTTGGAAAAAAAGCGTGAATCCGTTTTAGCAGCGTTCGATGTTTTCGCTGCCGCCTCCGTGGTCGTTTCTAGGTGAATAGATCTACTGAACAAGCCGAGCACACACAACTTAAAAGACACCATCGATTACGTAAACTCACTAACGTACACACTTGCGTTACGGTGGAAAGAAGCAGTGCGTGGAGAAACTGTTGGTATCTACGTCATGTAAATAATACAAATCAACAAGGAAACGACAATGCATTTTGTAAATGTTAGGTTTCCTGTGTGGTTAGAGCCCAGTCTCTGCCGAGGTTCCATTCGAGACTAGGTCAAACCTCGGCACACATGTTTTTTTCTGTCGCTGTTATTTTCGCCTTTATTTTTCGGATAAGGATCGTTTGATTAGACTCACACCGAAGGAATAGAGCATAAGGGAATCATTACGGATATTGCAGCGATTCTCAAGGTTACGGACACGGACACTTGCTTGTTAGTAAGCATTTCTTGTACAGTATTGTATTCGAACAACGTGCTGAGCGTAATTGATCGAATCGAATAAAACGTGGAATTGACGCTGAATTGACGGCTGTTACACATTTTCTACGCTTTAGCTGTTGAACGTAACCCCCGTAGTAATATCTGAAAGTTGGTTATTCGAACCAGTTGAAATTCATCCGTAAAGACAGATACTCACAGTTATGGTACGCCTGCAGAACCAAAACTATTTGAAATGACTGTACATCATGGCTTCCCATTTTCTGTTAGTCGTATAGTACAGACCGAATAAACCTTTGTTTTTTAGTGGAATCTCAGTAGTGTGAAGTGGAATGCATTAACGCCGCTGACAACATAGGCCTTTGTCCTTATTCCATGAATAAAATGAGGAGAAATCTAGTTTTTATATTTTTATTTTTGCATTTTTAATATAATAAAAACAGTATCAGCAACCCAACATCAACAAAATCATAAAACCGCCTGAGACAAATAATCTTTTCCTAGCGTGAAAATGGCCAGTTATGTCGGTAAAGTTCCCAACCGTGTAAGTGATTTTCTTACACAGGCTACTACTGGATAGACCCCAATGAGGGTTGCATAGACGATGCAGAATATATTTACTGTGACTTTGAGAACAAGAGAGCTTGTGTCGACCCAAAGAAAGAAAATGTAAGTCAAGTATCTAATACAATACTAACAATACTGGACCCGTTTGGACTCGCGAATAACTGTCAGCAATTAGTAGAGTACTAGATTGGGCTAAGTATGTTTTGAAGAATTACACGGATAACGCCTTCCTTGTTCTGCATAATTCTTAATAACGCCCGCTTTATGCAACTTGTGAGCAATTATATAAAATACACCCGCCCTTCCACTTCCCTCGCGAGCACTGCTCTTATTCGAGAGATTGAGATGTATAGAGAGGAGAATTCGTTACGTCACGTTGTCTTGGAAGCCAAATTTCTGGTTCTCAACAAACTGTGGTCCTCCAAAAATGGCAGAAAAAAGCGAAAAAATTGACATGTATGTCTTTCCTTGTTATATGATTGCTCTCAGGAACAAAACGGTAGCCCATTATTTTCTTCCATCGTTCGACAATGCAATGGCCGTCTCTTCCATCAAAGATTGTTGAGATCCATAACTTTTGCTACCACGGAAGCGTAACGTCACATTTCTCCTATCTATTACCAAGACGATCTCCCGGTGTTAGTGTGAACATACCCTATACCCAAATAGATATAGGAATACTCTGGCAGAAGAAACATTTGACCTCGCCTGTACCTTTTCATGTTATATTTATAGTCAAACCTCCTTAATACAGACTATGAAAGGACCACAGAAAGTGTCCGTATCAGCGGGGTGTCCGTATCAAGCGGTTCATTTATTAAGGTCAAAAACCCCTTTTACTAGAACAAAATACCAAAGAAATATAATAATTTAGGACATAAGCATCGTCAAGTCAAACTTCTCTAACCTTCACAAAGCCGTCATTACGCGGCTTAAGTCCACGAAAACACTTAAAAATCGCTCATTTATGGTATTACTTAATCAAAACCCTTCTCTACGTAACTTGCTTGATGCCAACAATTGACGTGTACAAATCATCTTATCCAGTGTATGGTAACGCTGGGAACATCGACGTGCTGTCAATTGAAGGATTTTTCACCTTCAAAAAGGAAAGCTCTATTACAACACACAATTGCTAATGAAGTGTCCGCATTAGCGAAGTTGCCATTCTGTGAAAATTCGTTGATTGGCCAAGGAATAAGTGTCCGTTGTCGGCATTAACGGATGTCCGTATTAAACGGTTGTCCGTAAAGTGGGATTCAACTGTCTTTTTATGTCTTTATTTATTTATGTTTGTACAGATCACAATTGAAGACGCTCAGGCTCAGCAATGGATCAGCGAAATTCACCCAGATGTCCAACTGGTGAGTAATATGGTTTCGGCATCTTTTTTCGTGCTTGTGTGTGTGTTTTGCTTAAACTTAATTTCTCGGTGGCTGCTCAGGAACATGGGCACGCGCCTGTCTAAACGTCGCGAAGCCAATGCCTTGTTATACCCTGAGTGCCAGAGACTTTTTAAGCGCGGTTTTGGTCTCTTCGCTGCTCGTGGCTTCGGACTTCGGCCGAAGATCTGTCGGCCTCCGACACCGATGCTTCCTGGTACCCCAGGGTAGGGTAATGCGTTCGATAAACAGTACCAAAGAGAAGATGAAAAAGTAAGGATCGAAACAACGCGAACAACAAGCCAGTGAGTTTCTTTATTTCCGGAGGTTCTATCTGATGGGGCTGCGGTGGAACAACTTGTGCGGTGTTGGATATTGTTTGATCGTGTTGCTTTAATAACTTGCGTCATCTTATAAAAGAATACCATCAAATGTTGGACTGATGTTTGTTTGACTAACCTTTTAGCGGACCTTTGAGATACAATATTTTGCAATTTTTCCATGCGTCCTTGTTGGAAAAGAGTGGGCTAAAACGAATCTCGTGTCCAACAAGTTAGAATTGAATAAAAATATTGTTTATCAAAGTCTCAGTCTTCGCTTTCACCCAATTTTATTAATTTTACAAAACATCCTTTATATTTGTACAGAGTTCGGGCTGTTGGCCAGTCCAAATTCACACACATTTTCCATATAAGGTCGAACGTAGGGATAATGGCAGACAACCGAGGTCCAGTGAATCAAATTAGAAAGCTAGAAATGCATCATCCGAGGTTGAGAATTTAATAAAATGTGAAAGAGCATGATTTTGCCCTAAATACATGGAGGAATTCAAAATCGCTTTAGCCCTCATAGCTGGACAATCGAGATCTAACAAAAATCTTCCCAAGGAGAGTGTCCTTATGAAGTGTTCCCGCTCCCCCCCTCATTGTCACTATTTTTTTATCTTGAAGTTTCAATACAAAATGGACCCTGCACAGATGAAGTTCTTGAGACTACTGAGCATGCGCATCACTCAAAATATCACGTATCACTGTTATAATTCTCGTGCATGGGAAGAGGAAGATGATCGCACTATCAAACTTCAAGGAGATAATGACATGGAACTGACATCGTCAGAGAAAACCAAGCCTAAAGTCGTCTCCGACAACTGTGATGTAAGTATACTTGGGCTTTGTTTTTTGGATCGCAACGTCAGTAGCACGCGCATGCGTGCGTAGTTGCGTGCTTAATCAACTTCCTGCTGATAACACTAGTTTCTCAACGTAAGACTTCCCTCTGGTTCTCAGTTGTTTAACAGGTGCACGGCAGGTATAACAGGGTCATGTAACGTGTGTGCTCTAATGAACACCACCCCTGAATTAGCGCCGCGGCCGCCCCATGCAACCAAAATCAAAAGACGTTTCTGTTAGTAACTGAAAAGAAGAATACCTGCTATATAAAGAAACCATTCTTTGAAGCCTCCAACTTTCAAATAAACACTGTCCCTCGATTTAGCACCGCATTTGAGGTGTAACGTCTAATAAGTGGGGCGGCCGGGCTTTTCGGGTAACTACGGTATTCTGAAAAGCACCCCAGACACAATGACTTCGAATAACACTTGGCTCATCGATCAAGGCAGTCAAACGATCGAAAAACCACCTCAGTCGAAGGAGATTTTGAAACGAGGTTCTCATTTTAATTTTTGTTGTTGTTTGTTTCTTTATTTTTCCAATTGCTTGCTCTTTTGTTGTAGAATAAAGATGGTTCATGGCACCAGACTGTGCTTGAGATTGACACTAAACAAAAGAACGCTTTGCCAGTCATGGACGTGGCAGCTTATGATGTGGGAGACAAGTTAATTGAACAGAAATTTACTATTCAACTCGGACCAGTGTGCTTCGTATACTAAGAAAGAGCAAAGAAACGGCTTCTTTTGTATATTCCGCCTGTTTCAGTAAAAGCTCCCCAAGTTTTAGGATAACGTACTTATAGCTGGTTTACACGGGTCCAGAGAAATGTTAAACCGATCAATGTTTTGCCTGTACAACTCGTTTACACGGAATCGTGCAAATTCTGTGACAGATTGCAGTACTCAGTTACACTGGTCCAGATAAATTGTTCAACCGATGAATATTTTGCCTGTGCAACCCGATCGTTTACACGGAAAGGTGCATATTTTGTAACAGGTGCACGCAGTACTGTTTACAGGAGTCCGACTCATATCAAAGTCGGGTAACTTGGTCCAGGCTTTTACTGCGTTAACAGCCCAAACACGGTTCAGGTGTTTACACGTGGAACCGTTCAGGCAAAAAACCTTTGACCTTCTTTTGATCAGACCAATAACTTGCACATTTTTTCTGTTCAAAAACTTACGCGTTTCCGCAGTTCCCGTGTAAACGAAGAGGGATCCTTGTAAGGTTTTATCCATTAACAAATTTGTCCGGACCAATGTAAACGGAGTCTTAGGGCGATTTTCGCATGGCCTTGAAATTGGCTTAACTTACAGGAATGTAGCAACTAAGGCTTTGCCTACAATTTTTTTTTAAGTAATTGTAAATGCTTAGAAACTTTTCCGTCGCCCCGCGCGAAAGGTATTTATCTATTTACGAACTCAACATCTAATCTCCGGCGATAGATTAAGGACATAATTTTTAACATCGTTCCCGTGTGGACCCTTAAGTTTATATGCGTTAATGAATTTTAACGAACTCAGGCAGACATAAATAGAAGCATCATAATGAACTGGAGGAAATTTCTGCAATTTGTTTAGAAAACATAGAAAAACATGAAAATGGCAAGAGGTGTCGAACAGCGAGTCAGAACGAATCATGACAACCGTAAATTAGTTTTCATTTTTACTCCTTTGAAGCTAGTTTTCCCACAGATATTCTCCCTTGCTGATATTATGAAATGCTCTTTTTATGCAGAACTCAACTAACGCAACAGTTCACAAACATTCTCCAAGTTCATTCGAAAATCGCTCTATAAACATAATAAATAAAAGTTGCCTCTATTAGAGCGAGCATGACGGTTTTTCTTAATTTGAACGGTCTTTTTAATTTATGCGGTTGTTTTACTTGGAAAGCTCAGGTTCAACCTCGTTCCCAGAGTTCTCTGCTACTCGGCCCCTCGGCCTCCGGGGGACGAGTCGGAGAGGACCCTGGGAGCGAGGTTGGCGCAGCGCTTTTAGCATCCTTTGTCATAAACACTTAAAAAAAGTAACTTAAGTTAAGAAAGTTAATTCTATTAAGGAAATAAAATTGAAATAGTTGTATAGCTTTATAAGGTTTATTAATTGGCGTTTATGCCGAGGTAGCCTTTATTTTAAAATGTCGTATTAAAGTAAAAGATCTTAACATTTATTTAGTCTCTTTTATTTAGTCTCAATTTTTAGCGAAATACAGCGTTGCAACATGGTTGCGACATTGTTTGGAATAGTTACAACATTGTTCCAACATTGCAACGCTGTGCTGCGCTAAAAAACCGTCGTTGCCAATCGTCTCGTGCAACATCACCTTTACACGGCGTCGAAACGATACTTTAGTTTGCCGGGCATTTATAGCTACAATGAAGTCCCTTTTCCCCAGAGCCCTCTGCATCTCACGGGGGGGGGGGGGGGGGGGGGTAAAATAAAGCACGTGGGGTACGATGGGAAGCGAAAAAAGAAGAAAAGCTTATAGTTCCCTCGTCTGGCTTTCGCTCATTCTTTTTTAATTTGCCCTTTCAGCCGGCCGTAAGGTCTCTTTTGAAGTGACCTTACGGGGAGGCTGCACCCGAGAAGGTTCCGTTTCTCAGGCTAATAAAAACCTTTAGATTCGAGAGCGAGGACGACGTTTATGTAACTATTTTTTAGCAGAAATCGTGGGTTTAAAACCTTTATTGTTACCTAAGATGGTTAAGCTCTCTACCGATCGCGAAATGATAAAGCTTCTAACATCTTAGTTTTCCGTCACTACGACGTTCTAAAACCGTAGTAGAATGACAACGGCTATCGCTTTTTCCCATTTTTTTTTACCCGCGAGTCAAGATTCTAAAGAATATGCCTAATGAAAGGTCGGAGAATTTTTCCACAACAAAACGAAACCTTTATGTAGAATCGCTTGTCATGTCTCAACAAACACTAAATACGGCTCTTGTGAGGTTTCGTTGATAATTTCTGTGGATATTCATTGGGAGGTGACTCAGTGTGTCAGAATGTGAATGTTTTCCAAGTGTCGAAAACATTGAGATTTCACTCTATGCCTAAGCTCGACAGTCGCCTCTCCTTTTATCCCAAGGCAACAATCTTTTGAGATTTCTAAACAAGTATCTTGTGTTCTAAGAGGAATTAAACGAGCTATTTTGAGAAAATTGGTCAAAATTTCTGACTGCCGGGTATCTAGACACGGCGATTATTAATAACTGGCGCACCGAATAATCTAGCCTGTCTAGAGACCCCTTCCCCTTGATCTGCCAACCTATAGTGGGTGGCCTTGTTGCCTGGCAACCTCGTTCCCAGGATTCTCTCCTACCCGCCCCATGGAGCGAGAGAGACAGAGACCGGGGGCGCTTTCCATTCAACAAAAATTCCGGTTTGAAATTCCGGAAATTTTCCGTGTTCAATGGAACGGTACATTCCGGTTCCACAGACCCGACCCAAGCCACCGCGCGCTTGGTTATTGTTCTTGCTAGCAGGATACAAAAGAGCGGTACTGGGGACAACAATTTTGTCAAATGGAAAGGAACATTTCGGTCCGACCGACCGAAATGACCAGACCGGTCAAAGAGGACCACCTTCAAAGCTGGTCCCGAATATTCCGGTCGGACCAAACCGAAATGGTCCGTTCCATTTGATGTACCAACCGAAATTACCGGAATTTTGGGTTGAATGGAAAGCGCCCCGGGTCTCTGTCTCTCGCTCCATGGGGCGGGTAGGAGAGAACCCTGGGAACGAGGTTGGTTGCCTGGAAACCCAAAATACACGATGACGTCATGCTGCATGGCGTCTTTAGGATTTGTTTATAGCTTGTTGCTAGGCAACTACTGATACCAAACCGATAGAAAGAAAGATTCATGACCAAAGGGAAAATTGCACACCGTTTGCGATCCCCTCGCGACAAAATTATAAACTCGCTCCGCGAGGATGACATAATCATACGGTTATGTACGATCAGTGTGCAAAAAAATAATGCGGTCAAGCTCGGGTGGCGCCTGTAAACCATGAGTAATGCAACACTAACGATCATATCAAACCTTGAACTTTCAAATTAAAAAAGGGACAATACATCAGAAATCCGCTACATTCAAAATCGCTAGAAACGTAAGAAACTTCGTCGATAAAGTTTAACTGCTACAAATCGCTAGGGAAGACTGTTTTCGGTTTTCCCATATTGCGTTGATTAATCCTACACTCGAATTATTCCAGAATGTATATATAGTGTATTGAAGAGCGTTTCTGTTCCAAATCGCGTCTTTTCTGTTTAAATCGCACCATTTTCGCTCTATATTGCTTCATTTCTGTTTCGGATACAAAATGAGTTGTAAAAACCTTTCTATTTCCGCTTTCCTATTAACCGGCTCAGAGGCGGATCCAGGGGGAGGGTTGAGGGGGTTGCAACCCCGCCTTTGGGAAGTTTTCAAACTTGTCTGGCTTCCCATGTCTACCCTTTATCATAGTTACTCAAATTAATATTATGAGTTACAATTTAAGTTCCAGTCCAATCGACCATTACAAGAAGACTGTAGCTATTCCTCCTCTTGACTCTTTAATCATCTAAATGCAAGATCGATTTTCTGACGAAGATCGCCACGCCCGCCATTTGCTTTGTCTCGTGACATCGATTATAGTGAAAAAGACACTGCAGCTGGATGATGAAGCAGAAGGCATGCTGTTCTGGGAAAAAGACATTCCATTTCTCAAATCCCTTGGAAATGAGGTAGGTAGATGGAAAACACTATGGCAGTCAACAGATAGGAAGCTTCCAAACAACCTTTTATTAGCACTTGGTGTTTGCAATGAAGATGCTTTTCCAAACATCTGTCGTCTTCTGGTCATTGCCTGCACCCAACCGATCACAAGCGCAGAAG
Organism: Porites divaricata; assembly: GCA_038088405.1. Taxonomy (NCBI): domain Eukaryota; kingdom Metazoa; phylum Cnidaria; class Anthozoa; order Scleractinia; family Poritidae; genus Porites; species Porites divaricata. The sequence goes on from JBBMOI010000004.1 coordinate 36,720,073, forward strand.
CTAAGCGATCGTTTTCACTGATGAAATGAATCAAGACCGGCTCTAGGTCAACAATGCCTAAAGATCGATTATCTGATCTCGCAGTGATCATCAAGAAAGCTATTTCAAGCTAGCGCTCACGGTCTGTTTGATTAAATAGGCGGCTAAAAAAAGAGACAACTCTCGTTGTTCCACTGTACATCGTAGTCCTTAATAATAGTGTCTCAAATCTATTGTTGGTTTTCACGTGACGTCACTAAAATTCAAACTAAAAAACTATCAATCCTAGCGAGATTTTACTTTCACGATACATTAGAGCAGCCAAAAATTAATTTTCATACAAATTTTCGCTTCAAAGGGGTTCTTGGTTTTGTGATAGAGTACGCTTGAATTTCAAAGCTTTTGCGTGACGCAGCATTTACATGACGGCCAGGAGAGCTGTCATGTAGGTTAAGAAAATGACTTACTTCAGGAAATTTTGCTGTCTAATCAGTTAATGTATTAGAAAAAGTATTACTTTAATGTTTATGAGTTTCTCGAATAATGAATTCACGCTTTGTAGCAAAACTCGGTAACAGATGTTTCTGTTGGTTTCCGTCCGCCATGTTGGAGCTCATCCAGGTGAGCACCAGCATGGCGTCTCCATACAAATCTCTATAAGTTTGGGTAAAACATTTCTGCGGATATCTCGTATACGAAAGATTCCTTTGACCTGAATCTTGGCGAGGGTCTTTGTATATGTACCTCCTTTCATTTCCCAGATTCTGGACTTTATCTATTGAACGGTTTTGATTTTTATTTTGATCTATTTTGAATGGCGTGATACTGAAAACCAGCAATACCTCTGGGCCAGGTTGTTCGAAGCTGGGTTAAGGTGTTTCGATACATTTTTTCGGAGACCATACCGATATTTTTCTGTCGCCTTAAAAAGGATTTTATCCTTGTCCGATCGCTATAAAATTTTCGCCAGTGATTGACTATGGATTGAAGTTTGTCAAAATGTAGTTTTAACTAAAATCGATATTACTATGACAACAATAAACAAAAAAATTGGAAATTGATAAAAGACGAATTTTTCGCAATCTAGACCTGCTACTAAAAATCCAACACGAGGAACTTAAAGTTTGGTGTTTAGCAAATAACCTCCGTGAGAAGTAAAAAATTCTGTAAGTTTGAATTCAAATAAAACTTAAATATATTTCAAACCTCGTATTTTCAATAGCCGTGATAAATTATTAAAAAACCAGTTCTAAATAACTCAAGTTAATCTTAAGTAGCGTCCAAATGCTGCTTAACATCATATTTCGATGCTAGGAAAGTTTGGTGTATTTTCGTTCTTGCGATCTTGAAAACCAACCTGCTTTCTCACCACCTGTCTAAGCATAACTTTATTCTAAATCTTGACTTTCAGCGCGTTTTTGTTTATCTCTGAAACTACTCGAACGAATTTTTTTAAAATCAAATCCTTTCATTAAGATTGATTCACTTTAACACCTTGAAATTTCAAGACGAACCTAGCCTACGAACCGGCCAAAAATCTGCGTGGTAAAATTCACTGTTTTGACGTTATGCTAATGTTTGCTAATTAATGCGCGCGGTACATACCTCCATGACTAGCCCATTTCAAAAAAGAAAAACAAGAGGCTTAATTTTTTACGAAATATTCTGTCGCACTGAAATCTACTAGTCATGGAGGTATGTACGTGCATAGTATAGTTGTTTTTTTTTTTTAAATTTGCTAATTAGATCTATTGTTGTTGTTTTTTACCGTTCTCGATCGTTGCTTTCAAGTGTCTTTAGTAGTTTTTAGTATTGTGAGAAATCTATAAATATTAAAGAGATCTTCACTTTAATTTAGCCCTGGCTAAATGTATATATTATTAAAATGCAGGCGCGGATCCAGGATTTTGAAATGGGGGGTGAATTTTTGTAATAATGTAATAGAGCCAAAGCCTGGTTGAGGTGTTTGAGGTCTGTGCATCAGCATGATTGAAGAGGGGCTCAGAAAAAGGGGGGGGGGGGGGGGGGAGGTGAAAATTCACCCATTTCACCTCCCCTGGATCCACACCTGAAATGGTGCTGACTTGGAAAACTAGGCCGCGAATAAGGTTCTTAAATTAAAAAGGAATTTTTATAAAAATAAATAAGGTGTTAGTCATTGGTAGTACTATTGGTGAGTGTAGCCTTTTTTTGGTATTGCATGCGCAATATGTTACAAAAATATCTTGAATCCAAGCATGTTAAAGCCATTCGATGAAGTTTGTGCAAAGCTATGCAAGTTAACAGAACAAAAACAACTGAACATCAAAACATGATACCCTATTGCTGCTGGGCCAATTTCTTGTTTCAAAATTGTCTCAAAATTGTAGGCTAAAACAGGCTGTTATGTAAATGGGTCTAAATGGACAATCGTTGCCTGACAAGTTCTTAAAATCTAGCCTGTGTAAAATCTAGGTTCTCATACGCGGGTTTTTACTGTATTCGGGAGCATGGCGTGTACACCGCGTAGTTTCATTTTGGCGGGTTATTTACGTTGAAAGATCGCGCACATTAGTTTAACAGGAGCCTAGAAGCTAAAGAGGTTTTGATGGATATTGTGTTGCCTTACCAGTCAGTAATCCTTTGTTATTGGTGATAATAAATAGAAACGTTTCAAGAAAACATTGTAGTAAGATTATAAAACATTGCGCGTCTGTGGTACTACATCGTGAATACGAATGCGTGTCTGCAGTATGGCGCTCAAACAGCAGCTGAAGATTTCCATTTGTTACGGAATATTGGGGCTTTCCAGAGACGTCTAGACAATTCGCACAGCAACAATGATCTTTGCTTTGAATACTCCCTGTTTATCATCAAGTTTCCGGAAACCTGAAAGCATCTTTCATTGGTTGAACAAAGGTTATTTGATATCAGAAACACGGTCTCACACGCGCCCTGCACCAAACCAGTTCTGTTGAAAGGCTGAACCGAACTTGGTCTACAAGTTGGCGTAGAGTGCTGATCGCATTTTTCGCCTTTTTGGACCTCTTCAGGCGGCCTTAAACATGGCGTTCTCCTGTCTAGCTACGTGCATTGTTTTTTCTTTGTTCCTGCTTCAAACTTACGCGCAACACGGAGGCATGGGTGGAGGAGGAGGAGATGGAGCTTCAGCATCGAGTAAGTCTGTCATTGACATAATCATGTCTTTGTTTTCGTCCAAGTGTTCGCTCGCTCTCTTTCCTTCCTTTCTTTAAATATTTCTTTGAATCAATCTCAGTTAGTTCGCGCCACTTACCAAAGCGTGCGTCTTGCCGATTTCGAGCAGCATGGGCCACCCCGATTTGCCATTCACATTTGCCGGGGATTTGTTGGGTTTGCAAAGTCATGCATTATTAATTTTTCCACCATCATAGGCATAGAATGCAGTTTTCTGTTTGAGAAGTACTTGCTTTCTTAAGATCGCATAACACATCTCTGTTCATTCATTGAAAGTATGCTAGGCGAGATGTTTCGCGTCCGCGTAAATCTCGTTTTTTTCCACATTGCATGAAGTTGAACCAGCGAAAGGCACTATTTAACAATTGTATCGACCTACATACACTTTCACCGTTTTCCCATAGGGGTGGAGGGAATTATTCTTATGTGAAAGACATGGAAACTTCGAGTTCCTACACGTGTAAAAATTATTTTTCACACTAATGCTTGGCTCTTCGTGACTCAAACAATACTCCTTTGTGAAAACAAAACCCTTCTGTGGTGTCAAAATCGCCTTGCTGCTTGTTTGTGACATTTGCGAGAAAAGGTGGACAACTTTCGCTTACAGGTGCTTTTATTTCCTGCAAAAAAGACAGTATTATAAATTAAAGTTACAATAGTTGGTAAACAAACCATTTTTGTGCCCTTTCGGGACTGTGTAAGATGTATGCTAGGAATGTTGTTACATATTCGGGATTTCTCCTCTTTGTAACGACACACTGTGCGTGACGACTGCTCATTTGTCGCGAACCAATCGCAGTTTTCAATAAGGGAAGTGTGCTATTCCTTTTTTCTAGACTTATAGTTTAAAGTTTAGAGAGGGTATTTGATGGTAGTTACTTGCAAGGTTTCTGGACGGTTTTTTTTTCAAAAAGCTGTTGAATATTCAAAGACCGGCTGTGGTCGTGACCTTTTCGCTTTCTTGTGAAAGAATGCGTTCTGTAAGGTAAGAAAGCATGCGTTGTTTTGTTTGAGGTGTTTTTTTGAAAGGTTTTTTTTCTCTCGAGATAATTGAATGAGAATTTCTACTGAGAAAAGGGCAACTAAGTTTGTTTGATCAATTAGCTCGAGAAAAAACTATCACGTTCGGCTCAGAGCTCGTAGCAAAATATACGGCGCGATCAGATCAAATATTATTCATGTGCGCTCACCCGAGGTTGAATTTACTGTAAAAAACTGAGGCAAATTGCATTTAATTTCCAGCGCTTGAAAGCCGGGGCATATTTGAACTGTTTGTAGATAATATTATCCAAAATTTCTTCCCTGAATTCAAGTTTTGGTTGGGGAACTCAATCTCCGATAAAACAGACACCCTTACAGCATGGACGCTGCAATAATGATGATAACTTTTCACTGTAAAAAGAAAACGCTCGGCTTGAGCTTAGCTATTACTGCCCTGTAGTTACTAAATTAATCAATAACATCATATTATCGTCAAGCTTAAACTAGTAAAACCGTTGAAACTGCAAACTGAGAAAGAAAATAAGCGAGCGCAAAATATCAAGAATCGCGCCGTCGTGTTCATTAACAACCCGCTTGCATGATTCCGCCAACTCCCGCGTTAGGATCTCGGCAAGCGGCCAGCCTGCCTTTCAATATAAACACAACGAACTTAAGAGGAAATAAGGTATGTGCCGATATGACCGAGCTAAACTCAAGAAAATGGCGGCAAAAAATATCGCTCTGTCAATGTTAAATCTTTACCGACCGGAATGACTTTCATTCCGGAATGGGTTTCAAAGGCTGTGCATAACTGAAGGGAGCTCACTGTGCTCTGAACCTTCAAAATCTGGGGTATCCAGCATATGGTTTCTATGAAAAACTATGATTTTCTCGTCACCTAGGATCAAAAGTTAAACGCCAGGGGCCACAGCCTTGGGTTTCCCGGGGGGGAGGAGGGTTACTTGGGTAAATTTTTGCTGGGTATGTGCTGCTGGCCTCTCAGAGCCCCTATTCCATTATAGTCTATTCTGTGGCACATGATAGACCCCATCTCAGTCACTTTTGGGCAAATATGTAATTTTCGCAATCCCAGCTTGGTCACTTTCTATTTATGTATCTACCTTATATTGAATGAAGAACACTCTACTTGTCACCTACAGTGCAAACATTCTGTTACGTTTGCTAACTGTAAGTATGAAGAGCTGTCTTACCCCAAAAATCAGAAAATGTGTGACCCCATTCTAGTAACTGTATTGAAAATGCGACCCCATTATAGTCAATCCAGAGGTGAAAATGTGACCCCATCAAGCGGCACATTCCCATTAGGCCCTTATAAAAGGAAGTACCCCCATGGGGTCTCGTAAGGCATTCTTGCCTATCAGTGGTTTTCATGCCAGATCAAATACTCATGCGCCACTCATGCCAGACCACACAATTTGCGAGTTTCAATCCTGAACAAAATTTGTTTTTGAACAGTTTACATAATAATACAAAGAATGAAACTACCAGAATGAGAATTTCATTTGGCTCGAGAAAACTCATTCCAGAATGACTTGAAAGGAAACTAAATGTTGCTTTGGTTTCGTGTAAACAAATACAGAGACAGATAACCTGGAAAGTCATAGAAGTCATGGAATTCATGGAAAGTCATGGAAAATTAAAGCTTTGTCTGGTAGCTACATGTAGATTAGTTTCTACAGATGAAAAAGCGAGGACAATGTACATGTAAGATAAAGGGAAGTTATTAAACAGCTCAAATGATGCACATTTTAGTGCACCCCAGAGTTCTGTTGAGCTTTTTAAGGTCAAAAAAATATCCTAAAACAAGGATAGTTTTGAAAATGTTTCAAAGTGACAGCTCCAAATCTAAACTTAAGGTCATGGAAAAAGTAACCTGCAATCAGGCGGTTTTTTTATTTTTGCAGAAAGGGAAAATATATTGTTTAAGAACGTGTGATACATTTACTCCATGTGTTGTTGTGTCAGATTTTACCAGAAACTCAAGCGGTTTGCTACTGAGGCGTCTAATTGAAATGTGTTTATCTACTTTCCAGGCAAGCATTGAATGAATACAGTAGTTGTTAGTGAAAATATCACAGATTTTTAAGACCAATGTATCACTATTGTTATTGCAAATCTTGCCTTATCGATTCCATGTGGTACCTTTGTTCAAACTGTCAAGTAAAACAGATTGATAATTCCTTGAAAAATAGTGGAACAATAGAATTCTGTATATTTCTGGAAGTAGTCAAAAGTATAGGAACTGATTCTGTGGCAACAAATCTTTCATGGTCTTTCATCAGTTAAAAAAACTGCGGGTGTGAAATCCTCAATAATAATTATTATTGTTTTACACAATTTCACTCAGTTACTGGTCGTTACTCGATCGGAAATAAAGACATATCACTTCTTGAAGTAAATTTAGCCTGTGTACAGACATCCCTCCCCCAGGAAAAATCGGGAGAGGAGACGTCTGTGAATCACCGTCGTTAATCGTGTTCCAGTATACATTTGCATAAATTATTTTTTGTTCTTTCGCTGATAGTTGAAAAGGCACATGTAGGTTGAAAAATAGCTCTGGCGTCTGTGTACAGGCTAGCCGAACATCTTCATGCAATGTCCACCCAAAAATCCAGATATAAGATCTGTGATTACAGTCAAGCCAGGTCATTAGCGTACCTCCCAAGTTTCGAAAAGTTGAACCGTTGGTAGTTGTAGATTTCAGATTCATCTCTGTGTGCATTCTTGCATGGGTAATGAGCCATCAATTCACACGCTATTCAGTTATGAAATTTTTACCAGCTCAGTTTCCCTGAATTTGATGTAAATATCTTCTAAGGCATTTAATCCATTCAAAGGTTTTCAATCTGACCAAATGCAGAGAAGTTCTCGTAAAATATTCACTGCTCATTATGCATACAGAAATGCCGATTTAAATTTGACACCAGTTACGGGAACGACTGACGGATTCATTTTTTCAAATAATCAATTCATTAACAGAATCTTTTTGGGGTAAGCTTGACCTGCCTTCGCTGTGAACGTTGGATTTTGTATGCCTTCTCTTTTATTTACAATACCGACCGGTACAGACAGATACACCCGCAACCGGTGCAGCAAACATCAGTGGTCTTAACTTCCCAAGCCTTTTCGAGAGAGCCGAAATACAAATACCGGTAAACAGATATGAATGTCCACAAAGGCTGAGCTTTTCCCTTGGGAATCTTTTCTGAGGTTCATTCACCAATTACAACACCGGAAATTATTTGCGTCATGGCATTAACAGTACAACCAATCAGAGGCTGTCCCCAACATTCCGGGGAAATGGGAACATGATTATCGTCGGCAATTCACAGACGTCTCCTCTCCCGATTTTCCTGAGGGAGGGGGGACGTCCGTACACAGGCTAGGTAAATTCTTCCTAGTCTGAGCAAGAAAGTGTCATAGAAGAAATAGTGTATCCTTGCTTTTGATAATAACTCATCCTCATCAGCTGTCTAGGTTTTTCTCGCTGCATTGATGACTTGATTCACTAAAAAAGTATCTATTAGCTCTTCTAAGACCTAGCTTAACCTAAGCCTGCTGTTTAATAGAATTCCTCGATCATGTTGTCGATCGTGTCTTTCACGAAGAGACGAAGTTGACAAGATTTATCTAATTGCACAGGAAGTCAGATATGTTGCTTCTAACCAATCAGTGTAGGGCTCCGATGGATCTTTTGTTTTTCAACCAATCAGACAAAAGTCTAGATTCTGGCCTATGGGCAGACGATGAGCTAGGTAAATATATTAGGCATCCATTTCCAGGGAAGATGGACCGCCTGATTGCAGGTTGTTAGAAATGGAATTTGAAGAGGTCAAAAGAGTATGAACCCTGAGAGAAATGTATAGAGGTGGAATGAACTTGTTCCAAAATGAAAGTCATTCTGGTATCATGTGCATAGCCCCTTATTGTTGTGTAGTGGCTCTAATGATGCAGCATGTAGACACAAGGTAAAGCCGTTTAAGAAGTGAAAGATGATTCTGACATTTTCACCCTTTACAGCTGGATGAGAAAAGTGTAGTCACTTAGATTACTATCTTAGTCATGTCAGTATTTCATGTTAGCAAGCCCTTAGAGTTTTGCACTTGGCGAAAGTAAGCATTATTCTAATTTATTGATTCTTCGCATCTTTTTACAGGGCCAGGCAAATGTCCGGATTTTGAGCCCCCAGCGGAGTGTCCTGATGAAGCAGAAAACTTTTGTACTGATGATGGTTCTTGTCCTACCAATTTAAAGTGCTGCAACACTGGATGTGAACTGGACTGTGTGGGTACGTCAGAAAAGTAACCTACATGTACTGAAGAGTGTAAAAATTAACGAAATGTTTGTTTCGTTTATGTTATGATTTTTATTTTTATCTGGGTGCGACAGCAGTGCCTGCATGGATCTGAAAAAAAGAAGGGACTGTAAATTTTTTCTCTCCAAAGAGGCCAAGGGTCCCCTCAATGTAAGAAAGTACATTGTTCGTGTATATTAACATAGAATGAAGATGAATTGAACTGCAGAAATACAAATTTAAACTCAACAAATTGGCCTGCTCCCAATGTATGGATCTTCATAGCTCATTTTGTAGAGCACTGCAGCGCTAATGGAGAGGCCATGGTTTCAAATCCCGTTGAAGTCCCAAAATTTTTATTTCAGGTTAATTTGCAATAGCATAAATTGGAATTACACAGTGACAATCATATCTTCATTTCAGTAAAAATTATTTAAAATTTAAATAATTTTTACTGATAGTAAATGAGTGTTTTGACATCTCTTATCATTTTATTTCTTGACTGTATTACAGCTGTATTATTTGTTTGTCTTGATCTTTAATTAGTTCCTGATGATGAACCAGAACCACCTCCTCAAAAGGTATTAATGTAAAAAGAAATTTTAACCCTTTAAACCCTAAGATCAAATTTTGAATTCTCGTTTGTTGACCCTATTCATTTTGTAGAGAAGTGGTGGGCAGAAGTTGATAAAATATCGATCAAATTCATCTTGTACAGGTGATCATGTCCGTAATTCTCATGACCACTCTATTTAACAAAGCATTGATATTACAAGGAGAAATTTGATGCTGATCACTCTTAGGGCTTAAAGGGTTAATTCCCTTTATTATGATTATTGTTGCACAGGAGCATTATTAAATGAAAATGAAAACAAAGCTTTGGTGAAGGTCCCAACTACATCTATGTACAGTACAATATAAAAATAATGGAACTATCTAAAGTTATAGAAAGAAAATTTATGTGGACTTTATTGCTCCAGTGATGAGATATGAGATGACACTCGTTCACGTACTGATGTTTATTTCTTTTCTTAACCTTACTTCCATAAACACCGTGAGAACTAAAATAAAGGTAAGAGTATTTTACAAATACGGTTGTGAAATTATGGAAATACATACATTTCATCCGTTAAAACTAACAAAGACGAAAAGGTAAAATCTTAAGATTGACAAATAACGGTAAATGAAATCTTGATTTTACAATGCAATCAGCGATAAAATCGGCTTAAAGGATAAAATTACAAGGCGCTTACTTAAATAAGAAAATGTAGTGTAAATATTTGCCTTGGTGATGTCCTTAAAATCACTAGAACAAGGAAAACTTCTTGGCTTCTTGAAATGGATTGACAAGAACTTGCGTCAACTAACTGCAACAACAAAAAACTTAACCTTTTAACAACAAAATTGCATGGCGCTTTCGCGTGCGTCCTAGCTTGCGTTAGAGAGAACTTTCTCGTTAAATCTACAAATTGCGTTAGCGTGCGCGTACAGAAAACAAAGATTTCGGATAAAAAACAAGTTAATTAAATGTGCGGCTAATTGCTGTAGCTACACTCCCACCAAATTATTTATGATTCAAAAAGGGACGTAACAATCATGAATAATTTTACTCTGCACATCAAGCATTGTCATTGGAACTTGTCTTAGACCACGCCTTCCAACAGGAGGACTACCTTTTGCACTGGTCTTTTGATGATTTGAGAATTTGTGTCGTTTCCCTTCTTCTGAGGATTTCTGGATCCAAGCTTTATCTTTACAGAACGAACGAGACCTTGTTGATCTGTTGAAGTATCTGTGATCTTGCCAAGGGGCCACTTGTTCCGTGGAACTTCTTCTTGAACGATTACGATGTCGCCAATTTTCAGATTTCTCTTTGGCTGAAACCATTTTTGTCTTGAATTCAGATTGATGAGGTACTCCTTTCGCCACCTACTCCAAAATTGTTCTGCCAGAAACTGGACCTTTCTCCATCGTTTCCAGGTGCAGATTTCTTCCTTGACAAAATTTCCTGGAGGTGAAAGAAGTGTCTTGTTCTTCATGGTGAGTAGATGATTTGGCGTTAGAGGCTCCAAACTCTTAGGATCATTCAGGCATTGATAGGTCAAAGGTCGGCTGTTGATTATAGCCATGACTTCATACAAGAAGGTGCTCAGTGAGGACGTGTCGAGTCTTCCCTTGTAATCGTTGTAGTCCTAATCTGCCTTTCCCATACTCCTCCCCTGTGACTGAATAAGGGACATTCATAACGAATTCACAGCGATTGGTTGTCAAATACGATTGGATCTTGTCGTTATCCAACTCCTTCATGGCCTTTGCGAGTTCGTTCCTTGCTCCTACAAAGTTTGAGCCTTGGTCGGGCCTTATCTGTTGAATGGGTCCTCGAATTGCTGTGAAGCATCTTAATGCGTTAATGAAGGCATCGGTTGTCATGTCATCTAACTGCTCTATGTGCACTGCACGAGAACTCATGCAGGTGAATATCACTGCATATCTCTTCAGTTCCTTTCTTCTTTCCTTAACTGTGAATGGCCCGAAGCAATCCATTCCACAGTATGTGAAGGGTGGAGTACATTCCACTGTATCTTCGGGGAGATCTGCCATCTTCTGGCCTTCTGTTGGTCGTTGCTGTCGTCTGCATTGTACGCATTTATAAATGTGTGAAGCTACTGCAGCTTTGAGGCCTAGTATCCATATTCCCTAGGAACGAATTTTGTTCATCGTCATTCCCTTTCCTTGATGCTTGACCCTCTCATGAAAATGATCAATGATCAGCTCGGTTACGTGAGAACATCTTGGCAGGATAATTGGGTGTTTAACATCAAATGGCAAGGTAGAATGTTCCAGCCTCCCACCAACTCTTATCAGTCCTTGATCATCGATGAATGGATCCAACCTTAACAAGCGGCTTTGATTGGTGAGCTTGGGTTTCTGCTCCTTATGACATAGGCTTGCAATTTCATTCTTGAATGCTGAGCGTTGGAGCTCCTTGAAAATAAGGATTTCAGCATCTTGTCGTTCAGCTACTGTGAATTTAAACTGTCTTTGGCTTATTCTTCTTGAAGGGTCTTCTCAGGTATGAGATTACTCTGACTGCCCTCGTCCAGTTAGAGAATCTTGACATGTAATCGATTAAATTGAAAGATTCTTTAACCACGGTAGTGCGTACGGTTGCCTGAACTTCCGGGTCTCCAATTTTAATATTGGGAATCTCTTCTTTACTGGTCGGGATTTCTTTCTCCCAAAGGAACGCGGGTCTACTGAACCAGTTGGACCTCATTCGCTCTTCAGCGCTTAATCCTCTCGAGGCATGATCTGCTGGATTATTCTTGATGTTGATGTGTCGCCATTTCTTGGTGTCAGTGTTGGATCTGATTATCTGTACTCTGTTGGCGACAAATGTATGGAATCTTTTGGCGTCGTTGTTTATGTAACCAAGTACTACCTTGGAATTGGTCCAAAAGAACTGTTTAAGATTGGCGTAGTTTAATTCTTCTTGTAGCATCACGCCAACTTTCGCGGAGACTGCTGCAGCGGTGAGCTCCAATCTTGGTATAGTAGTAATCTTTAATGGAGTGACACGGGACTTTCCCATCACCAATGTGACGTTCACATTTCCGTCTTCATCCTTCACTCTAAGGTAGGAACATTGTCCATGTCCTGATGTGCTTGCATCAGCAAAATTGTGTAACTCATAGCTCTTCTTTTGGCTCATCGTCTTTGGCTCGAAGCATCTTGGAATTTGTAACTCATTGAGACGTAGGAGATCAAGTTTCCACCGCTCCCACCTTGGCTGAACGTCTTCAGGCAGAGGATCATCCCAGCTGACACCTCTCCTACATATTTCCTGTAGTATCTTCTTCGCTCTCAAGACCAAGGGGGCTAGAAATCTGAGAGGATCATAGACAGAGGCAACCGTTGCTAGTACTCCCCTTCTAGTTAAGGGTTGGTCCTTTAGAACGATGGAGAAGCTGAAGCAGTCTAACCCCACTGACCACTGAATACCAAGAACTCTTGTGATGGGGAGTTCTTCTGACGGCAGATCCAGGATGATGTCCATTGCTCTTTCACTTTCTGGTACTGATTCAAGTACTTCGCGATCATTTGCTATAAATTTGTGAAGACGAAGGCTACCCTTCTTGCAAATTTCACGAGCTCCTCTGATGAGGTCCTTTGCTTGTTCGGCGGATTCAACGCTGGCTAGTCCGTCATCAGCATAGAAGTCATGAGTAATGAACCTTGCAGCTGAAGGGTATGCCTGTTTCTCTTCATTAGCAATGTATTTGAAGCTGTAGCTGGCACAACCAGGTGAAGATGTTGCCCCAAACAAATGCACTTTCATTCTGTACTCCTTGGGCTCTTGCTTGATATCACCATTGGGCCACCAAAGGAATCGCAAATAGTCACGGTCAGTTTTCTCTTACAACGAATCGGTGAAACATCTTCTCCACATCGCAAGTAATAGCGTAAGGATATCTTCTGAATCTGCAGAGTGCGCCTGTCAAATTGTTAGTGAGTTCAGGTCCGCTGAGTAAGTGATTGTTCAACGAAGTTCCCTTGAATCTTGCTGAGCAGTCAAATATGACTCTTATCTTGTTTTTCTTTGGGTGATAGACACCGTGATGAGTACCATGCACTTCACTCTATCATTTTGTGCGAGAACTGGCGCTTCTTCGGCATCTCCTCTGCTAAACACTTCGTTCATGAATTTGATGTAGTCTTCTTTGTACTTAGAGTCCTTCAGGAATTTTCGTTTGAGATGTTCAAGGTGAGTCATCGCCATTGAGCTATTGTCAGGCAACAGTGGCCGCTCCTTAAATGGCAGTGGCATTTCACAGTGTCCGTTTTCGGTCTTCCTGATTCCTTCTTCCATAATCTTAAGGAATTGCAAGTCTTCTTGAGAGGTCTTCATATCATTTTTACTTTCCTTGAAGTCTGACTCGAGTATTCGTATGATGTCTTTCATTGTTACAGCAGGTAGCTCCCTTACAGCAACCCTTTGGCAAAACGACCTTCCACTCCTGGCCTGTCCACCACCTACTATACTCCATCCGAGATCTGTCTTGATAGCATACGGCTCGTTACTCTTGCCAGAAATAACTTCTCTTGGGGTTAATGCTTGAGAGCAGTCATATCCGACTAGCAAGCCCACGTTACAGTCCAATAGGTCGAGCATTATTTTTGTCTTCAATTGGTCGCAGCTGACCCTAATTCTTAGCAGTGGTGGTAGTCGGTATATGGTCTTCGTCAGCTGGGTTCGATGTACTCGTGTAAGCAACGGGTATGGGAATTTTCAGGTCAGAATTGTATCCTCTTACTTGAAGACCCGAGACTCTTTGACTGTCAACAACTGACTCTTGACTAGTGATAGTGCTCAGTCGAAGCTTAGTCGGTTGTTTATCTGCATCAAGTTCATCGCAGGTTTCCTTCAAAACAAATGCGGAGTCACTTTGCGTGTCTAAGATAGCATATACGAGTACTTCCGCTTCGGGCCTCTTGGATGACGATAGCCAGACAGGAACTATCATTGAGGTGCTACTTGGGGCTCCTTGAGATGTGCAATTGCAAGAAGTGGGTTTCGTTTGGTGACTCGCAGTCTACTCTTCTTTCTTCTGTCTTTCTTGTTTCTCTTCTTTCTTGATGAAGGCAAGTGGGGTGCTTCTTGTTGCATGACGAACAAGTCAACTTCTTTCGACAATCACTGGACATGTGACCTTTACTTAAGCATCCGAAACATAACTTGTTTTCCTTAACAAATCGCAGTCTTTTCTCAAGTGTCTCAGTCTTAAACTTAGGGCATGCATCCAACTGATGATCCGTCTTCCTGCAAAATGTACACTGCGGCTTTGGTTTCGGAGTTTCCTTTGGCTCTTTAGAGTTCTCTTCTATCTTCTGGATAGAATGAACGGTCATATCACCGACATCTTTCGACTTTGGTGCTTGATGCGTTTTAAGTGATACAGTTCCTACTTCTTTCACTGCGTTACAAGAAGAGATTGGATTGGATGCGAGGTCCGCTTCAGCATTGATAAAGGCCGTAAAGGTCTTGAAATCTGGATATCTCTTGTGTTCTTTCATTTCTCTTGTGGCTTCTCTGTTCCATCAAGAGATAAGCCAGTCTGGTAACTTGGCAAGCAACTTCTTATTTTCCATATAGTCAGTTAGGATGGTTAGATCCTTGATTGTTTGCATTGCTGTTTCTATACTTGTTAAGAAATCAGTGAATCCTCTGAGACCTTGATGATCCTTAGCACCGATCTTTGGCCATCCTTGCAGCTTGTCTCTGTAAGCTTAAGTTACTATAAACGGGTGACCAAATCTCTCGTCCAGAATGCTCCATGCTTGTTCGTAAGCTTCCGATGAACTTTGCAGGAAAAGTCCACTTATGGCTTGTTTGGCTGATCCGCTAACGTACCGTTTTAAGTAGTACCTCTTGTCACACAGAGGTAAGTTTTTTTGGTGTATGAGAGCATAGAAGGACGACTTCCAATCTGGATAATGGATGGGTTCACTGCTGAAGGTGATTGGTTCGGGTGCTGGGAGGCGACTTAGACTGAATGAATCGGCTATTGTAGTGACGATCTCGGCGGTTTTATCAGCGCTTGATGACTCTTGAAGGACACTAGGAGTCTTGTGCACATCTTGAAGCTGCTGAGTGGGCTGTGTTACCCTTGATGCGGTTACATCCGACCTTAAATGCCTGGGATCCTGCAGTGGAGGTAGGGATGCTGGGGTTGTCTGAATAAGGGAAGCACGTGAGAGATCGTCCTCGACAGGATCCTTTTCATTTTCGATCTCTTCGGCTACTTGGTACGCCTTTAGCCTCGCCCTTGCCATATCCAATTGTTTCTTCACTTCCATCTGTTCTAACTTCAGTTTTCTTCTAGCCAGTTCTGATTCGATCCTTGTCGTTTTGGCCCTTAGTTGCGCCTCCATCTTGGCGATTTCTTCCTTACGTTTGCTTCTTCTTGGAGGGCATTAAGTTCGGCTTCCTTTGCAGCTAGCTCTGCAACCGCATCGGCTTTCCTCAGGTCGATTAGTGAAGATACTCTTGAAGACTTACTGACCCTTGAGTTACCTGAGATAATGGATCTACTTCGGACGGACCTTCTATCGTTGCATGACATGGGATTACTATCTTCAGATTGTTTCAGTTGATGTTCCAGAGTCTTGGTTAATGCATCGCATGCATCTATCCTTTGGCGAATTTCTTGTCCAGGAGGCCAAAACTTCCGTAACTTCTTGTTTATTGTTAGAGCACTGACGTGGAGATCCTTCAAGCAGAAAATATTTTTGTCTTTGTCAGTTTGTGAAAATGGGAGCTGATCAGCAATATACCGCTCGATGTCTGAGGCTTGCGCTTTCCATGCGTCAAAGGCTTCGTAGAATCTCTTTATTAGCTGATCTTCTTCTTTATCTCGCTCTCTTTAACGATCTTCTTGATAGGCCTGGCCTCTCTCTGTCAATGTTCGGACTCTGGGGATTCGCGTTTGCTGCTCTTGGATGGAATCTACGACTATGCTATTTACATTATTATTATTTACATTATCTACTGCTGATAGATACTGTTTACTTTAACTACGCCTTCTGTAGGTAACAATGACTTCTCTACAGCATTAAATTCTGTTACCCCACGTGAGCTAGACATTTGGTCTAAGTAAATCTTAATATGTTAGAGTAATCTCTTGTAAAATCTTTTAACTTGAACTTTAAAACTTAATACTTGGGCAGCGCCTTTACTACTTAGAGCTATTTGTGCGTGACACCCGTAATGTTCTTGCAACAGAGCTTCTTAACTTGTACTTTACTTGGCTTGTGATTTGTCGCTGCGCTAAACGTCAATACTTGACTTGAGGATCTATTTTTAGTTGGACGTCTGACCTTGATTATGACTTGACTTGACCTTTGATTGAACTTGCTTGTTTTGCTCACTTCGGATCTTCGCTTGATCGATCTTCAGTGGTACATCATGTTCTCACTATTGCTCCAGTGATGAGATATGCGATGACACTCGTTCACGTACTGATGTTTATTTGTTTTCTTAACCTTACTTCCATAAACACCGTGTCAACTAAAATAAAGGTAAGAGTATTTTACAAATAAGGTTGTGAAATTACGGAAATACAATCATTTCATCCGTTAAAACTAACAAGACGAAAAGGTAAAAACTTAAGATTGACAAATAACGGTAAATGATGTTGTGTGTAAACTTAACTTTGTCTAAAATCTAAAATTTTGATTTTACAATGCAATCAGCGATAAAATCGGCTTAAAGGATAAAATTACAAGGTGCTTACTTAAATAAGAAAATGTAGCGTAAATATTTACCTTGGTGATGTCCTTAAAATCACTAGAACAAGGAAAACTTCTTGGCTTCTTGAAATGGATTGACAAGAACTTGCGTCAACTAACCGCAACAACAAAAAACTTAACCTTTTAACAACAAAATTGCGTGGCACTTTCGCGTGCGTCCTAGCTTGCATTAGAAAGAACTTTCTTGTTAAATCTACAAATTGCGTTAGCGTGGCGTGCAGAAAACAAAGATTTCAGATAAAAAGCAAGTTAATTAAACGTGCGGCTAATTGCTGTAGCTACAGACTTTGTCTGATGTGACTGTTTCTTTAGATTGGATTGCCTGGAGATGCTGGACCTAAAGGAGAAAAGGTATGTCCAGGTTATTCATTTCACTGTTAACTGTCTTGTGTACCGGTACACTGTAATACTAGCTGTAGTATCGTAGACAGCTCATCCAGGCCACTATATATCAGGCACACTACATACAAAATGTATGAACAATGGGACGATCTGGCACTGCTGCTCCTCAGCTGCTTTATGGTGTTGAAAAATTAATGCAAGAACAGATTTGACTATCTTGTTAACGAATGCTGTACATCAAACAATTAAGACTGCCTTTTAACCTGCTAAGTCTAGCTGCATTTTCAATTATGCAAATTTTAAGAGTACTTATACTTCTTTTGAACTTGCATTTATTTCTGTTCCTTGATAATGGCGTAATGAGATTGCCAAAACGTCAGGATGTTATTTTGTTAGTTTTTACATGTTTATGTTTCTCCAAATAATTATACATTGGTTAAGAGAATAATTATTAAAAATATAACTTTTGTACTTTAGGGTGATCAAGGAATCCAGGGTCTTGCAGGACCTGTTGGTCAGCGTGGAGAACCAGTAAGTGTGGTAGTTTTTGTTTGGTTATGGTTGATATTGATATAAATATTTCTCATCCTAAATACACTGTACATGTACACTCATACATTATGTATGGGCTGTTAACATTCTTAATTGTAAATGTAGAATTAACAAGGGTAGAACGGAGGTTACCCTGCTAGCAGAGGCTTTTCCCTTGTGTTTCTCAGCGTTGTACTGCCATTCTCTTGGCGGTTTTGGTTGCTCGCGTTTTGTTTTGGTTGTTCTCTGTGCCCAGGAAAAGACCTCTGCCGACAGCCGCTTGCGATTCCTGTTGAACATGCACTCTAGATACCTCCAAGATCTAGGAGGTAATCACATGACTAAACCGGTTGTGGAACCGGTTTTATCAACTTGCTCATCTTTTAAGTACTAGTTTGCTGTGCAAAAGTGAGCCCGCTATATCAACATGGCGAGTGCGAGTCATTCCCGTGGGAAATTTGACTCATGAATACATGAGCAAACTCCGGCGGCGGCATCGTATTACCGACACGTGAAAGAAATTCCATGGTAACCGCATTTTCATCTCGCGCATGTTCAACAGGAATCGCAAGCGGCTGTCGGCAGAGGTCTTTTCCTGGGCACAGAGAACAACCAAAACAAAACGCGAGCAACCAAAACCGCCAAGAGAATGGCAGTACAATGCTGAGAAACACAAGGGAAAAGCCTCTGCTAGCAGGGTGAACGGAGGTACATGTAGCCTATGAATGATAGTTGCTCCTGCTATGTTACAGTAGGATGCTAATCAAAATGGCATACAAATCCACCTTGAACTGCTGATCGAGATTTTTACTCTTGAAGCTTATCATTTTTTTCTTTTGAGTGATTGCACTCCCCATGTAGTTTTTGAAAGGTTCATTGAATGCCTCCAGAAGTAGCATGGATTGGAAGCTTTGCTCAGTTCAAGTAGTGAATGAAGATGGGAGATTCTATTTTTCTTAACCTATGAAAACCAAAACAGACAAATTATATTTGACTTCAAATAAAAAAATATTTATTATTAAAGTATTATTTTATGTTAGCCTTTTAGTGATTATTTGAGTTAGGTGCGATATCGAAAGGGTATCATGTATTGGATATTATCTGATACTTATGCTTATATATATTATCTACTTATATCTATATATATCTACTACTAGAGTCCTTTCCTTTTTCCTGACTACTATGATATTGGATATTATCTCGATAATATCACGTTAGAATCTACTGGAGTCTATTTAGATCGCCCTTTCCTTTTTCCTGAATGTGATGATATTGGATATTATCGTGATATCACGTTAGAATCTACTAGAGTCTGTTTAGATTGCCTTGGACCTCTTTCCTGACTGCTATGATATGCTATGATATTCATGATATTATCACGATAATATCAAGTTAGCATCTACTAGAACTTCTATTTAGATTGACCTTTCCTCTTTCCTGAATGTGATGATATTGGATATTATCGCGATAAAACCTTCCACATTGCATATTGACAAATCACCAACATTGATCAGCATTAGCTGAACATTTTATTTTAATGAGGTACATCTTTTGTAATAATTTATATCTGATAGTAGAATGATTAGTATGACTAAATCCAATTAGACATCTGTGACAGTATAAGTGCAAAATATCAGACAATATAAATTATCGTTGGATAGAGTTAGTACATTATATCATTATAAACAATTAGACCAATATCTGATAAAAAAGTTGATATTTTCAGTCTGATAAAAAGTTTGATAATGTTCGATGTTAGACCTATTCTAGATCGATTATAAAAATCTGATAACTATCTGATAAATTATATTCTTTTAATATCTTAGCTTTATGGATTATTTTGTACATGTATATATACTTTGTTTTATAATTTTAGCAATCATTGTAAATTTTATGGCTTTTAGGATTGAAACAATGCTTAAAAATTGTACACACGTACTTGATCATTTTTATAGACGGTTATGCTATATAAAATTATTTCATAATTTATATATTTTTGTATTTCAAAAAATTTTTAGGGTTCTGCTGGTGCTGCTGGTGGCAAGGGTGAAACAGGCCTACCAGGACCTCAAGGATACCCTGGACCACCAGGACCTATTATGGCCATGCCAACACCTGGAGGCCCAGATGCTGGTCCACTGGATGTCGGACATGTAAGATTTGTCTTTTATGAAACTTGCTAACTTCGATCATACATGTACCTGTCTCGCAATCATTCCCATTACTTGAAATCCAGAGTTCCCCCTCCCCCTGGGTATACATGACCGCCTCCCATACCTTGTTAAGCATTTTTGGCGGTTGCTTACATGTCGTTGCTTACATGCATGTATGGGGGGTCAGACTGTACATGTACAATGTAGTTATTTTGATCCACATAAGGTGATTGATATGGAGCTTCACTCCTTTTTTATTTTATGATAGATCTGGCAAATTGCCAATATATTATGTAAATGATAAAAAATAATAAAATAAAAAAAAGGATGTATAATTTTATTATGCATGCTATATTTAAGTACATTTTTATATTTTTCATGCAAAGAATATTATGAATAAACAGGAAGCACTCACAAGAATAATGATAAAAGATGTGGTCATGACAATGGTTTTGAAGACATATTGGTTGTCATAAATAGTTTTTATTATTATAATGTAAGTTTATTTATTTATACATGTAAAATGTGCATGCAATGTCTTTATTTTTATTTCATTTTTAATTATGTTTTTTATAACAATGTAGATAATACGGCCAAGCGACTCTAAGGGTCCTGGAACAGTCATCCAAGAAATTCGCGGAGAGAAAGGTTCTCCGGTATGTTCTTTTTTATCCTTTTCTAAAAAAATTAGTTTACATGTACTTTCATTATGTGGCTATAGATGTAGTAGTGTATGTTTGAATAAAAAAATAAAGGAAAAAAAATTATGTGGCTGTGAGTCAAAAGAGTCACCAATATCAATTTTCTCTTAAAAATATCATTACATAACCAGGAGAAGAGGCTACATGTATGAGAAATATTTAAGATGATCACCATATATACAGAAAATTGCTTTGAACTGTTATCATCTTGTCTCAACTAATTCTGTAAGGAAATGTATAGAGTTCAGTCTGGAGAATTTGTATGTGGATATATATTCGTGCTTAAGGTGAAGTACCCCTGGGATGATTTTCTCTTTTTGGGTTGATCGAGTTGTAGAGGAGGGGGAAGATAAGATTGTACACAGTACTAACAGCAGTATGATCATCGTCTACTGAGAAATAAATCTAGCATTATTTTGTTACATGTACTGTCAGGTTTATCTGTACTGTGTCTTGATCTCTAAACAGTGTGATTTACTATCACATCTTTGTGCTCATCATAATTTTATGTTGATAAATATGTCGTGAGGCCTATATGTGCCTACTGGCACGATGAGACTTGACAATGATGAAAAGGATTTTATACTTCAACAATTTACATTTACAAGTGCCAGGTACACTGTACATGTATGTGCACATTTAATGTACAGTACAGCCACTAGCCACAAGTCAGAGTAGAGTGCTAATTACTGTGCTACAGTTAATTAACAACACTTTAAGTGTGTCAAGCCCTAATCCATCTGGTTTGTACAGGTCATGGAAAAACCTGAAAAGTCCTAAAATTTAAGAATTTCATTTTCCAGGCCTGCAAATTCACCAAAAATTAAAGTTTTGTTTGCATTGGTAGATTTTCTGTTGCGGATACAAGGACACTGCGCTAGAGACAAATAATTAAGCAGTGCAAACAGCATGCATTTTGGTAGAGACAAGTTGTGTCTGGTTAACTGAGTTAGGTCAAACAATATCCGAACTAAGGAAAGTTTTGAAATTTTTGGAAAGTTTTAGATAAATTTAAGGTCATGAAAAAGTCATAGAATTAATTTTGAAGAGGCTCTCAAAAGAGTACAATCCCTGTAATTGTCAATCTGAAATAGAGTATTACATAAGTGTAGCTCAAGGGGAAACTGCTTATCTCAGTTATTTATGTATCAATAGAGTAGTGACTTGCACATGTGACCTGTGACCTGTGTTTTGTACCTGCAGTGATTAGCCACGATCAGTAATGGTAACAGGACTGAGTGGAGTCCAATTCGGTCTGTAATCATACGAGTGATTAACAAAATCGTCCGATTTGTTTAATCACGAGTATGATTACTGACCGAATTGGACGACACGAAGTTCTGTTACCAATTAATCATAACTTTAACAAAATTTGTAATATAATAGGCTGTTTTTTAAATCAAAACACAAGGAATTCGAAATTTTGTTTTGCTAGCAGTGAAAAAAAAAGGCCATTTAAGCGCACGCGTGATGGCGCGTACTGTCCAATTACTTAGGCATGACGCGTACTGTCCTATTAAACTGTCCAATTAAGGCTGAAATCAGGGCATTTGATAGCCAATCAGATTTGACAATTTTGTTATAGTTATGATTATAGTTCTTTTACTTGTATACTACAGTATACTTCTGATCATTGTTTCTTGTGTATACATGCAGTCAAACCCCATTATTATAGACTCTGAGCAGGGTTGTCAGAAAGTTTTAAAGCAGACGGCTGAGTTGTCAAAGTAAGCAGTCGTCCAGGGATATTTATTTAAAAAATGCAATCTGTAAAGAAATGCTAAGCAGAAGAGCCGGGCAATACTAACCAAGTAGGCAGCAATTTTTGCTGGCAGCCGGCTACTTTTGACAACCCTGTCTGAGGGAGCCTTAGAAAGTGTGCGTATGGGTGTCCATATTAAACAAGCGGGTTGAATTTAGAGAAAAATGTTACGGCTTTCTTTCCCCAGGGACAAAGTAATCTGACCTAAACACATGTAATGAGGTGTCCATATTGAGTGGGTGTTGGTAAACTGGGGTCTGACTGTAATCCTAATTCATAGAGTTTACTTGATTCAACAACAACAACAACAAAACACTCTTTATTGAGAAACAGATATATACAATTTAAATAGTACCTACCCACAAATAGTTAAAACTAATCAAGGAGGGTAGGTATGATTAATTTAGGCTTAGTATTACAACGCGCTATACATATTTACTTACAAGGATTTCAGATTAGCAACAATGAAAGATTACAATATATAGTAAATTAAAATACTGATAGCAGCAATGATTCACGTTATATCGATTTGTTATCAATATTATAGGGTCTACCAGGTGCGAGTGGACCACCAGGTGCCAGAGGACCTGATGTGAGTTACAACATGAATATGAAAACATTAACATGAACACAAAGGCTGGTCAGGATGCTGGAATTGTGATCCAGTAGTAGTGCTCCAACTTCAACTTTTTCAGTAGTCACCTTTTGGCAACCAAGAGTCATTATAACCAGCCCTCCCCCCCCCCCCCCCCCTGAAAAAAAAAAAGAAAATTTAAATTAAATTAAATTAAAAAAATAATAATAATAATTTACACACCGCATTGATAATAATCACACACGTGATGTGACAGTTATTGACAGTGCTCCATCAATGTCCTCTCTTACAAGAGGTAAACCTTTTATCACAAGACTTAAATAGCAGGTGCCCTTTTCCTTTTCTCCCCAGTCCCCTCTCCTTTTTCTCTCCCTCCCCACCCCCTTTTTGACATCTGCCATGCAGGCTTCTGTTTGGCACTGTTCCATATTGTATGTGTCACATTGTAACTCAGTGCATGCTCAAGTGTTGTGGATGCATACTTAGCTAAGGGTGTGATTGTGCTTATTTTGATTGGTTTAGTTTCATTGGCAAGGTAAGCAAATTATTACATACCAAAATCTACTTACTAGAATGATGAAATTTCTTGGAATTCCTTTTAATGTGTCAATTACTATTAATACTAATCATAATGAACTGACATGTTTGGAAATTCATAAGAAAATCCCATGACTGGATTTTGACACCAAATTTATTATTTTTAGGGCAATTCTTTTTTAACCATCATGTTTTCATGGCAGCAATCAAAATTTTAGTTTCAACCTAATAAAAGTAATGTCGTATAAATTACTGACCAGTGAACTTATTATTATTTCATCCATGTCAATTTTAAACTTTATACTACTACATTAGAAATTTCTTCAATTTGATTGGTTTAGAGCAATGGTATTTCAGCTTAATTTGAAATACCTAGCTGTGAAAACTACAAACCTTTTGCGAGTAGTAGTATAAAGAAATAATAGCACGATTTGTACGTGATATTAGGCATAAATACCACTTGTGATATTTCAAAATTGTCTGAAATTTCACTCGCCTAATGGCTCTTGAAATTACGTATAACAATTTTGAAATAATATCACTCGTGGTATTTATGCCAAATATCACTACAAATC
Organism: Porites divaricata; assembly: GCA_038088405.1. Lineage (NCBI taxonomy): Eukaryota > Metazoa > Cnidaria > Anthozoa > Scleractinia > Poritidae > Porites > Porites divaricata. The sequence continues at coordinate 36,744,049 of JBBMOI010000004.1, forward strand.
ATGCTATTACCAGTACTAATACCTGCAATGAGTCTAGCCCTTTAAGTCCCAATAGTGTCCAAGGTCAATCTTCTCATTACAATTATCCATACACTATACAGAGATAAGTTATGAGAATCAATAAAATGATCACCCAAGAGAAAATACTTTGATCTTTGAACAAATTCTCTCAACTAATTCTTTAAGGAAATGTATGGAGATCAGTTTGGAGAATATAACAGATTTAAAGGGTTTCCCAACTATTGGAGAATTTGTATGTGGATACTGGGGCTTAAAGGGCTAGATGTAAACTACCTTTAGGGGTTCACAATGTTGTTTTTCTGTTGTTTATTCGCCTCCTAATAGTCAGTTCTTGTTCCCTTTAGGGTATTCAAGGGGAACTTGGTGAGACAGGTCCTATAGGAACCCCAGGTCAAGCGGTATGTCACTTACTTATTTTCAAGCATTAATTATTATATCAAACAAGAGACTTTGCATGTTGTATCCAATATCTAAGTGTTGCATATTGGATACAACAATAATAATATTAAAAATAAAAAAGTAGCTATTATTAAAGTAATGATGGGAAGCAGTCAAATGTATGTTCTGAGTCTGTGGATGGAATCCTGTGGTGTGACTGTTCAGTGTATCTCACCATAGTTGGTAGAGGAGACTGGTTAGGAAAGCCGGCAAACATCAAAGTTGAAAACAATGGTGCTGTAGGTTATGTTGGAAGCTTGAGCTCCCTGACCGTGCACAATCCTTTTTTCTTTTTGTTCACAAATTTTGACTGAATAAATTTATGCAATGTTTCTGTTGCATGGTCAGTAAGTTCAAATGATAGGAATGCTATTGAACGTTGTGCTTGGTCAGGTCCAAAAAAGTTAACAACTGCGTCGCTTAGTGGAGGTGGGCGCCCGGGATGTCCAGGGGGCTTCCACCTTGGCACAGCCAGCCCCTAGACAGAGTTACGCCCCCATGGCCGGCAAACCCGTGCCCTCCAGCCATGAGCCCCCACGCCAAGCCGAAGGGACCTCCAAGCAGAAAACCAAGCTCGGAGAGAAGGGACTCTTGGCTGGGAGAAGCCTGAGCCCCAATACACCAAACCCAGAGGCACCCACCTATGTTGAGCAGGAAGAAACATACACAGGCTAAACACCACACAAGTGCTGAATGTACAACACCAACCCCCATAAATGCCACAAAAATTGTAAACTGCTACAAACGTCCAAACCCCAACACCCCATAAACACTGCAGAAAACGCCACAAGGGTCCAACTCCAATGCCCCATAAATGCTACAAACACTCCCAACGCCACGAACACGACCAGCCCAAACGCCTCATAAAACGCTACACTCGCTGTGAACTTAACAAGAGTCCATCCCAAGCACTCCATTAACAATAAAAAACACAGTAAACGCCACAAGAAACGTTCAGCCCCAAAGCCCCATACACTGAACTAACGTTGTAAACGCCACAAGTGTCTCTCCATAATGTCCCATTTATAAACACTACCAACACTCTAAACACCACATAAAGGGGAGCCACCCGAACGCCTCAACTGCTGTGAAAGCCACAAAACATCCAACCCCAACACTTCCTAAACAATACAAGTGCTGTGAACGCCACAAGGGCCCCCCGCCCCAAAGCCCCAGGCACTCTAAATGCCCCATGGAAACGAACCAGCCCAAACGCCTCATGAACGCTACAAATGCTGTGACTACCACAGAGGTTCCATCGCAATGCACCATAAACACTACATGCCACGCCACAAGAAAAATAAATAAATAAATAAAAAACCAGCCTGAACGTCCCAGAAACGCTACAAATGCTGTGAATGCCCCAAAAGTCTAACCCAAACACTCCATAAATAAAACAAATGCTGTAGATGCCCCAAACATCCAACCCCAATGCCCATAAATGCTATTAATGCTGTAATCGCCACAAGGGTCCAATCCCAACACCCCATAGTTGCTACAAACGCAACCAGCCCAGACACCTCATAAAAGCTACAGATGCTGTGAACATCACAAAAATCCAACCCAAACATTCCCTAAAACAATACAAATGCTGTAAACGCCACAAAACAGTAGAGCCCCAATGCCCCATGAAACACTACAAAAAGCAACTGGAAAAGGACGCTAAAGAAAACCAATACAAGTAGTTGTACACTTACCAGCAAACAGACGCTAAAAGTACAAAAGCAACTATAATAATTATTGTTATAAAACTAGTAACTATTACTACAAAATACTAGAAGGAATGAGGGTGCCAGGCATATCTATCCAGGGGCCTCCACTGTGGTCAGCCAGCCCCTAGACTGCTCTCCCATGGCTGGCAAATCCCTGCAACCCAGCCATGGCCCCCCTTTCCAGGCACCCGTCACACTGAAGCAAGATGAAACAGTGGAAGGAGACATAGAGGGAGGGGTGGGGGGATGCTTAAAACCGCTTCACACTAACGCAACCGCCACAGAAACCGCTCCATTTGATACTCCTGGCTGTGACGAAGCGAACATGTTCCATGTGAGTTTGACCGTTGACCAGCGGAAACTGCTAAGCTCGTGGACCACTTCACTGCTAAACTCGTGGACTGCTACACCGCTAAGCTCGAGGACCTAAGCTAGAGAACCGCTACACCACTAGGCTTGTGGACCGCTTCACCGCTAAGCTAGAGGACCGCTTTGCCGCTAAGCTCGAGCTAGAGGACCGCTTCACCGCTATGCTCGTGCACTGCTTCACCGCTAAGCTCATGGACTGCTTCACCGCTAAGCTCGTTCACCGCTTCACTGCTAAGCTTGAGGACTGCTTCACTGCTAAGCTCATGGTCTGCTTCCCCGCTTCGCCGCTAAGCTTGAGGACTGCTTCACTGCTAGGACCGCTTGACTGCTAAGCTCGTGGAACGCTTGACCGCTATTGAGCTTGTGGCCCGCTTAACTGCTAAGCTTGTGAACCGCTCGACCCGCTAAGCTCATGGACAGCTAGACCGCTAAGCTCGTTGGACTGCTTGATCGCTAAGTTCATGAGCCACTTGACTGCTAGGCAAGTGAACGCAAAACCACAGTCGATCCGTCTCGGCAGAAAAACCACAGAAAAGCTGTTGTCGAACTTTCAAACCATGAAATAGACGAAACAGCCAAGCAAACAACCATGGCCAAACGCCAAGATGAACGTCCCGCCAAAATTGTTGCCCCAAATTACGAAGAAACAACGATTGCACAAAAAACCAAGCGTAGCCGAAGACAACGAAGAAAGAAAAAACGGTTTGAACGAACAGCAAAAAACAGCAAGAATCCGACGGTAAAAGAATGATCCAAAGGCTAAACGAAGACAATGGCTGCCAGGAAAACACTGTACTGAGCACATGGAGCTGATGCAAGCAAGGCTGACCGTGCTTGAGCCAAACGACTGACCGCTGACCACGCCCAAGCTCCTTGTTGTTAACTGTGTTAAATAAATATTTATTTAACTTCATCTAACAAAAACATATAATAACAGATTTAAAGGGTTTTCCAACTATTCCACATCAATTAACTATGATCTTGCCTTTATTGCCTATTATTATTTGCCTCATTATCTCACTTAAGCTTGTTATTTACTGCATCTGTGTTTTGGGTGTTGCTGCTTACATACAAATACTTAAGTCAGATTGATAGGCTACAGAAAAGGGCATTTATATTTGGGTGCATTCAACAAGCAATAACCATCCATCAGGTTGTTAAAGAGAGGGATTATAGTACAGGTATCATGGGAAATCACTAGAGCATTCCCTCAAGGATCTAAATCGAGAACAGAAGAGTGTGTTTAGCTTTCATTCAGGTTTCGTAGCCACACAACCAATTCTCACAAGCAAAGAACAAAATGTCAATATTCAAATTTAAGTGCATTTTGCACTCTGCATGTGTAAACCTATAAAGAAATGTGGTAAAAATTGACTGAAATATGGCACTAATTTTGTGTAACCAGAAGCACTTCTGGTGTAAGTAAAGCATTATAACATCATAATTAAGCTTACATTTTAATTTAGATTTTATGATATTATTTTTTGCTTATGATATTATTGAAACTATAGTTGCTTCTTTTTCGGGAAAAAAGTACCTGACTTCTCTAAGCAAAGTAGCTGACGCATTTTGTCGGTGGTCAGTGCTTACTGTACTGAAACCCCTGGTAGATAGATGCAGTCTATTTGGTTTTAAATACAGTGTAAATTGTCTTCTAGTATTTTCCCAGTCCTTAGACAGTTTTAACTTTTATTTTTTTAATTTTTACCTTTTACATTTTATCATTTGTTTAAAACCTTCAATAAAGACCTTTATTTTTTCCAATCTTGCTGTACTTTTACGAAGTATGATTCATGTTTTAGCATTTGGGATTTATGTTGAGTTTTGGATAATTTTTGTCGCGAACGGCTGGGCCATGTAGCTAATTATTAACCAATACTGAGAGCCACTAACTAAAACAAACATGGGAACATTAGCTTGACCTTTCAGAATGACCGTAAGTTCTCTGTGCATGTAAAAGCTTAAAACTGTCCAAGGCCAACAAAATTAATGTCTACACGTACAGCTGTACTAAGAGTACTGGTATTTAGAAAAGAGCATTACATCAATTACATTTTCTATAGCATTGTACAAGTATTCCCTAACTTAACTTACTGGTTATCTGTTCATGGTACGTGCCTCCAACATGGATCTTAATGTTTTACCTTAATTTTTAGACTGATGCCATAAGTTAGGTTTAGATGTTTACGTCACAAACAGCATAAAGGAATTTTGAAAAAAGTTAAACCGACTATAGTGTGCATGTGATAACCATGCACCCCCTGAAGGTCTGCTTTCCACAAGAGAAGATCAATTTAACCCTTGACCTACATGTAAAACACAAAGGATAAGATATGTTTTTTTTTTATTGTCTAATGAACAATAAAGACACATTATTATTATAATTATTATTAGGAAAAATTGTGTTTCCAAAGAAAACAACAAATATTTAAATGTGTCCCAGTTTAAAGTTTCGGTCTAAAGTGATTATTAGTCACCCTCTCAATTTAATAAAACTGATGATTATTATTTATCATTATTAATAATTATTTTTACCCTGGCTTGTTTTGCAGGGTTTACAAGGAACCAATGGTCCCACTGGTGAACCAGGCCGGAATGGCAATGACGTAAGTATACATGTATAAATCAATATAATTATAATTGAATGCAGCGTTTTTTTTTTTCACAGAAAAGTTAAGGAAGATCTGTCAGCACTACTGAAAAGAGTACCTTACATTTAAGTAGTAGACTTGCCAAGTTTGAAGGTGATAAGTCTTACGCAGGCAAAGATACAATGTATAGCTCTACAAAGTTTGGAAAATTTACAGACATTTACAGTATGGTGGGGGCAATTTTATGCCCCCCACTATACAATTATTTTTAATTGTGTCGATCTGTAAAATTTTGCAAATTTGAGCTACATGTAAATCTTCATTAGTCAGGGTTCGCACACACCTTGAAAGTCCTTAAAAGTCCTTGAATTTTAAAATAAAAATTCAAGGCCTTGAAAGTCCTTGAAAATTGCAGTCGGTGCTGGAAAGTCCTTGAATTTCGGTGCTAACTTTATAATTTAAGTAGAAATCCAAAGGAATAGGAGCAAGCACAGAAAGACCTTCGAGATAAAATTACCTATGTTGTGGAAGAACTAAAAAAAGACATAGAATTAAGGCTCTTTTTGAATTGAATAGAGTCCTTGAAATATGGGAAATGTGTCCTTGAAAGTCCTTGAAAAGTCCTGGAATTTTTTGTTCAAAAACGGGTACGAACCCTGATTAGTTTTTGACATATCACTTTCAAACTTGGTATTTTTACTGTCTAATAGAATTATTTAAAGGCCCTTTTTCCAGCGGCGTCGGCTGATTTTCCCTATCTTGTCCAGGGCTGTACTCTAGCAGAATCCAGTACGTGGCCCTCGGCGCTGAACTTTTGACCTTGGGCAACTAGAAAATCTTAGTTTTTTTTATACAAATCACATGCTGGGCACCCTAGCTATATTTCACACATTCAGGGCCCTGGGCTTCCTTCAATTTTTCTTTAAGAACACAACCTTGTTGTCCATGTCAAAAGTTGAAAAAAACTTTGTAAAGGTCTAATATTATAGTAATCTGTCCGGGTTAAAAAGGTGTTTGTCTTGTAAATTGCCCCACTGTCCCTTTAAGTAAAATGATCTCTTGATAATGAAATTGCTTCTTTTTCATCTTGCTGCAATGAAACAAGCACATTGACCCCTCTTCTTGGATTAGTTACAGAAATTGGGTCCTTGATAAACATATTTTAAGGAGAAAAAATATTTTGTATTATTGATTACTAATGATAGGGAAAATCTGCATTAATTTAAGACAAAAATCTTGGGGTCCAATTTTGTAGACAAAAAAATTAATCAAACAAGCAAGTTCTAGGTTTCTATCAGTGTAATAATGGTTTTTAATTTGTCAGGGAAAAAAAATATCCTTTCCAGAGTGAAGATGTCTTTTTAAACACCAACTTGCAGGTTTTTCCTGTCAGTTGTAGTTTTGTATTTTTTTTTTTTAATTTTATGTATTGTTTTTGGTTTAAAGAGGAGTGCTTAAAAAATCTTGCTGACCGAAAACTGCTTGTATTGGATAGGGTCAACCAGGTGCTACTGGAGATACTGGAGAAGATGGTCCAATAGGCGAGGATGTAAGGAGAATTAATTGAGTTATTGTTATGACACAATAATTTAATGTTTAAATAATAAATGGAATTTCCTAGTAATACACTGTATACTGGTGTGGAGACAGCATTCAATTTCCACAATATTCACCCAATTTCAATTGCAATACTGCAGCTCTGACCTGAAGTTGATCCCAGGAATTGGTACTTGCACCAACTGTCATTTTCAGATGGAAAACTGTTTTTTTAGTGGGGGGGGGGGGGGCTTAATAGAGAGGGGGGCTTAGAAGAGAGGGGGGGCTTATTTAATTTAGCGAAACGCATCACCTGTAGCAAAAATACCGTGGTATGAGACAGAGTAGATTGACTTACGTGTTGTACAATAATTAAAGTCATTGTCAAAAGTATTTAATTCACTTGTGGGAGCCTAAAAGTAACAAAAACAAAATTCTTATTCTTCAAAAATGCGCTTTCGGCCACATGTTCTTCGGTAATTTTTATGAGAAAGTTAAGCATATGAAGTTGGAGGTCATGCTGCCAAAGACCAAAAACAATATGAACTTCCAGCCTGAATAAATCATAACTGATCAGTCCACGTTAATCGTTAATTTTTTTTGTGAAGAATAAGGATTGGGGGAGGGGGAGGGGGGGCTTATTAACTTTCCTCATCTGAAAGGGGGGGGGGGGGCTTAATAGAGGATTTATGGTACTTGTGATTGATTGCACTTTTCATCTAACTATTGTTAGAACGCATTTGATTAAATTAATGATTCCAGAATAAGAATAAACGGAAGTTTTGTTGCAAATCTCTTGTACTGTGCGTACTGGGCAACTTAAATGCTGCAATCATTGGGATATCTTATTTCAAGCAGATTTCTAGTTATTGCTAAGCAGTCAATGCAAAAAGGATAATTTCAAGAGTTCATTCCTGCCAGTTTTTCTTATTCCGGAATACAATCAATCAAACACTCCCTAAGTATTATAAAGGAACTTTTAACATTTTTGCACAACTGCCAAGAAAACAATATTTTCGTGACACACTGATCAAGCTACCTTTGTGGGTAGTGTAGCAGCTGCTCGTAAGGTCTCTCCTAATTGGTCACTGCAAACAATGACATGTCATTCTTCCCATTGTTTTAGTATTGTTTGGGGTTAGGGAAACGCACCATTGGTGACTTCTCTTCTGAGCAGCTGCTACATGACCCACCTTTGTATCTGAAGTACATTAATTTCACTTCCACTTTACTAATTACTTTTTAAAGGGACCTCCTGGTATTCCTGGTGTTCGTGGACTTCGTGGAATTAAGGGTGATATGGTGAGAACCATTCTATGATTATTATTTTTCGTTTTTTTGGTTAGTATAATATGTAAGTGCATACATGTACAGTAGCTGACCAGGGGCCAAGTAATAGCAGAGCTCCATGGCATATACTTCATATCCCTATAATACATGTAGCTAAGAAAATGTTGTTATCCATCCGTTGGAGAAATTTTGTGAGTCAGTTGACAGTATGTCCATCTGTCTGTCCATCTGCACCATATGGAAACCAATGTCAAAGGTGTTACTTTCTGGCTAGTGTGTTTGTAACCTGATATTGCACATCCTTGTTATGGTCAATTGGCTGCTGTCAAAACATGTTATCCGCTGACCAGTATCACATGACCATAACTTATCTTGAGCTCAGGTGTTGACCCATCAGGTTACATGTGCTGACAAGTTGCTAGTTTTCAACTGACCACAGGCTCAACTCCTAGTGGATTTCTGTACAATGGTTACAAATTATTCATATAAAAACCA
>JBBMOI010000004.1:36757500-36865000 GCA_038088405.1 Porites divaricata
TTAATTTTCCATTCTAGATGCAAGAGCCTGATGATGAGAGAAATTAAATAGTATGCCTCTTTCACTGCAATTTAGTGCTTTACTGGGGAGTGCAGAAATATTTTGGTTGTATCCCAACAAGGGTTTACCAGTTTTAGCAACTTGAAGGCACTGATGGACTTAAGTGTTCGCTGAAAATGCTGATAAATATTCTTTATTAATGCTGTGTCAGATGTGAAGTGTAGTTAATTGATATACTGAATGAACTTTAGGTTGTGGGAATCAGACTGTTATTAGTACGATTTGGTTAAAAATTAACTGTTTAAACGTTTACCTGTGATTGCAGGGAGCGCCAGGATCAAGTGGTTCCACAGGCTCTGCTGGTCCAGTAGGGGCCAAGGGAAACAATGGCTTACCAGGACCACCGGGTCCAATGGGAGGAAGGGGACTAAGAGGACCCCAAGGACAAAGTGGAGGGCGTGGTGAACCTGGAGCACCAGGTCAAAATGGTGCAACGGGTGACCCAGGGGCCAAAGGAGAACAGGTTAAGATTAATTTTGTTGGTAATTAAAATCAGAATTAAAAAAATGGCATTGACGACTGGAATACTGTAAATAAACGCAAATGATTTATTTGATTTTCTGTCTTCGCCTGAGCCGTTGAAAAACCTTTTAGGTGATGATTTATTTGATGATGTGGAATTACTGCACAAAACTGCAACATCTTAAAGATAAATTGAGTGCTCCAGTCATATGCAATTCTAGCACCATGCAAATGCACCAAATGCTAGAAAAGTTTGCCATGGCAAATGGCTAGTCTGAAAAAAGCAAAACTACTGCCGTCAATAGTATATTTTTCATTCAGCCTTTTGGGAAGCTTTCAGTAGATGGGAACATCACATTCCCAATTGCTTCAGTTACAACAAAGTGCTACAACCAGTTGCAAAAGTACTTGAGACACTGTACTGTATTTCGGCTTAAACGGCCTGTCCATGATCTTGTGCTTGTGACCCCCCCTCCACCCCTTATCAAAGTTGCTAGCAATACAAGACCATGCTCAAAACTTGGAGGAACAACTTTGAATGGGAGGGAGGAGGGAGGTCAGTATTTTATCTCACAGACCTGTGACTAGCAGCGATTTGAAGCAAGAAAGGTTGTTTTTTCATGAGTGTCTCAACATTTTTGCAACTGGTTGTAGCATCCCTGTTTTTTAATAAGATAAAATAATCTTTTGACTTACTATCTATTTGTTCTGATTGTGTTCAGGAGAGAAAAGGATATCTTGTAGAAGCTGGCCCTTATTTGAATTCTAGTCTTAAGTTAGGGGCATCAATTTTACAGATTATAACTTTTGCATTTGGACATTTTTTTTTATACCTTAGGGCGGAACAGGTCCAATGGGCCCGTCTGGCCGACCAGGAAATCTTGGAGCAGATGTTAGTGAGATTATTAATGTTTCTGTATTAATGTTTAAGTTGTTTTTTTAAATGTACAGCTGTTGATGAGCCCCATTGGTCAATCATTGTTCTCAGTTGACCTTGGAGACAAGGACCCTAAAGTATCATCTTGATGCAAATAATAATAATAATAATAACAATAATAATAATAATTTAATGAAAAAGTAATCGTTTATTGATAAGAAAGCTAACCACAAAATCCTATTTACAATTTCGCTAAAAAAAGGGCTATCCAGTACAACTGTACAAGTACTATTTACAATTCATTTCGATTAAAATTAAACGACCTAATTCGGATTAATTAAAAAATTCATTTCAATTAAAAAACAATTATTCGAATACTAATACTAATCTAACTATAAAAATCCCTTTTACAATTAATTTCACTTAACAAAACTATTCAGTCAAAGCATCTTGTACATTATTCCTTTCCATTAAAAAAAGGACACTTCATTTCGATTGAAAAAAAAACCATTCCATTAAAAAAAATATCATTTATTCGAAAAAGAAATTCCATTAAAAACGGTTCATTTCAAATAATAATGATAATAATAATAATAATAATAATAATGATAAATAATGTATTTTATTGATAACAAAACTACTATTAAAACCTATTTACAATTAATTTCACTGAAGAAGAAGAAAAAAATTCAGACAAAGCACTATTTACAAATCATTTTATTTCATTTGATATCGATTAAAAACATTCCATTTCAATAAAAAAAACTGTCAGCCTCTAAAATTCAAAGTAATACTAGTCATTATTATTACCATTACTATTATTAATCGAATTAAAAACATTTCATCTCGATAAAAAAAACTGTCTACCTCTAAAAATTCAAAATAATAATAATGGAAACTTTATTTGTGTTTTTGAATGTACAATTGTAAATCTCGCTACGTATAGGCAATTTACAAATGCTGCTTGAGACTGAATTATTAAAACAAACAAACAAACAAACAAACAACAAAAACAAAATAAAACAAAATCCAAAAAATAAAAATAAAAAATAAATGAAAATTGCATTAAGCCAGGGCTATCCCAGTTCCTGTTTCTACAACAAAAGATGTAATGTGTTGCTCTAATGGCGATATTTATCATTTTCTTGATTATATAACGTTGCTGCTTTTTGTCAATGCCAATGTCATTCATCATGTCTAAGAACGTGGAGCATTCATCGGAGAAAACGCCAAGGGAACTCATGGAGAGATTTGCAAATCTCACACATCTGTAATTTCTACTCATTTCGTTGATCAAGTTCACATATTTTTCTTTCTTACGCACTGCATTGTTGTTAAGGTTGGACTCGAAACCAACTGTTAATTCTAGAACATATAGGCACTTGGACTGGATTAGGAAAAGAAGATCTGGACGATAATTTTCACCAGTTATAATAATAATAATAATAATAATAATAATAATAATAATAATAATCATAATAATCAGTCTTTGTGAAGCGTAGACAAACGATATATAATTCATATGATTCACTGGATGGAGAACTACTGCACAAGATCGCGAGCACATGTGAAATCTAGCATCCTATTGGATGACAATTGTCATGACTTGATACACCAGTGATGCTTCAAAGTGTACATGTGCTAATGTGAACATGCAGACCCTTCGCATGATGCAACCTTCATTTTCAATCTTGTATTCTCCTTGATTTTAGGGACGCCCCGGTGTTCCTGGTGATCCTGGAAGACGCGGTGAACAGGTTTGGAGAAAAATAATTAGCAATTATTGGACGAGATTGAGCAAAATATCGTGATTTGTCAGTGGCGAGTAGATCAATTATTTGCCGAAGCCGAAGGCAAATCACGATATTTTGCGATAACCGAGTTCGATAATTTTTTTATCATTCGATCACTGAGTTTGTTTTTTAACAAGTAATATCTTCGGAAAGCGGTTAGCGCGCGCTGCCTTCCAGGAGTAATGACAGAGACAACGAGCAAGCGTGGTTTCATTTACGCATGAGCAGAATAGTATTTGCAGCCAAAAACTTCACCGGCGAAAAATGTCTGATTGGTCGTCGCGCGACCACGTGACATTGCCAAATTCAAAATGGCGGCGATACCTCCATAGTTTGTTTATTCCAGTGGAAAGAAGGTTAATTACGGCTTAATATGAGTTGCAAATTCACATCGGATATTTTTAGAATAGCCTAGACTTTTTATTATCCTTTTTCACCTATTCCTATGGATTCGTCTCCTGCGATGCTCGCGATTTGGCCGGTTTTCGGGATTCAACTTTGAACACGAAGGACAACAATGTTTCTGAAAAAAGCAGGGTCACTAGAATGAACGGCCTTTATTCACAGCTCAATGCAGCAGATAAATAAGACACTATGGGTCCTTTGAAATTGCTTAGACATCTGGTACTTATTTTATTGTTATTTTTTCCCCAAAAGGTAAAGCAAAAATATATTTTCTCCAGCAACACTTTCCAATTTACAAAAAAAGCTTGAACATGAGCTAAATGAACTTTAGTGTCTGCATTCAGTCTTTTCATTGAGAAGTGGTGCAATTTCAATATCAAAACTCTAAAGCCGTCTTTGACAGAGAAAGGTTTTTTTTCTTTTCAATGGCTATTGTGCTTTATCTGAATAAGATAATGAAATTTTTAAAATTAGGGGAATACAGCATACTATACTTTATAAGAAGAGAACTTTGATTCAAGTATTAGTTGGAAAAAATACTGATAATATTTTTTTTGTATATAAAGGTTAAAAAAGTGATGCATATAGTCTAAAGTGCTACAAAGGAGTAAAAACCCAGATCTTTCCATAAATAAATTTTATTGACACTGTCAGAGACATATGCTTTCCTTTCCTTTGTTCGTTAAAAAATCTTGTTTGTGAGGCTGCACTTTGTTTGATGCAGGATCAAGCAATCTTTTCTGAAGAGAAATGAAAAGTTAAGTATGTTAACATGTCAGATACTTCAACACTGCCTTAGCCAACAACTAAGAAGAAACTGAACTTCAAATCAAAAAACAAAGTGAAAACTACTTTACTGTGAAACAACAGCCACTTCAAAATTAATATATATCACATGAAATTCATGCAAAATATAGACCTGATGAAAAGTTTATAGGAATAGAAACAAACGATAATTACGATGAAATTATCATTTTTGAATGAGATCTGTGAGTGTCCTCTCATAATTCTTACAGAAGATCAAAATTGGAAACTGCACATCCTACACAACTGCATTCATCATTATGATCCAACTAAAATGTCATTATGACTCAAAGTTTACTCCATTTTATAACTTGGCTCCCAAAAAATTTAAGCCAAAAACGATGAATATAAAAACAAAAGCATTCACAGAAAAATTACCCTGTTCATCTCCTCCCAGGATCTAATTTTCAAGCAAAGAAGCACCACCCACAGAAAGCCTTGTGTGCAAAAATTTAGTGCTTAAAAATTGTACACGGGGGAAATCATGTCCGTAAGTGCAGTTCCTAACGCGAGAAGTAACAAGGACCTCGTTGTGGATAATCCCAAGCCAAATTTATGAGCTAAATAATCTAAACTTCGATCCTTCAATTATAAAATTGCAAGCCTAAATGTACAGCAGGTGTACACATTGTAAACAGAATATTTTTTTACAAATCAAATGTTGCTGGACCTATCGAACTGTAGCTCCAAGACGGTCTTGGCGTTTTAATGAAAACACTCTCACATTTTCTCATTCTAGAGTTCCGATAAAACTCAAATTTCGGTAACATACAAAGCTGTAATTATAATGAACAACAACAATGAAATCTAAATCGAGGGACAAAATCACGTTTCGAACGACGCACTTTAGAAAACTGCCGAAGCCCGGCCGCTTTCGATCCACTAGCTACAAGACAATTTACACACCAAGACAATGGCTAAGAATAATTCTTGACCTTCTTTATATTTTCCCTTTGTACCGAGTGACACGAGATTAAGTTGAGCCAAGCGTGAGCTTATTTTTGTGCCATAAACGTTGTAAACATGAGGAGATTAAGCATCTAAATATAGTTTTTCCAGCAACAAAGTACACGCTAAGTCATATTAACAAAACAAAGCCCGAGATTGTCTGTCCCTCTACTTTTTTCGTTGAATCCACGGTAAGAAACTTGAACTAAACAACAAAACATTTTGGATAGCATTGTAAGACGCTCTTCGATCAACAGTCGAATGTTATCGAATGTTAGATTCACAACCAAAGTCGAATTTTGACACGAAAACGGGATACACATTTAACAAAACTGTCGCTTCCGTGCAACTCGGTGCAAGCTAATTTATATACCAAAACAAAGCCCACTAATTTTTCTTCCACTACTTTATAATTGCTTTTTGTACCGAGTTGCACGGAACATGCAGTAAACAAAGAGAGTAAAAATTACCCACCTTTTCGGCAAGTCTTCTATATGCAAACCAGCGATCTCAACGTCAATAACACTGAATCAGACCTTGCTAATGCGATTTTTCGCCAGTTTCAGGACGCTATATTCTCTGGAGAACACCCCCCCGTCAAGACTTTGACCAAGACAATTTTTGATCGCTTTACAGTGGCAAAAAATTGCAACGCTGTCACTGCCAAAAATAGCTGCCATCGCTTCTTTCATCTGAACAACATTTCGCGGGTATTTTCGCCTCGGAGCCAATGACTTTACCCGAAATAGATCACGTGTCATTTTTTGCAGAGCATGCGTAGACATTTTTCGCCGGTGAAGCCAGAAACAGTTGAACGACATTACGCATGAGCACACCATTATTTGTAGGCAGTTATTTGCAGGTCACGTGGTGGGCTCTCGACCAGTGAAAAGGAAGAAACATTTGCATCGAATGATATTTAACCCTCTTGGCCCCTAAATATTTCAAAGTTGTAGCCGTTTTTTTTTTAATCAGTCCTCCTACAGTGTGTTAAACTGAAGCCACACTGGTGGAAGCCAATCGCTCTACATGATGTGTCATTCTTTTCATTTTAGTCCTCAGCTTAATCATATTTCAAACGCTGCTTTACACATACATATGTGTTTTAAGTCACTTTGTTTTCATTTATGAAACTAATTCTTTTCACTTTTAGGGGGCTCCAGGAAAATCTGGAAGACGAGGTCTTGAAGGTGCCAAAGGATCAGGGGTTTGTACTGTTCTTTGTCCGGCTTTGTGTGAATAGAATTTACGCTGGCACAAACAAAAATAAGTAAGGATTCCTTGTGAAATAAATAGCGTCATGTACTGTAAAAGAACCCCTGAAAAGATTTCATTTGAACGGTTGGAGTATATGATGCCACTCAGGGACTTACTAGTTAGGAAAATTAATATTCAAGGATATACAATATGGTACGTTACACTTCGCCTCCTGAAGATTGTGTTTTTGAGGAAGCTAGGTTGACGCTTGACGGTTCCAAAAACTGATAAACCCGTTGGTTTCCAAGTAATTCCACTTTCCAGATAGAATAGGAGAGTGGAAAATTGGAAATCGTGGAGAAAGCCCTCTGGGAGCAGAGAAGAGAACAAACAGCAAACTTAACCCACATAATAGAGTACTAAAGTGTGACGTCATAAAAAATTGAATTTGTGAAATTATGGGATTCGTCAGGATATTCTGAAAGAAAAACATCCAAGAGGCCTTCTTGCCAAAAACTAGCATTGTGTTTAGACCCAAGTCAAATTTAGAAGGATTTGTATGGAGTCATCAGAGCATAACTGGGCTAATATCTCAGAGACAATTTGCCCCACAATGCTAGTTTTTGGCAAGAAGGCCTCTTGGATGTTTTTCTTTCAGAATATCCTGACGAATCCCATAATTTCACAAATTCAATTTTTATGACGTAATCACTTTAGTACTCTATTATGGTGTCGACGCTGGGACTCAAACTCAGGTCACATAGGTGGGAGGCGAGTGCTCTCAAAACTGTGCCTTCGATCTGTGACCCCCTCCTCCCAGAACTGGCTTCTTTATCTGTGATGATCTTTACATTTAAAACAGAACTATTGAAAGAACTGTTGCCTAAACTGATTCACCTTAATACTTGTTTTTAAGGGTTCACGGGGATCCACCGGAGGACCTGGCAAGCCCGGTCAAGCAGGAAAACGAGTAAATACTGTATTTATTTGAATTAGCGCCCAAGTTCGAATTAGCGCCCACCTCGAATAAGCGCCCAACCCAAAGGCAGAAAAAGTTAATAAACGCCTACCCCCACACAACCTCCCTCCCACTTCCACTCAAACTCAAATAAGCGCCTTCGTCTCGGGTTTGCATAACTGTCTCGAATTCTCCCAACCCCTCTCGTGTTTATATCAGGCTATGCAAACACGGAAAACGTTTTTTATTGCTTAAATAGTTGAATTTAGGGACAAATCGTCTTTTTCTGTTAAACAGGGACAACCCGGAAGGCGGGGGTCTCCAGGCGAACTTGGTCCACCAGGTCCAACGGTGAGCTTTACTAACTATAACACTGCTTTATCTAGAGAGAGACCTCTATTTATTCATATCAGGCTAGCGGCCCATTCAGACGCCTTAAGCACTGCTGTGAATTGGGGCCCTGATAAAAATTAATCGCTTCTTAAACGGTTTTTCAAATCTGCGTCAGGAAGCCTAGCGTGAGTTCGGAACCCCGTTTAAGGACCCAATTAGGCCTCACATTACGGTCATGTCTGTCGTACAACCCTTTCACACCCAAGCTAAATCAAGCTAAAATCGACAGCATGAGTCAGAGCTCCGCCAAACACATTCATTTGCTGTGGAAAGTGAATAGAATATGAAGATTCTTTCTGGCAACCACATTTTAGTGGATCTTACAGGGCTCTTGATCAGTTACTGTGACGTTGTCCGTAGTGATCTTTGTGTGACCACATGTTCTGTTGCAAATTTGTTTGCAAAAAATGCTAAAGAAAGCTGTTTGAAATTATTTTTAGGGACCTTCTGGAACCCGTGGATACACAGGAGCGGAAGGGAGGCCTGGAGTCAAGGTGGGGTGAAATGGTCATTTACTTGCCAAATTGAATGAACAATTTAAAGATGTGTGAAAGTAAAGAGTGATCATCGCAGTAAATTTTCCAGTTTAAGCAATTGGAAAGAAGAAGCCTGAAAAAAATCAGAGCTTCAACGGGATTCGAACCCATGACCTCCGCGTTGCCGGTGCGTTGCTCTACCAACTGAGCTATGAAGCCACACATTGGGAGCGAGGTCAATTTATTGAGTTCATGTCTCCCGTGAGGAGTGAAATGATGTGAAGTATATGAAATAATTCATATTTGAACTGCGGTTGTAGATGAAAGTAAAGAGTGATCATTACTTTCATCTACAACCGCAGTTCAAATATGAATTATTTCATATACTTCACATCATTAAAGATGTGTATTTATAATGTTCCTCTTTGTCTAGTTTTAAAATAATGGCTGTTTTTTTAAATGGCTAAAACTATGCGGAAAGGAATTTAACATTAGTAAAATATTCAGGTGAAAAACGTCTTAGTATTAGTCTACCCCTATTTTGTTTCTCGTGGACATTTTATAATGCTCAACTAGGCAACCGATTTTATTTAAAGGTTTTCCAATGTAATTTTTAGGGCGATAGTGGGAAAAACGGACAACCTGGACAAGATGGACTGAAAGGAGAACTGGTATGTGCATGCAGTGTTGGGTAAATATATTCGCTGTATTTTGCTTTGCACCGCACTGCTTGTTTTGCTCAAAATCTGAATTTGCTCAGTCAGAGGACTAGCCTGCGCGCAGACGAAATTAAACTCTGGTTAACTCCGTCTGCGAAACAGCGCCGAAATTCTTGTTCTGGGCTTCAAGCTGTGTACCCAGATTTGAGTACGCGCCACGATTGGTCAGTTAAAAAAAGGCCTTTGTTTTGTTTGTCGTAATCGCCAATCAGGTTGAAGGGAAATTCGAAACGCACTTCCGGTAATTCGTTGAGTCCGTTGGGGGTACAGAACAAGGATCTCTGCGCTGCTTCGCAGACGGTACTAATCAGAGGTTAGTTATCGTCTGCACGCAGGCTATCAGAGGAGTCATCAGGTCAGAATTCGTACAGGTTATTGAAAACCTGCAAAGTCATAAAATTTGAGAATTCACAGAATTTAATTGTCGTTCATGAAAATTCATGGAAAATTAAAAGTAAGGCCGAAAAATATATTAGAGTTCGTGTCTGTTGAACTGAATTAGGTCAAAATTTTTGAAAATATTCGAAAATGACAGCAAATCCTAATGTCATGAAAACCTTGGAAAGGACATGGAACAGTCATGGAAAATCATGTAATTTATAGAGCTCAAAAGAGTGCGAACCTTGCAGGTGTTTTCAGATATAAAATTACTTACTTACATTTGTAGGCATACATATTTTGCAGGGCCCTCAAGGAGAACCCGGAAACCCTGGTCGGCCAGGCACAAGGGTAAGTATTTAAATATTGCTTTTCGGATAAGAGTCATCCTTCACTAGATAAAAATGTTTTACTGTGCCCTGCTCAGCGCTCTTTCTTTCGGTATGTGATAAATGCGTTTGTTTGCTTTTCAAGATTAAGTTCCAGTTGTTAAAGTTTTCAATGAACCGTGTTAATTAATGAGATTTGTTCCTCGTTGAGAACATAATGAAGTAGAGACCATTTGTTTCGTAAGGAACGATAAGTTCATAGTTTGGATGTGGAAAGTTTAAATCTGCATTTCTTTTGTAATTGCATTTTGAAAGTCATGCTCAGCTTATGTTCAACTCACTCTCTCTAATTGAGGGTGACACACTACTTGTGTTCCGGTGGTTTTCACAATGGCCCTCCCAAAGTCTAAGATAATACTCAGGGTTGTCAGAAATTGTTGAAGGAGGCGGCTGAGTTGTCAAAGTAAGCGGCCAGTCCAGGGATATTTTATTTAAAAAACACCATCTGTAAAGAAATGGCATGCAGAGTAGCCGGCCGATACTAACAAAGTAGGTGGCGATTTTCGGCTACCTTTGACAACCCTGAATACTAGAAGGTCGCCAGGAGTCAAACCTGTGGGCTCCATATAAGCGCGGCTGAGGAGCTGATAATCAGTTCTAGGATGAAACAAATCCTCCCAATCCAGCTAGTGTGGGAGGTAGTTGTCAAGGCTGGACTTGAACTCAGGGTCACACTGAGTCTCCTGACCCACACCTCAAGTCACTTCTTGTAATGATTACTAATTCCATGAGATCGCAATTTCTTTAGGGTGACCCAGGTGCTCAGGGAAAAAGTGGAAAGCAAGGTTTACAAGGAGCTCCAGTAAGTTGACCGTCGTTTTCAAGGGTTTTAAGTCAAACATGACCTTCTCAAAGCTCACCTGTAACCTTTCAAGTGCAAATACACTGTTTTTACGTTAAGATTTAGGTCACAGGTCGAACGTTTATGTTAGTTTTATTGGGTATGCCCTGCTGGTATATGTTTGGAATTAAGTGCTAAGGATATGGAACGACTGGCGAGATTTGTTACTTTTCAGTAATCCTGCTTCTCAATTTATCCGTCCTGTTGTTGTCAGTGGTTTTAACGTGACTAGAAGACCCAAGGATACTTCCAATGAATGATATTAACCTCATTCTGCTTTCCCTTTCCACCTTTAAAGGGCCAGGATGGAGAAAGTGGTAGAGCTGGACTTCCTGGACCTGCTGTATGTTAAATTCAGTAACTTACTTATTTACGAGGTAAAAATGTTTCAACTTTGGTGGGGACAAGCTTCAAAGACAGAAGTCTAGTGAACTTCTTCCCTCCTATAAGATTTTCTTGTCAAACGTTACATTTTACATAGAAGACATACACCTTATTCGATGTTTAGCATATAATACGTGCGGATATTTTGCGAGTTGCGTAGTATTTTTCCAAGCCCCGCAGGGGCGAGGAAAAATACGAGCAATGAACAAAATGTCCGCTCGTATTATATGCTAAACCATCGAATAAGAGGTTTATTATTCCACTACAAAAAAAATTGCTATTTGGCAATTGGTTTCTATCTTTTGGTAAGAGTATTCAGAAACATCCTGATTCCGTCTGGGAGAATGACGTTAACAATGAGCAAAATGTTCGCACGTATTATGCCGAACCATTGAATGAGAGGTTAATTATGTACTGCAAAAGAAAAATGTTATTTTGGTTTCTATTTTCTAGTAAGAGTACCCAAAACATCCTGATTCTGTTAGCCGTAGTTGCTCCTTCTCCATCCGCCGGTATTCGTCCTGTTGTAAACCGGTCAAACCAGGACACTACAGTGTATTACGGCCTCGTATTTTGCTTGTTCTCTTGACCTTATATGGTAAAATGACATAATAGTGGAATAATAAAGTAGATTTATTATAATTTTCAAAATATATTGTGCGCAAAGTTTTTTCCTTTGTTTTCAAACGTTTTGTTTTTGCTGGTAGATGTAATCATATTTAGACATTAAGTCCTTGAACAGTTACTGACCTGGAAACGTTGAGTCCAGTCCTCTCAGCTTTCTGCCTTAGTAAAATTTGCAGTCGTATTTATAAGAAACAAATGAAAGTTTATTTATTTGATTTTTTTTTTAGGGTGTCCCTGGTATGCCGGGAGCAGAGGGTTTTAATGGTATTAAAGGAGCTGAGGTAAGTTTCCTGGCCGTTGTTGCTTTGGTGATTGGATGCTGTAGATTATCATTTACACCCATACGCCCAGTGCGGCCTATCATAGAACAGTATTTCTGAGTTATTTAGCAGCAGAAGTAGTATTTTAGAGCGATTTTCGTATGACCTTGAAATGAAAGCGCGCGAACAAAACAGAAACGACAAACGAACGGAAATAGAGCGATTTGATTGGTTTATCGAACGGACAGACAAACGCGCCTGGCTTTTCATTGGTTAAGCGAACGCTCAGGTGAAAAAACTTCATGCCCGAGAACTTTCTAGAAATCAACCGATACTTCGCTTTGACGTCATACTACAACACGATTGGCCAATCGAACAATGCCCTCTCCATATTAGAGTTTCTTTGGCGGGAAAACAAAGAGGCCATGTTTTGATCTTTTCATCCATTGGCTGATGAAACAAAGAACGAACACTTACCGAAACCTTTTTTCAAGGTCATACGAAAATCGCTCTACTGGTAGGTAAAAAAAAATATCTCCTCAATGAATTTACAACAAAGTTTTGAAAATGCCATAAATCTCCCAAACACTCTCAATTAAGCCTTTAGAAAATTTTATCCAACTGATTTGGTAAATACGCTAAAAACTCTCCCCCTCGGGGTCGGTATGTGGCGTCTCGACATTATATCCATCAATATTAACCTTCCCTTCCGGGGACAGTTGTATAGTACTTGCCCTCGTTGTTTAAAAGTACGTTAGTTAGCGCTATTCACAGGATAAATTGCTATTTAGGGTTTAAGTATTAGGGAAACCAGTTGTGCAATCTCCTATTTTTCCAGTGGATAGCGTTATCAATCTTTTCAATGACTGCGGTCAGAACTAGAAGGTGCCAAAATCCCTATCCAGCGGCTAAGTATTAGGGAAACCAATTGTGCTATCCACCTATTGAAATACTGGGGCCAAAACTAGAAGGTGCCTTCTGATAAAAAGACTGTTGATCTTGTAGGGAAATATGGGGAGAGATGGTGACCGCGGAGATATGGGACCTTCAGGATCCAAGGTAAGCCGCTTAGCCAAGGTATACCCTCTGATAAAAGCACATCCAAAAAGGTTTTCGAAGAATCATCCAGGTATAAAGATCTGGAAATAAAAATCACCAGAATGCGGCAGATGAAGACAGAAATAATCCCAGTGGTCGTAGGTGCGTCATCATCATCATCTTCGTCGTCCTCCTCCTCCTCTTCCTCCTCCTCCTCCTCCTCCTCATCATCATCATAACGTTTCGATAAGTGCACAATTATCAGCCATCCTTACTGCTCGTATCGTGATAGTTACTGATTTTTCAGCGATCTACGGTGTATAGTACAGTTGAAATTTAACTTACTTCATCAGAAACGCTAATATCATTAAACGTGACCAGTTCGTTGCACCAGTTTAAATCAGTTTGCTGTATTGTTATTTTAAGTGTTTTTACCGATTATGCAACAAGGAGAGCTAATGGGATGGCATCCGAGCGGAGTTACAAGAACCAGAATTAGAGTAATCAAGGGAAAGGAAACTTAGTTCGAGTTTGCAGGGAACTCGAGTTATCCGAGTAAAATGGACTGAAAAGTGGGGCGCAATCCACGGGAAATAGGACTTAGTTGGAGTTAGCGAGGAGTTCGAGTTATCCGAGTTACCGGAGTTCTACTCTATTATTGCGTGAAGCAATCTTTTTCTTAAATAACATGTGCAGTATATTTCCAATCTTGATGTAACTAAATTAAGTTACTAATGTTACAATCTGCCTAGTTGCACGTACTTAAAATGTGTGTGATTTGTACATTTTATTCTGTTTGATTTCATCTTGTTTATGTAACTCTTTTATAGGGTGAGCGAGGTGCACTTGGTGAGGCCGGCAAACCAGGTTCTCCTGGCTTAGCGGTAAGGTTTTGATTATATCATTAATGTGAAGTGCATGAAATACTTCATTTTGTACTGCGGTTGTAGATGAAAGTGAAGAATGATCATCGCAGTAAATTTTCCAATTTAAGCAATTGGAAAGAAGAAGCCTGAAAAAAAAAAATTAGGGCTTCAACGGGATTCGAACCCATGACCTCCGCGTTGCCGGTGCGTTGCTCTACCAACTGAGCTATGACGCCACACGTTGGGAGCGAGGTCAATTTATGGAGTTCATATCTCCCGTGAGGAGTGAAATGATGTGAAGTGTATGAAATAATTCATTTTGAACTGCGGTTGTAGATGAAAGTGAAGAATGATCATCGCAGTAAATTTTCCAGTTTAAGCAATTGGAAAGAAGAAGCCTATATCATTAATGTTGGTGCATGTCATTGTGCCAAAGTAGAAATGGAATACAAATTTTAGAATATACCAATACTATAATTTGCCCGTGATTAGTCATCGACTATCTTTCAAACACGCGTCAAAATTTAGTTTATAATGCGATCGATCCCGTAGAAATCAGAGTGTAGTCTTTCCTTTCCAGACGTCTTGGGTGCCTTAAAATTCGTAGAGGGTTTTGCCCTGAAGCGATTTGATTCTTTCAAGTAAACTGTTATAATTTGACGTTCTGTGCTAATTTTTAAATAAAATTGTGGTTCTTGTTTATAATGTTTGTTATAATTTGTCCAATACAAATGACTGCTTTAACTCTAAGAAGAAATGGTTGAATTTTCAGTTACTACTTGAAAGGAATTTAGGTTAGAACTACATTATTTAATAAACCAGAGAGCAATAGTCTTGAAATATCTTATTTGCTTTTTAGGGTCGTCAAGGAGATAGGGGTGATATAGGAATGCAAGGAAGCCAGGGACCACCGGTTTGTAAATAATAATTAGTAAATAATTAATAATTATTAGATACTTGACTGGACAATGATTGTAGGTAACATGACGTGAGTTTTCTTGATAGCTTGGCGTTCGGTTATTTCATGGGTGTGTTTAGCCTCCCACGCAGATGTTCTTAGGGTTGGGAGAATTGCGTGACGAGCCAAAAAAAAGCGTGGAAGGCTGTGGTGTTTTCAGCAATTGATTCTTTTAGGAAGAATAGGAAAAGTCAATGGCAAAGGATGAAAATGCCCTTTGGAAAGATTTTGTTTGTTGTGTTTGTTTTATTACAGAGATGGTAATTTTTTATTGGGTCACCTGCTAAAGTTGGTGATCTCATACAATTTTTTGTGCCTTGGGTTCCTTTAGTGAACCTTGGCGATCTCGAAAGCTTTAACGATGTGGGCGTGGTTAAATGAAATGAGGAAGTTAATCAGAACTGTCACTAAGGGCTGGGGATCCTACGGGGATTCTCCCGGCTTCGATGAGTAGGACTCCTAGCTATTAGAGAGCTTTATATTCTGAGACGACTACGAGTTCGAGATTTTTATTTATTTATTTATTTATTCCAGTTTCACTGCAAAAAGAAAAACTTAGCTAAAATTACATAAGAGAAAAATTAACTACATACTACGAAAAAAAAAATTATTGCAGTGGGGAAGGACTAGAAGGGAACATACGAACCATTCGAGCTAGTCCACCCAAAAAACTACAACAGACACTTAAATAAAGAAAAAAGAGAAAAGAAAACATTAAAATTATATCTTAAATGTAAAAACTTTAATGATAATATGACATCCTAGATTAGTCTAATCAGAAAATAATTGTTACATCGATCACTACATCCAAGTGGCATGCGGGTGGTCAGGGTCGAAGCTCTTCTTTTTCTCAGTACCAAGTAGTGCCCGCGCGTGAACCATCGTCATTTTGGCCGGAAAACGTGAGAGCTGTCGTCATTGTACTAACAGTTTGGCGCGACCGGGAAAGGGCAAAACCCTCTCCATTAAAAATAACTGCAGTAATTTTTCAGGTGAAAAATAGTACAATAAAGCTTTCCGGGTTGAATATTTTTCGAGAGTACGCGAAAAAACGTTAAGTTACACGTAAATCTCTTACTCGTAGTCATCTAAAAGACAGTACCGAAACGGCTCTTCTCAGAGTCTACAATGACATTGTTATGTCCATTGACAATCAAAAATCTGTTGTTTTAGTTCTACTGGACCTGTCTGCTGCTTTTGACACAGTTGATCATTCTCTTCTCCTTGCTAGACTATCTACCCGTTTTGGCATTTGTGACCAGGCACTGGACTGGTTTCGTTCATATCTATCTGATCGCACTCAGTATGTCAGAATCCAAGATGTCTCTTCTGATGTGCATGCCTTACCTTATGGTGTACCTCAGGGTTCCCTGTTGGGCTCCTTACTGTATTCTTTGTACACTTCCCCCTTAGGTGATATTGCAAGATCTCATGGTCTATCGTATCACTTTTATGCTGATGATACACAGCTATATTTATCTTTTGAAACGTCATCGCCTGAAGATTTGTCAACATGTACATCTGCTCTTGAAGATTGTGTTAATGATATTAACCTTTGGATGTTAAATAACAAGCTGAAGCTGAACAGTGGGAAGACTGAAATTATAGTTTTTTCATCTTCCTATCGCACACGTCCTGCGTTAAAAAACCTGGTGATTGCCTCTGACTACTGTTGACTGTTCAACTACTGCTAAAAATATTGGAGTTATTTTTAATAACTCTCTATCGATGTTGCCGCACGTTACTGCTGTTTGCAAGTCTTCGTTTTTTCATTTACGCAATATTTTTAAGATTCGCAAGTTTCTCTCTCACGATACATGTATAACTCTAATTCATGCCTTTGTTACTGCAAGGATCGACTATTGTAACTCATTGCTCTACGGTCAGCCTAAATGTATCTTGAAACGTTTACAGAGTGTCCTAAATAGTGCTGCTAGGCTTATTCACCTTACTAGTAGATATGAGCATGTTACGCCGTTGCTTATTCAACTTCATTGGCTACCAATTGAACAAAGGATAACTTTCAAAATTGCAGTAATTACATTTAAGGCGCTTCATGGTGCTGCACCTAGCTATATCACTGATCTCATCAAGCCTTATACACCTGGTAGACTTCTTAGATCCTCCAATCAACGTTTACTTTCTACGTCTAAATTTGATCTTAAAAATTATGGTGGCCGGTCTTTTACTATTGCTGCACCTTCTGTTTGGAATGCCTTTCCATTCGAACTTAGATCTTGTAATTCCCTTTCTTCTTTTAAATCTAAGCTCAAGACTTGGCTTTTTAAAATTGGTTATGATGTTGCAGTATAGAATGATGTTTTTATAGGATGACAATAATGTAGTTTTGTAGTTTTGTAGGTTTAGGATTTTGTTGTTATTTTTATTATGTAAAGCGCCTTTGACCATTGGGAATTTTTATAGGATGACAATGTACTTTTGTAGTTTTGTAGGTTTAGGTTTTTGTTGTTATTTTTATTATGTCAAGCGCTTTTGGACCATTGGGAATTAGCGCTCTATAAATATTGTATATTATTATTATTATATTATTACCCGCGTAAAAACAGTTACCCGCATGATAATTGCATAATTGCATAATAATTGTAATATTTGTATAGGTAATAGCATGTTTTGTAGTGATATTTGGTATAAGTACCACGAGTGATATTTCGAAATTGTTATATGTAATTTTACGAGCCGTCAGGCGAGTGAAATTTGAGACAATTTTGAAATATCACAAGTGGTATTTATACCAAATATCAAGTACAAATCATGCTTTTATTTGTTTATACTACTACCCACAAAAGGTTTGCAATTTCCACATGTAGGTCTTTCAAATTAAGCTGAAATACCACTGCTCTAAGCCTATCAAATTGCAGAAATTTCTCATGTAGTAGTATAAGCTTAATGATTGCATAATTATAATAAATTATAATTGCGTAATAATTGCATAATTACCCTACAACTTGAGATCTAATTGGTAGCCTTGATATTAATCGTCATTTTATGGAAATGTTCAGGGACCACCTGGTATTCAAGGTCAATCTGGTTCACCTGGAAAAGTAGGAAATCCGGTAGGTTATATGGTAACAAGTTAAAGGAGCTGTGTCACGAAATTCAGCCAAATTAGGTAATTACAAAATGCCCGTTAGGTTGAGAGAAACATAAAAATGACCGCTTAAAACATTAAAGGAAGGTTAAAATAACACAACAAATGCCACGGATGGGCAAAACTGAAGAAGATTGAAACGGATTGAAATTAGGGTTTTTGAAAACTGTTCAGCCCAGCAGTTTTTCAAAGTTGATCTCTTGTGTTTGCAACTTCAAAAATAATCCTCAGGAGACATATTTGTTTGTCTCGGATCTCTGATTTTGCCATTTACATGTAATTTCTTTGCTTACTTGAAGTTCCATAGCGATTGCGGACGAGCAATTGGCAAAATTAAACAAAATGAACTGGACTGCCGTGACACAGCCCCTTTAAGATACAAGTTATTGATTCTAAAGCTCATCTGTAAAATGTTTCATATTGTCTCGCCCTCCTGCAGTTTTTACACTTATGTTAGTCAGCACGATGGCATATAAGGATAGTCGTCGATAACTCCTACAGTCGTCTTCAGAATCTTCATTTACCTCGCTATACATGACGTCATCTGCATTTCTTTGATCCTTTGCTCGTCCCCAGTCTGTGGGGCATTTCTGAAGAGGATAAAGCCGTTTTTAGGTGGCCAAAATACAATAAATTTTTGGGAGGCATTTTTAAAGTTCAGACCAAAATCATTTTGAAAAATCACTTTACATGGCTGGAATTGAACCAGTTGTTCAAAAGCTGGGTAACACAATCCACTGGATAAATCACTATCTACTGGATAATGCAATTGGTTTCTCTTACACTTATTTCCTGGACAATGATTTATCCGGTGGAAATAGCGCTATGCAGCGTTTGATCAAGCGGGGCCCGATGTAGTCGAGTAGCTTCTCTTTGTATAAATCATTTCCATGTGGAACCATTTTTGTTCTTATAGGGAATTCCTGGAACTCGCGGCAAGGATGGTACACCTGGGCAGAGGGTGAGTCGAAACTTAAAGTCCCGAAAGTAATCAACATCGATTTTCTTCTTACAATATTAATATACAGTCAAGAACAAAGGTTATGAGAATTATTTAAATGATCACCAGATGGAAATACTTTGATCTCGTATCAAATTCTCTCTCTAATTTTCAAAGAAATGTATGGAGATCAGTGTGGAGAATTTGTATTTAAAAAAAAACGATCATTATACGTTTCTGGAAAACTATCCACCTACCCCTCCCCTAAGCCAACATTAACACTTTCTTCTCACTTAGGGCAAAATGTTGGCTTAGGGGAGGGGTAGGTGGGCAGGACTTAGAGGGTAAAAACGTTCGTCTTTATTATTAGGGACTTTAAGATCCAACCACGCGGACGGCGACGAGAAAGTAAAAAAGACAATAGGTTTTATAAGCAAAACAACAGCTTTGCGCGTGCATCACACTTTTTTGTACATTTCTTTCCCGTTTTTGCACGACTACGACGTGAAAATGCCTAATTTCGTGTTTTATGGAGGACGTAAACAAGCAAAGACGAAATTTTATTTCTCTTTCTAAGCTTGGATATGGTCCCTTGAAATCCAGCTTCAGGAGGGTTCGCCTACATTTGACAAAGTAATTGGGTACGAATAATCCCTATAAAGACTGAAAGAACGCAAATACACTTTTTTATGCGACGTTCTCGTGGCCGTCGCGTCGTTGGATCTTAAAGTCCCTAATATTCTTTTCACACCTCACAGACCTTATAGCCAAAATTCTTGTTAAGATTGAATTTACGGTGAAAAAACAAAAACAAATAGTAAGTGCTATCTGGAACGCTGCCAAGGCGGTCTCATTTGAATGTTTGCATCTTTTGATTTAAAGCACAAATCAATAGAATGTAGTTGTATACGGATGTTGTAGTATAGTATTTGTCTCAGGTAATTTTTATTTTTCCTTTGTTTCAACTTCATTAGCATATATTACCATACCCTAAAACAAAGGAAAAACAAAAGTTATCTGATATAAAAAATTAACTACAACATGGACCTATTTCAACCTGTTCAGCGTTAAAAAGCCGCAGTTGATTTGCATTCATTTGTACAATTGTAATATTGACTAGACAATGTGTAGCTTTTTTTAATCAACACTAGTAGTCAAGTTCTTTGGATTCCTTGAAAACAAGGCTTTCTTACAAGCTTAGCCTTGTGCCCATCATTGCCTTATCTAGCTAAAAAAAAGTACTTTTGAATTTTTAAAGACCTCGACAGGTACTTGAGAATCCTCTGTAAAAAAAATGGTATTCTTGTATTAGAGTATATGGGAAATTAGCGTTTTAACAGCTGGTATTTCCTTAAATAGTGCCTTCTAAAAGGCAAAAAACGTAGAGTTTGTTTAGGTTAACCAGCTGTTTTAACTTTGGAATTTTCATCACCAGTACCACCACCACCGCTACCATCATTATCTTTATCGTCATCATCATCGTCATCACCACCATCGTCATTATTATTATTAATTGATTGTTTAATTTATTTATCTTTAGGGTGAACGTGGACCAAGGGGAGAACAAGGTGCTCCAGGATCACAAGTAAAGTCCTTTTGACTAAGCTTGCGTAAGAAATAAGCGGTCGTGACTGTTTTCGCAAGTTAAACATCTCATCGACTCCTTACAGTCTCACATTCATTAATTTTGTCGTTCAGTAAAAATTTTGGAATCACTAGGTTGTGAAGAAAAATTGGCCTTTTCTCATATGCAAAACACGAGCAGTTTTTGTCACTTTTTTCACAAGAAGTTTCTTTGTCCGTATGCCTTTTCCACTTAATCAGACATCGTAATGCAAATAAGAAAACCTTTTAGTGAAGTATGTTATGGGAAACCTTTGTAACTCAAGTCGAAATTGTCATTTTTAGGGATTATCTTCTATACTTTGTTTGTTTGTTTTTCCATATATTGGCACATTTTTAATGCCCATCATGATCAAGTAAACTGATATGTTCCCATGAAAATAGATTCACCTTTTGATTTTCATAACCCTTGACTTATGTTTTCACAGGGACCTCTGGGAAGAGAAGGCGAAAATGGAATACCTGGTGTTGACGGATTACCGGTCTGTCTATGTCAAATTTAATTACCTTTGCTTAAATCCAGACAAAAGAAATCTGTTGGGGGATCTTTTATTATCAAATAACAAATGTTCGGTTTTCAATATTAGGAAGCTTAAGCAAACAAGACAACGGCAAATTGAACAAAACAACCGCTCCCCACGTGTGATCATGCTTTTTATTACATTTCTTTGACGTCCACCGCACGGCTACGACGTGAAACCTCCCAATGCGACGTTTTATGGAGGACGTGAACATACGGTGACGAATTTTCCTTTCTATTTTTGAACATAGATAAAGTCCAAATAGACGCGATAAAGTTTGGAAGGACGCAAACTCAATTTTTTAACGACGTTTTCACTGTCGTCGTCGTCATTACCCACGCTCCCTATTGCAAATGAGATGCTTTCTCCCATGACATCTGTTATGACAAGGAGTAACGGTGTTTGCTTGACCCACTTTTGTCCCATGTACATACTAGAAATATGCATCTCGCAGCCTTGGCGGTCGCGGTTAGAAACTGGTTGGGTGACCAGCCACAAATATCCTGCCGCGAGGACCCCTACATTTTCTCTCTTGTCTGTTTCATTTTTTTTTTTCTGCTTTATTTGTCGTTTAGTCTATTAAAAGCGTTTTACATTAAGTGATTTTTCCTCAGGTCATTTTTGCTATGGTGGCCACGTGGCTCAGGAAGCCATTCAATCTGGCAATTCTCAAATTGAGCTTATTTGATTATGTACATGTGGTGGTTCAATGTAAACCTTGGATATAATTATATTTCCCTTTTTTCGTCATGATAGTGCATAATAATGCATGACTCTTAAACAAAGGAACATGAAATTTAAACAAAGAACAAAATTGAACCAGCATATGGCTGTCCAGATTCAATTCCCTAGGATGTTTTGTTATGGAATGAAACGAGAGATTTCCCTCAGAAGCAGATATACCTGGATCTCTTTGTGAGCTCTCCTGGGTATTCCAAAGCATTAAGTAACCATTCATTCCTCTTTTAACGCCTTTCGTTTGGTAAGGAAAACATAACAGGCAGCCTGCGAGCAAGCTCTCCATACGGGGGATGTAGTGCCAAGTCAAGTCGCGCGTGAACGACATGCGAGTTTTCTAGCGACTCGCTCCGCTCGCCACTCGAAATAGAGAGCTTGTTTGCAGGCACAAATAGGAAACAAAACGATGTTGTTTATTCTGTTTTAAAGGGAGACCGTGGAGCTCCTGGACCCATGGGACAATCCGGGCCCGAGGGAGGACCGGTAAGACTGACCTATTCCAGGCGTTCAGAGAGTGGGGATGGCGCAGAGAAAAAAAGGTCACGAAAAAACAGGGAGGGGTGGGAGGAGGGAGAGAGAGTAAAAGAACCCGCTCCATTCATCTTCTCTCCCTCTTCCTTTCTTCCGCTTTTTTTCCTGCGCTCTCTATTCCTCGCCACTCTCCACTTTCTGAGCACGTTAACAGGCCAGTAAGACTAAGACAGTGCTTTTGCATTTCCACTGCGGTCAAATGTCTGAGGCGTTTCCTGTTTTATTTAGTGGAATTTCACAACAAGGATTTATAAAATGATAAGTTAATGGAAATATTGTTGCATTTTCCCCATAATAATAAGCTACTATTCGCTCTTGGAAATACTCCACGCTTGAGTGAAATTATGTTTATAAATGGCGCC
The DNA here is from genome assembly GCA_038088405.1 of Porites divaricata. Lineage (NCBI taxonomy): Eukaryota > Metazoa > Cnidaria > Anthozoa > Scleractinia > Poritidae > Porites > Porites divaricata. The sequence continues at coordinate 36,780,158 of JBBMOI010000004.1, forward strand.
GACAGTATAATAGACAGTAACACGAGTTTCAGTTTTCGAACTTTTTTAGTACACCTTCAAAAACTTTAGCATATTGGTACAATGCATTTGAGGTTTTGCACAATGAACGGCCGTGTTCACACTCAACCGAATAGCTTTTCGTGTAAGCATGTAAAACTATCCGGTATAATGTGAACACCTATCCGATGTTACTACTTTGGAGATCGGCGCGTTGCAGCTTTGCTTCGTTACAAAAATAGCGAACAGAAGCCCGATCCGGTATGGTTTTCGTGCCGGCGCTAAAGCTATCCGTTATATAGTGTGAACATCGTGTAGTTTGTTGTATTCAAACTGGACTGTAGAATTATCACTGCGCTTACATTATGAGGTCCATTTTATAAAAAACATATTCTCTGTGAAGCTCGGCAAATGAGAAGTTATTGTCTCGCAGTCTATTGAGGTATCGATTGAAAGGTAATTCTAATTATCTTTTCTTTTAGGGATTACCTGGTATGCCTGGTTTGCCTGGATATTCTGGTCGAAAAGGGGAGGCTGTAAGTACATTTCCCTTTTATGTGGATTTCTTACAGTTTTCAATTGACTGACAACATCTGTAGTGCATACGCCTTGAGGTTTTCTTAGTACTGTTGAACTTTGATATAACAAAGGGCCGAGGGACTGACAAAATCTAGTCCGGCTCTAACGAGGTTTTGTTCAATTGATTGAGTTTCTATTTCAGATGATTTTACTATTACTGGGGCAAAAAATATCGTTCGTTTTACTAAGGACCCCGTTATATAGAGGTTCGTTATTTCTAGGTTCTCTGTGACTAGCCTGAGAAATGTTGGAGTAAATTTTCAACCAATCAGCACTACCCAGATCTGGATAGTGTCGCGTCATTAGTATGGAATTTCCGCACTCGTTTTCATTAAGAATGCTAGTAGCAAGAGAACGGTGGAACGTTACAGGAGAACATTTTGAAAAAGGCTCCACGTCTGAATAAAAAAAGTCATAGGCTACCGAACCTTAGATGGAGAATTCTGCGAAGTAAACGGAGAATTCTCCGATGTCCGATGTCTAATGAACACCCGACGTTTCTCCGACGTCATTTCGCGGGAAACCAGTGGTAGCGTCCCGGAATTTTAGCTGTTTTCTCAGGCTATACATTGACAATCCTATTGGATTCTTATGTGTAATCAAATGGTGACGAGTGATCCCTAATTTCACGAGAATACCATTTGATTACCTGTTAATATCATGGGTGACGAATTACGTTAGCAATCTTGGATTTTTGACATGTTTATCCTGGATCGTATCGATCGAGAACTCCCTCTCTCGAACGTTTAGAGCTTAAATTTGGCTCGAGTTCAGATTTTTTCGATAAAATACCTGTTAGAATCCTTCTTGATGTGCTCTTTCGTGTGTTCAGGTTTTCTAAAGCGTCTTTTTATGCCCTGGCATCTTCATTCCTGAAATTTTAAAACTTCGTCGCCAACTTGACACTGAGACGTACGAAAGGTTGCCATGGCAATTTTGTAATTTCACGTGTAAAATTACAAGTTACCGCTGAAATTTCGCGCCAAAATTAAGGAGTAATTCGTCACCTGTGATATTAATTGTGAAACGACCCTTGAGGCGTTTCCTTTAGGACCAGAATATACTTACTCCATGAGCAAAGATTGTGTGTCATTGCAAACATAGAAGTAAGGCCGTCATTTCATACGTTTAACGGTCGTATAAGGAGCTTTTATTGGCCCAAATGGCGGGCTTAAACTCTAAGTTTTATGTTCGTCCATTTGCAGAAGTTATGACCAATGAATTTCGCAACCCCTAATTAGTTTGCAATGTCATTCTCCTTTTAAAAAATCAAAGTACTAAAAGTACTGTCATTGTGTAAACTTACACTGACTAATACCAAGTAAGTTAAGTTAACTAAGTAATAAGCCATAAAATGAGGATATCAATGCAAAAAGGAAAAGAAAACAACAAAAGGAAGCAAATATCTAACCAAAGTGTAACAGCAAAAGTGTTTGAGCTCTACAAATTCTGGTTGCTTCTCCATGCCAAACAATAGAAACAAAGTAGGACAAGAAACCTAAAAAGCTACACGCAGAAAACACTGCAAAAATATTTGAAATGCCTGAAACTATGAAGTTTTTCACCCTCTCACCGATCACTGGTGTATGCGCCACTTTTACCTTCGCCTCACCCGAGAGGTAACCTGCGCGCAGACGAAATTAAACTCTGGTTAACTCCGTCTGCGAAACAGCGCCGAAATCGTTGTTCTGGACTTCCAGCTGTGTACTCAGATTTGAGAACGCGCCACGATTGGCCAGTTAAAAAAGGCCTTTGTTTTGTTTGTCGTGATCGGCAATCAGGTTGAAGTGAAATTCGAAACGCACTTCCGGTAGTTCGTTGAGTCCGTTGGAAGTCCAGAACAAGGATCTCTGCGCTACTTCGCAGACGGTACTAATCAGAGTTTAGTTATCGTCTGCATGCAGGCTACCCGAGACGAGAAAAGGAAACGAGATTAACAAATAAGACAGTTGCTGTCATCTTCCTTTTTTCTCACATTTGTGGTGATTAGAAAGGACTTGCACTCACTTCCTTATTGTTTTCAGGGGTCAAAAGGTAACCAAGGTCTGCAAGGAGGTACTGGAAAAGACGGCGACGCTGTGAGTACAGTGCACTTTTACTGATAGAGCGATTTTCGTATGACCTTGAAATGAAAGCGCGCGAACAAAACAGAAACGACAAACGAACGGAAATAGAGCGATTTGATTGGTTTATCGAACGGACAGACAAACGCGCCTGGCTTTTCATTGGTTAAGCGAACGCTCAGGTGAAAAAACTTCATGCTCGAGAACTTTCTAGAAATCAACCGATACTTCGCTTTGACGTCATACTACAACACGATTGGCCAATCGAACAATGCCTTCTCCATATTAGGGTTTCTTTGGCGGGAAAACAAAGAGGCCATGTTTTGATCTTTTCATCCATTGGCTGATGAAACAAAGAACGAACACTTACCGAAACCTTTTTTCAAGGTCATACGAAAATCGTTCTAATTTTCCACCAATTGCCTATTTCTTTATTTACCACAAACAGTACGCAGGACGCATGTCATACCTGAACCTTGTATATGGCCCAGCTCGCCACGAGTCCTTCGTAGCTCAGTGGTTAGCGCATCCCACCGGTGTACGGAAGATCATAGGTTCAATTCCTGTCGGGGATTCAGATTTTTTCTTTGTCTTGTGCTCGTGACATGTTGACCACATCATTTCTCATTTCTTCACCGAGCGTATAATTTACCATCGTTCTTTATTTGCCAATTTACTATTTATTTTCGCAGCTGACTTCGCGACAAAGTAGCGGGTCACGATCCCTTATCGTTTTGAGTCCATTTGAGTTTGAGTTTGAGGATGGACAGTTTGGTTAACAATTATTAAATGAGACTGAGTATGATGAGATGTATTATGCGGATCGAGGAGAGTGTTCGGCCGAGGTGGATAACTGAGATCAGCATAATTCTTGAAAAGCCAAAAGCCGAATTGAGTAATTGTTTCATTATTCATTCAAAATATTTCTAAGTTCTTAAAAAGCTTACCTCCTCCTTCTCTTGTTACGGCCCTCAAATGTCTCGGCTTTCTTCTTTTTACATCTGCATGACCTGGAAGAGGAAAGTGACTCGTTTTTTAATTTCTTTTTTTCTATATCTGAGAATGAACCTTAAGCAGGCAACTTTATGACATTGCTCCGTAGCATTATTGAGGTTTCTCGCTAACAAACCTGTTCATTTATTGCAGGGTAATGACGGTGCGCCTGGCCCTGTCGGAAATCCAGGTTTACAAGGAGCCAAGGTAAAAACTGACACTATGCAGAAAACCACCAGTTTGTAGTCAGGCACAGCCATTATAGCCGTAAAAAGGCCAATACAAGGAAGACTCTTGGCAAAAGTGGACTTCACTGTAACAACTGTAACTTGCAAATGCAGCCGTCTCTTATTTTTTACAAGTAAATGTTTCGCTTATGTCAAGTTCCTTGGCAAATAAAGGAACTAGACAACTGCGATATACCCCCTTGAAGTTTGCCTGGACATCATGGCCGATTGTCCGGTGACCAATTGAGCTTTGAGCCTTCAGTGTACTAAAGGTAAACAGTCATCTGTTTTACTTGTTTTTGCTCGCGACTTTTGCTTGTTTTGTATTATAATTATCATTTTGTCTTATACAGGGCCAAGATGGAACGGCAGGAGCTCCCGGAAAGCGAGGAGAGCGGGGGGATACAGTAAGAGTTTTTATTTTTAAGTGATGTAAGCAATTTGCTCTTTGTTTGCTTCTTAGCCTGGGTGGACAGAGAAGAGAAAATTTTACTTTTCTTCCCACCCCCGCCTTCCAATTTTTTTGTTCTCGCTCCAACTTTCGCGCAAGAACTTACTTTGCAGGCTATTTTCTTCTTTTTCAGGACAATTGCAAAAGTAGAAGTGTTAATTAAGTTTAAGTTAAGCGTTGTCAGCAATATTTTTTAATTCCAAAATGGGAAATTTTGTGGTCCAGCTATCCAGGAATGATCTCAAACGTGAAATGTCTGCGGACAAATCTAATTGGAGCGGGTGTGTGTCCGTGTCGATAGTGCAACAGCGGAAACGCTTATGCTACCGCCAGAGAACATGCAACATTTAGCTCACTTTTTACCACATCTGGGTCGTAGTTACCATCTAAACTGTCAATAAAAAACATAGCAACATAATTTTTAAACCGGAACTAAAACTACCGGAAGTGAATGCACAGTCCGCAAATGCTTCCCTTGTTTGTTACGAGACAGTACGTGTCCAGAGGGTCTTTTTGTACTTGAAGGTCTATACGTTGTTTTTGTACTTGAAACTGCAAGTTGCATTTGAATTCCACTCTTTTCACTGACTTATAATTTGCTTTGCTTTCCTTAGGGAAATCGTGGAGCACCCGGAGCTAACGGGACCCCTGGTCTTCCTGGAGCTGTGGTATGTATAAAAGCTAATAGATTTGTGTATTTAGTCATCTACACTTGAAAACATTAAAAATTTTCAACAAAAGTTTTTAATTGAATTGTAAGGTCATGTGACAAGGAAGCCTTAGAGTACGAGTAGTCCCCCATTTTTCCTCAAGGATAGAAGAGCGAACAAAACGCGAGCACGCGTGAAAATCACCCCACGCGAGAAAAGGCGACAACGCCTTTTCTCGCGTGGGGTGATTTTCACGCGCGCTCGCGTTTCGCTCGCTCTACTATCCCTGAGGAAAAATGGGGGACTACTCGTAGTCTACCAAATACCTGGATATGAACAGAGTGTACAGAAACATACAAAATTAAGCCTCCCATCGACAATCGATGAGATAAATCTTCAGATTTTGTTTTTTCAAAACAAATATTGGAGGAGAGTTAGTTGGTGAAATACGCAACCAATAGCAGATTCTTGATCCACGACAAAGGATATGGAACTGCGTAATAGCTGCAGGTATTCTAGTCGTTTTACCCTCTGGTAAATGGCTGTTGCCCATGGAGAAGCAACATTTTCAAAGATCATGAACTCAACCACTTTCAGGTGTAAAGGGACTTTGTCAAGACGATGTTGCCATGTTAGTTCAATTCTGTGCTGATGTCATTACTTAGTGCCTTTACCCCATACATAAAATGCTCCTGTTGAGATATTGGGCTTGACTCAGAGGTCGAGAGGAATAATTGTTTTAGTAAAATCCAACTAGTTGGTCAAAAATATCGAGACAAAACAACTTTAGCTAGCAAAACGCGATTCAGCCGCCATTGTTTTGGTTTTCAAAGCCGGCGCTTTTCGCTACTAGTGGGCTATAACATATAGCCTAGTAGTAGCTCAACCAATCAGAACGCAGCATTGATAATAGACCACTAGTTGAATTTTACTAAGAAATAATGTATCACGTATGAGACGCAGTGTTTCATCACCAGATTGGTCAGCACTTTTTAACATCTGTCGAAAGGCCCTTGGACATCTTATGAAGTTTACACAACGTAGTATTCCTTATCGTTTTGGATTAGCCGGTTAAGCACTGCGTTTTACAGATTAGGTTTAAGCACTGCCTTTACTGATTAGGGTTAAGCACTGTTTCGAAACTGGTTAGGTTCCTTTTTTGGGTTGGGGTAGGTGCTATGTGTACTTTAATCTACCTTGTGTAAACTTCATAAGGTGTCCAAGGGCCTTTCGACATATGTTAACGAGTGCTGACCCACAAGGTTAAACACCGAGAAGAGAGTTGAAAATACGACGCGCAGCGAAGTATTTTTGACGAATTTCGAGGTGTTTCATCTGGTGGTGAAACACTGTGTCAAATGCTTGATATTGCCTCTCAAACAAAATGATTTTAGAAGGAGAAATTAAGGATGTAAAAATGAGTAGTTTTTCATCTGATTTCCAAACACTCATTAAATATTAATTTCTTATGTATTTTCTTTATGAATTATTAATGACTTCGAGAAGTAAATACAAGGGAGAAGTAAACCTAGGAATTTTCTGGTGGTTTTTTTTTTCTAAGCTTAATCCATTTCTATCCTTGCCATCCGTTGCCACAGACGACATGGAGCATTTTCAATACCTAAATATAGTCTTAGCTAACAGAACTAAGGCTTAGTCCGAACGTCAAACTCTTCATAAGACGAAGCAAACTCCAATTTGGGTCGACCTAAATTAAGTTTTAGATTGTCTGTTGCGTCAGTCGTCCAACTTTACAGTGGGACGCGTCGAACAAATCAACTGAATCAGACCAAAAAGCAATTTTAGTAAATTTTCTCCCGAAAGAGGCCAAATATACATTATCGTACAAATTTTTAATTTATTAGTTTAGTTCGTTGCATGTGCGTGTGAAGATCGACGTTCGTCACGGAGGCGATCGTGCTGGACGATCCATACTTGTTCAGACGAACTTAACGGAGCCAGACGTCGAACTTTTCATGAACTTAACTCACTAACTTTGCGGGTTCGTCTCATGGACGTTCAACGATTGGCCTAGGCCTAAGCCATTTATTTTGAAATTCGACTGATGCGAGAAAAGGCTTAGCTTTTTAAAAATTTGGCACGCAAATATTGTGACTTAGCCCATTTAATGTACTGTGGTCGTGTTGTAGGGACCAGCCGGCGGAGAAGGCATGCCTGGCCCTAAAGGCAATCCTGGAGAAAAGGTACTGACATGTTGGATAAATTTTCGTTATACATTGAGGAATTGTATCGTCTTGATATTACCATAGATTTCGACCATTTGGTTGACAAAAACGCTTATTGGATTTCCTTTCTTAACCTCTCTAGGGCAGTAAGGGAGATGTCGGTGATTTCGGCACAAAAGGAGAGGCAGGAGATTTGGTGAGCATTTTTCATAATAGTGACCAAAGGAAAACTTGACACTCACACGAAACAAGTTTATTTTTGTAAAATCCAATGCAATTAGTAGTACCATCCAAACGTTCTGTCTAAGACGTTTTATTTGAATGGTAACACAATAGGATTTTATCCACGGAGTCAAAAGTTTCAGCTACAAACTATGAATAGTACCATGTTAAACTCCTGCTCGAGAGGTTTCATCCCAAGAGGGTTCCAATTAATGTCGTCGACAGATTTACAAGTTAGAGTAATAAAATAATATTCTTGTCACACCGTTTTCTTGGGTAACGGTAAAATATTAATTCTCTTGTTCTGAAAGGACAGTTGTAAACGTTAGAGTTGTTCATGTGGTTGGTTATGATGAGGAGATATTAATGGTGATGCCTCATTGTTTCTTTGGTAACGTGAGAACCATTTTTGGTAATTATTTAAGATCTCTTTAATTATAATCAAATTCATAATAACCCTTTTAAGTCCCAATAGTGTCCAAGATCAATTTTCTCCTTACACTTATCCATACACTGTAAAGAGAAAAGTTATGAGAATCAATAAAATGATCACTCAAGAGAAAATACTTTGATCTTTGAACAAATTCTCTCAACTAATTCTATAAGGAAATGTATGGAGATCAGTTTGGAGAATTTGTATATGGATACTGGGGCTTAAAGGGTTAATTATCATCAAATTCATAATATTGTGTATTTGTAGGGAACTGTTGGACTTGGTGGAGAGAAAGGCTCACCTGGAGTTCCGGGATCTGTTGTAAGTAAAAACAAAAAAGTCCAGTAAATAGAATAAAGACTAAGTTGTATGTTATAATTGCTAATATACCGGAAAAATGGTCACACTGTCCAAACAGTCTTAGACGTTGAAGACTTAAATACAGTCGAACCTAGCTCCGTGTATAAAGTACCTCTCATAGGAGACTGCGTTTGGAACATCAATTTTTAGTCAGTCCAAAACTAGTTGGAACCTCTCGTAAACGAACTCCTCTAGTAAGCGTCTTCTGCCGATTGTTTTTAACTTCCTGTGAGAAACCCCCAATTGACGCATGGTTTGGTCTTTATATTTGCTACGTTTACTACACTGTTTTAACTCAAAGTAAACCAAGAACTTTTAATGACTACATAGAAATACACGCGCCTTAAATGAGAATTTTCAAACAATTAAATAATTCTCTTCCACAAAGTAGATCATTTGTGTCGAGACCACTTGTCGGAAAAGTCACCCTGTGGTTCGAATCTCGTATGCGACCACCTCTGATAATCGACCGCCAACCAGGTGATCTGTGACGTCATTGCGGGGGCCTGGGGAAAGAAATTTTAATGCCGTATCCCATAAACCAACGCGCGCACCAATTCAATTCAATCTGTTCCCGTCAGCTTTGGTTTATGGGATACGGCATTAAAATTTCTTTCCCCAGGCCCCCGCAGTGACGTCACAGATCACCTGGAAATCTTTGCATTTTGTGTGTTCGTTCACAGGAGGTTCAACTGAAGTTTTTCTTTTGGTATCTTTTCCCACGTGAAAATTAACACGCATTCAATTGGACGTCTATACTTGCGGTTTATAGTGTGTTAAGTTTTCCACAACCTAGCCAAAACAAGGATCAGTTTTCGATTTTTCCCCCTATCCCACTAGCATAACGCTCCAAGTTCTCAGGGTTGTTAACTAATTTTGTTTTATTTTATCTGACAGGGTAACAGAGGACCTCCAGGCATACCTGGCCTGCCTGGAACCCAGGGCCCACCGGTGAGTATCTTTTCGTTAGGGCGCATTTCGGTGCATTCCTTTGTTAAAATAAAGTTTTCCTTGTAGGAAGGCAGAGTGTCCAAGCGAATAGAACATTGTAATTTTAATCCGGAGGCCCCGAGTTCAAATCCCGTCCAGCCATTTAGAGGGATTTGAACTCGGTAGTACTGCATTAGCTCTTCGGCTGCGCTTGTAAAAGGTGCTTTGCCTCTTGCCAACTGGGATTCTTAACCCTGTTACGTTAAATTTGAGTTACTGTATATATTTTTTTACTCCCACGCTAAGGTGACCATAAGCCCTTTGGTCGCTACCCATGGACTTGATTATCTCGTTTATTATTTGTCTCGCGGAAGTCACTTTGCTATGGATAGCAATTCTCGACCACATACCGTTGGTCTTTGTCGACACCAGAGGAAACCGGATCACGTCAATCTGCCACAATGTTTGTCTTTCTTTCCTCCCTTTAACCTATTTATGCTGTAGCTCTCCCGTTGGTGTTCCAAGTGTCCTTACCAGGATTTCGTACACTGGGGTCCACAGGACTCAGAGAGAAGCTAAAAGGGTGTCATGAGGGAGAAAAGCGGGTGACAATTTTTTTGATACAGTTAACTCAACGTTTAACTCACAGGTCTGAGTCTTAGAAAATGATGGGTGTTTTCTAAAGACGCCATAACCAATTAAATTTTGTCTCATATTATAAGGAAATGTACGTATATGTACTTATGCTTACGTACGTTTTGTAATAGGTATTTTTTTCTTTCTTTGCGCCCTTGGGCAAATTATGGTGTAGCATTTCCCGAAAAAGTGCGGCAATGCCGCAATGCCACGATCTTGTAAGAACACTGTGTTCCCTGCTGGTGAGGTTGGGTTCGACTCCCCAGCGAGATTGTCTCTCACCGTGGCGGCTCATTCTTCCATATAGTCTTTGTATTTTGCTTTTGTAGTTCCTGCCCGTGTTTTGGTTTCCCTGTTTAAAGGGGCCACATCACGAGGATTTTCTTCCGGACCGAGTTAGCTTTCCCTTTTCAGCGCTCACTCTCTTCCCAGGTCTGTTTACTGTGCCCCTGATGAGAATGACAGACCTTCTGAGCAGACTAGAACTTCTTAATTAACATCAATCTATGTTCTTGTTTATATTAGTGAGCTCACTAAAACTTGATAACAATGTATCATAGCAATTTGTAAATTTAGTTCTTGTATCATTGCTAAATGAGTATTTATCTCTTAGCTAATGCTACACATTCTAATTAAAAAAGTATCTAACGTAATTGTGGCTATTTTCCGAAGCTACATGTAGCTTGCGCTCCACGAACTAATGTGTGGTCATTGAACTGCTGGTGTGGTTATTGGACTGTTGGGTGGTTACTGAACTGTTGTGTGGTTATTGAACTAACAAAAAGGAAACACATCACGAGGATTTTGCTGTGCTTAAGTCGAAACTTAGTACCTTTACCCACACACAAAATGCTCCTGTAGGGTTATTCATCTGTGAGCACTGACCATAAGTAATGGTAACAGGACTGAGTGGAGTCCAATTCGGTCTGTAATCATACTCGTGATTAAACAAATCGGACTCCCGCTACGCGGTCGTCCGATTTTGTTAATCACGTGGGAGTCCGATTTGTTTAATCACGAGTATGATTACAGACCGAATTGGACGACACGAAGTTCTGTTACCAATTAATCATAACTTTAACAAAATTTGTAATATAATAGGCTATTTTTGGAATCCAGTTGACGCGAAGACAGGTTTTATCTTTGAAAAGTTAGCAAATAGCGTGAGCTTTAGCTTTGCACTCGGCCCATGACGTTTTTTTTTTTGATACGTCTAGGGCTAACTAACCTTTAATGTGGCTGTTACGCGGGTATTCTTTTAGAGGACGGGTAGCCTGCAAACTTAACTGAACACAGGGTTGTCGGAACAGCAACAAGAAGATTTATTCCAAAAATGAACGTAGCTTCCACCAAGTAAAACTCTACAACTGCGCGACCTCCGCCAGCTTGAGTAAACACTGCTTCCGTCACACTTGACTAAACACGACTAACGTCAAACTCTCTTTGCTTGTGAAAACTAGTTAAAACTTCGCTTGGACTCGCCTACTTGTATGCTGTTACATTAAAATTCTAGGACTTTCCAGTTAGTCTAATTATAGAAAGGTTGCGAAAATATACCGCTTTAGAAACGCTTACACAAGAAGCTTCTAGAATGTCACGCTAATCACGCAATACAATTTTTCGTAACAGTGGCTCATAGTGCACCTTACAGTGGCTTGAAGCTTACATGTGAAGTTACTTCCCTCGCTTCCGGCATTCAATGGTTTGTTTTTTTTGTTGTTGTTTCTTTTATTAAGGGACCACCAGGATCTCTTGGACAGCCGGGTCAACCTGGTATTCCAGGGGTTAAGGTAAGCTGTGAGGAATTATAGTTCTTTTAGTTACTGATTACATTAGGGCCATTTATACGAGGAAAAATAAGACGCGAACTTTCCGCATAAACGGCACATATCGTCTAAAATAAGACGCGACTTAGCTAAGACACGTCTTATTTTAGAACAGCCCTTAACACCTGTTCTTAGAAAAGACGCGTCTTAGCTAAGATGGGAAAAACGCCGTATAAATGACCTTCGTGTCTTACATAAGACGCGAACGCATAGTACGCATGCGTTAATTTTTGGCGGGAAAATTATCGCTTGCCCCGCTGTGGACTGACAGGCCACTGGCGGGGAAAAATTGTTTACAAATTACAACGCGTTTTGGTTTCCTTGCCTATTCTGCTTTAGCTTCTTTTTTTCTTTGCTCAAATACAATGAGCACACCGTTAAAAGTAAAAAAGAAACACATGGTTCATCGCGGAGGAAAAAGATTATTTTATTACGTAAGGAGGCGATAACAGACCTCCTGGACAAATGCGTGACATCTGCTGGTGTAAGTAGACTCTTTTAACTTTAAACTATCACCATTTATATCAACTAATCAAATTGCTATCTTCGTATTATAAAGTTACACTTTAAAAGTAAGTTTAAGTAGACAGAAGACTTAGATAAGACATGCTCGTATAAATGGTCCAGTTCGATAAGACGCGTCTTATTTTTCCTCGTGTAAATGGCCCTGTTGTTTAGTTTAGTTTAGACCCTTCGATAAGCGACTCCTTGGGAAATTCACAGCACTTAACGCCGACCAGTGTGCTCAAGGCTCCTTTATATAAGGTTTATTTAATGATTATTCCCCCATGAGACTGAAGGCCTAATGGGCTATTGACTCGGGGGCCATGAGGGCGAGAGGAATAATTGTTTCAGTAAAATCCAACTAGTTGGTCAAAAATATCGAGATAAAACAACTTTAGCTAGTTAAAGTTAGACTTTATTTATTTATTTTTTTTTGCCACCAAAAAGCCGGCCCTTTTCGCTACTAGTGGGCTATAACATATGGCCTAGTAGTAGCTCAACCGATCAGAACGCAGTATTGATAATAGACCACTAGCTGAATTTTACTAATATATGATTTACCTACGTTTCTCCTTGTGTACTATTGCATCGCTCTTAGTTATCTGACCCCGTTCACTTTGTTAATTTTTTATTTAGCTTGTCTTCTTTGCTGTTATGACATAATTTCAAATTACCATAGACGGTTATCAGCTTTCTCCAGTCCCTCTCCTTTTTCACACTCGCTCCATATCTTCACTAGAAAGATGTAAATTCTCATGGGCAACGTCCCAACTCAAAACAAAAGCGACTGCTTGTAATTGTAACCATTTTTTCAAGGATTTTCAACAACTGTCATTCTCTTTTAGGGATCTGCTGGAATAAACGGCAAACCAGGGACACCAGGCTCCCCAGGACGACCAGTATGTTACATTCCTTTCTCCTTGTTTATTATGGCTCGACGTTTTCTCATTTTTCAGACCAGTAACTTCACACAGCTTTTGTCTCGGAAAACATTCCTCTAAGAAGAGTAAAATCAGAGGTTTCTTCTCTGTGACTGATTTTCATAAAGTTAAAAAATCTTATGAAAGCATTTTTTCGTACTAGCCATTTCAATGGAAATATTTTCTATACGCACTTCGCCCATCAAAAAGTGTTCGTTGTCTACTGTACAATGAAGGACGTTATATGTACTTCTTAGCGTGATAACGTTAGAACAATCATTTTTTGGTATTTTTACAGAATTCTATGGTTGCAGATTTTTATTTAAAATGTCATGGTCTCTTAACAGGGATTAGCAGGACGGGATGGATTGTCTGGACTAACAGGATCAGATGGACGACCTGTACGTAGATACCCCTCCCTTAAGTCATAACTTTTCCCTAAGTGAGAAGTTAAGCGTTAATGGTGACTTTATGGAGGGGTAGGTAGTCAGTTACCGAGAAACCTGAATTGATCTCGTTCGTTTGCTCTGTATATTCTAAAAAGTGCCAAATAGTGTCTAAAACAAACCTTAAAATGCCAAACTGCTGATGCTATCTTGTGAAAACCTGAAAAACCAAATTAAAAACAGTGGTCGCTCACTGGAGGATGTTTTCGCGCCGTACAAATGTCTTATTAACAGCCAATTAAAGAGATCTAGCCTGCTAGCAAGCTGTCCATTTATGGCGAGCGAAGCGAGGTACGAGTGAACGCGCGAGGGGCGGATGAAAGGACCCTAAAGAACATTTCTTTCCTGTCCCTCGCGCTCCGTCTCCTTGCGCGTGACCTCTCGCGACTCCCCCAGATGGAGAACTCCCCAGGCTTAAGATCTCCCTATGTAAGGATCGCTTGGTAAGTTTCATTAAGATATGCTGTCAGTCTAACTAAATTTTCGAAAAGACCAAACGTACACAATAAGAAGGAAGAAATAGAAAAATGGAAGCCTAAGTTCTCGCCGACCTTCTCATTTCCCACAGGGAAGCAGTGTGTCTTTTATTGTTGTTGTGGTGGTGTTTTTTTTTTACTTTTGAATTTATAGATTTCGTCCGAAGACTGTAAAAGCAAATACAGTGAAACCTCTATTAAGCGGACACTAAGCCGGGTCCCGAAATTAACGTCTTTTATTATATAGACACGAGTGTTTTACTGGAAAATATACCACTCGTAAAATTCATTAAAACTACATCCGGGACCCGAGTGGTTTATTTTCCATAATCTCACACGTGAGTTTATCGATGACGTAATTTTGGTAGTTTCCCTGTATTATTTTATCGACGTCTTTTAGTCTATATAATAAAAAGAACATTACACGGCGACTTGAAGATATGAATTTTATTTTCTCGTCGGACGCCTCTATTAAGCGGACGCGGACACTAAAATAAAGTGTGTTTGGCTCATTTCTTTTGTTAAAAAAACAAGGGACTGGATTGACAATCGCCAGTATTGGGTGATAACGTTCTTGAAATACGAACTGTAGTCTGATAAAGATAAGTCAATACATTTACCCATCTGGTTACGTTACGTTGACGACACATTCACCGCCGTACACAAAGACGGAATCGACGATTTCCACGAACACCTTAACAGACAGAACGCGGACATACAGTTCACCAAGGAGATCGAAGAAAATGGTAAGATACCTTTCCTAGACTGCTTGGTCACTCGCAACAACAACAAACTACAAACGACTGTTTACAGAAAACCGACACATACCGACCGATTACTAGACCAGTCTTCGTACAACCCGACCTCTCACAAGGCTACTACTATCCGGACTTTGACGAGGCGAGCGCAACTAGTTTGCGATTCACCTAACAGCCTACAAGACGAGACTGATTATCTTTACAACGTTTTTAGTAAGAACAATTACAACACGGACTTTGTTAGACGGAACACCCACAGCAACACTGACACTCAGACGAACGTCAACTCTGGCCCTGTTACGACAGCTACTGTACCGTACATCAGAGGTACCTCTGAAACTATTGCACGTATATTACAACCTTACAATATACGTGTTGCACACAAACCCATAACCACTTTACGACGCCTGCTTACTAATGTCAAGGACAAAGACAAACCGGAGGACAGACAGGGAGCAGTATACAAGATCAAATGCTGCGACTGCCAGGCTTCTTACATTGGTGAAACCGGCAGAAACCTTAGCACGCGACTGACCGAACACAAACGAGCAACGAGGAATGGTGACGTCAACAATCACATTGCTGAGCATCATTTACAGACGAAACATCAAATTGACTGGGACTCTGCGACATGTATAACGTATTCTACAGACTACCATCAACGTCTTACTTTGGAAAGCTGGTTCACTAACTTAGAACAGACGCCACTGAATCGTAGCCAACAGTTACCAGCGCCGTACAAACGACTTATTGACGGGATGAAGCGAAACTAACTACGAGAGATCGACTGGAGAACTGACAATTTGACTAACAATAGACGACTGCTTAACTGTGACAATAGACGGATCGAAACGCGCCAATTACTGATTACGAGTCTTCATAGCCAATGACATCGCGGCTTCACTGACAGACGACCAATAACATCTTGACTTTATTGACCAATCAGATCAATAACCAGAGTATATAATACCATCTACTGACGTGATACAACTCACTTTGACTCTGAAGATGACTACCGCACAGGTTGTCGAAACGTCAGTCACTGTCAACGACAACAGTCCTATTCAGGACTACGTTAACCCGGACGATCAAACTCAACCTACTTTTGAAATGACTCCTGGGTTCAAACCTTTCACAGTTTTACATTTAGCAAAAGCTGTCAATAAACTGTAGAAAGTACAGCACCGCTTCCTTAGCCTCCTTAACAACATGGAACTTTATCACTGTACAGAGTGACCGTTGAGTGTTAATCGTTTTACCAACCTCTATTAAGCAGACACTTGAGAAGGTCCCACTGAGGTTTCACTACCTATTTTCTACGCTTTACCACAATACTCAATTACACCATGGTACTGCTTAGAAGCTTTCGCTTAATCGGCCACACGACAGACCCTAGTGGCTCAAGCATTGGGAAGGATTGTGGGATGTTTATTTAATTTTTTTTAAGCAATTAGGTAGAAGTATAATTAGACTATTTTTTTTTGTTTCTTTCAGGGCGCTCGTGGTGGTGTTGGACCTCGTGGAGACAAAGGAGACAAAGGACCCCCAGTAAATACAATCAATTTATTCTCTTATCGAGCTGTCAAAATAACCTCTCTCTCTGCCTAACAATTTTTAGTAAATTTCAGCTCGGAGAAACTCTCTACAAGAAGTCGAAATTTTAGAAAGAATATATGGCTGATCAACACTTTTGGCCATCCAGCAATTTTGCAGTTGTAGTTGACTGATATTTTCTTAGATGTTGCATGCAGAGTTCAAAATTGCTCCGGTTAACTAGGTCTTCTCTTTTTTTTTGCCTCAATTAATTTTTGTATTCGGCCAATGGGTTAACTGCTGCTAGCAATTAATACTGAAAGGATCACGGATCTTGAAAGCTTCCTCTCTGGTGATACTTCTTCATGATTTAATTGTCTAACCCCACCATCTCAATCTCCGTACTGTGGCCAATCTACGTAATGAACTGAGTTGAGAAAACCAGATTTTAACCCGCTCAGGCTTACCTTGTTCAGATAGCTACACCTTTCACTGCTATGCCGTGTTGTGTTTCACTTTCTTTAATTTTTTGCCGTTTTAAAGGAGCTGTGTCACGAAATTTATCAAAATTCCAAACAGTGGGAACTGCCACTGAATTTAGTAAAACATAACAATAACCACAAAAGGAGGCACGGATGGACAAACTTGAAGAAGATTTAAACGGATTGAAATTGTGGGTTTTGAAAACTTGTTAATCTAACAGTTTTTCAAAGTTCGTTTTTGTTGCGGTTTGTAACGTTTGGAATGATGCTTGGGGTGGGGTGAATATTTGTTTGACAAAGCCGCAATTTTGTCATTCACAAGATATTTGTCAATGTTTCTTGCGAATAAAGACGAAGTCTCCCTGGCAGCCGTTTTTTGGATGTAACGCAACGCTCCCCCAAAAGAACGTTGCGTGACATCAGAAAGACGGCTGCGAGGGAGACTAATAAAGACAAGGAATTCTACTATAAACAGTAAAAGAACTTCCCAGCTGTGACACAGCCTCTTTAACCCTTTAAACCCTAAGGTCAAAATTTGAATTCTCCTTTGTCGCGTCTATTTATTTCCTACAGAGGTAGTGGGGAGACTTTGATGACATATCAAGTAAATTCATCTTGTGTGATCATCTCCGTAATTCTCATGACCACTCTGTTTTACAGAGCATTGATATTACAAGGAGAAATTTGATGCTGATCACTCTTAGGGCTTAAAGGGTTAAACGTTAAACGTTCTTCCGGCAATAATCACTTGATACTGATCACGGCGTTTTGACCGCTCACTGCAACTCTTCGTCAAGCAAAGGCGACAAACGATATAAATAAAAAGAAAAGTTGTTGCCAAACCCGTGAAAGATGTTAAACACATAGGATCACCAGGACTTGATTTTCACATACATTGTTTTGGGTCTAGGGTTTGCCTGGTCTTCCTGGAAGACGAGGAGTAACTGGAGACACTGGAGAAGTGGTTTGTTTGTTTTGATGGATTTTTTTATTTATTTTAAAAAACCACAAAGTTACGTCTTCCCTTATTCTGACAATTGGCCATTTGCAACATGCGTGACCTCTCCTCAGACTAACTGACACTTAATGGGTACATTTTAGCGGCCCCTATACCGACTGACACCTAGTGCGTAGATTTTAAGGAGTTGAATTGCCGTCGTTATCGAATTATGATGATGTATGAGATGTGCTTCCACCCTTGGGGCGTTCCAACATTTTAACAACTGTATCTCAAACTGCCTTAAAATCTCACCGTTTAAAGTTAGAAGTTAAACAAATTGTCAGACCCACTTTGTTTTGCTCTGTGGTACTTTGATGCAATTCTACTCCAAAATTGTCCGAGGTGCTTCTTGGGAAAGTAGACCTGAGAATTTAGGTTTCTGGGAAACTGCCCATCTACCCCTCCCCTAAGCCAACATTTTGCCCTAAGTGAGAAGTAAGTGATAATGTTGGCTTAGGGGAGGGGTAGGTGGGCAGTTTCTCAGAAAGCTAAATTGATCCGAATTATTTCAGTTTATATCCTTGTTTCCTCCTCCTTTACAGCCAGGATGGTTCAAATCAGCACCTGTTCGCCTTTCTTGGAGGCTTCTGGCGTTATTGCCAGGATTTGCCAACCAAATCGACAGTTTCCTTTTAAGAACTGGCTAGAGTGAAAAATTCTGTTTGCCATAAGCATCCAACCACCCCATTGTAATGTGATTGCTTACGCATACCGTATGTACTGGAATCCGCGCCGTCCCTAATAAGCGCCGCATTTGGGAGAAATTAGGGCGGCTCCCGAATAAGGGCGGATCCGATATAACAAAGTCAAAAGACGTTTAATTCTATTAGTTTAATTCGGAAGAATAATAATACCGTAGATAAAACAATCCTTTGTCGCGTCCAACTTTCAAAAAAGCCCCACATTTAAGGCGTGGAAAAATTAATAAGCGCCGAGCCACTTATTCGATTAAGTACGGCAATTCGGTCAGCGGGCTGCTTAACTGTTCTCGGTGATTGCCTCATTTAGGGTCTCAGAGGAGCTGGCGGGCAACTTGGACAAGATGGCGAGCAAGGACGTGCGGTAAGTTTTATCTATGAACGTTTATCGGTTACCAGCCGCTGTTCGAGAAATGAGCCAGCGCTCCTCTCCCGCACAGTCTCTTCTCGAGGAAGACCGAGAGAACGGCGGAAATCTAGCTTAAATTTGGATCTCTAAGTCAAAATTCTTTTGTGTGAGCGTGTATGGTTGCGTTGAACACAATACCTGTAATCTTGGGTGTCCTGTTCTACCAAGTGCTGATGTTTTTGGTCGTTCGTGACTTTTGTTACCTTTTTCCCTCCCCTGGAATTACATTATGGGAAAAGCATGATCACGTGCAAAGCTACGAAAAGCAAAATCCACATGCAGCGATTTTGACTTATTATTTTTTCTCTCCGCCAAAAGATTTGGCACACCTTTGCGATATAGGATCACGGAGCCTTTTCCAAGCGAGTACTTATCTGCTGGCTTTAAGTTGAAGAGATCAACGAAGTTAAGGTTTTTATTGGAAATATCATCGAATTAACTCTGTGACTTTTCAGTAGTCATCCACTTAATAGATACCAAAACCTCGAATGCAATCGATTATTTACGGTTCCCACTGGTCTGTGCTGAATTTTCTTTTGGCATTAATGGAAGCAGTTGTTGGCCATTCTCAGGGATTACCTGTCGATAAAAATTGCCCAAGGAAACACCTGAACACGTTTTGTTTAAAATTATTTCAGGCATGCGATGTTTTCTTATTTATTGTGTAAACGCAGCACGCTTGAGTGAAAGATTTGTACACAAAATAAAAATAATTTCGCGTGTTGTTACTGAAAGGTTGTTGGGTATGAAATTATCTTGCAGGGTTATCCGGGGGCTCGTGGGCCTGCTGGTGCAAAAGGAGCTGATGGAACTCCGGTTGGTACATTTTTTTTCCTTTGTGCTAGCAATTGGGCAAATTTTTGTTGCCAACATATTTTTTTTTTTTAAATCTTTTTTTAAACAAAGGACTTAGGCAGTAGCAGAGTCAAGGTTAGATAGACAACTCACTTTGTTCTCGTCATTTTCAGGGTACACCTGGGGATAATGGTGATCAAGGTGATGACGGCGATGATGGAGAAAAAGTAAGAAAAAGTCCTCTTCCCTCCCAAAAGTAGAAATTTCCGAATTTAATTTTTGCAAAAGGCTGAAAAGAAATAATATTACTGAGGTGAAAGTGCGGCCAAAGAGGTTTCATTTGAATGGTTCTCAGACTCAAAAGTAAGAATCGCCTTACAGTCTTTAACCCTTCACGCCCTAAGAGTGATCAGCATCAAATTTCTCCTTGTAGTATCAATGTTTTGTAAAAAAGAGTGATCATGAGAATTACGGGCATGATCACACAAGATGAATTTGCTTGATATTTTCTCAACTTCTCCGCACTACTTCTATAGGAAATGAATAGAGACAAAAAATGAGAATTCAAATTTGGATCGTAGGGTTTAAAGGGTTAACCGTTTAGCCCCAACCAGTCCACATACAATTTTCCAGACTGATCTACTTACACTTCCTTGAAGGCAAGCATATCTGGCATTTGAACGTGATTTGAAAGACGCTAAGATTGGATAATTATAATGTAACTTGGAAGATTTTTTTTGGGCTATATGTTATAGCCTACTAGTAGCGAAAAGCGCTGACTTGTTGGCGGCAAAAAAGGATTAAAGTCGGTCTCGAGGAATAATTGTTAAATAAATATGCCAAGTCAAATCTCACGTTGGCACCAGACAACCTTGATTATACGAATACATTCCTTGAAAATAAGTTGCAAGAATTGGTGAAGAGATCAAAGCATTTCCGTTTGATTGTCATTTTATTAACTCTCACAAGGTTCGTAAAAGCGCCAATTTACGCCAAGAATGTCCAGCTGACTCCACTGAGGTTTTGGAGGGAGTCACTTTGACTCCAGAAATTTTCGGTTGCAAAAACATTTTCTCCTTGCCTTTTTCAAAACAAATACAATGTACATTAACTGCAAACGTTGTAAACCTGATTTAAACCACCTAAATTGTAGAATTATTCATGTTTGTATACGTAGAGGCTAAATTAGAATAAGGATCACTCAACGGTGATCATCATCATGGATTTGAGCCTTTCGAGGTCAGCCGACTCTCATATGAGGCAGTAGCTACCTCATGTTTCAATCATGAGGGCGTCTACCTGCCAGAACCATACGCTGAAATGGTATCCTCGTCGGAAAGGTTATCCAAAGCTGTCAAAGAATAGTTTTTGCCTTTCTTCGTTGTGTTACTTGACTCTAAATATTCCAAAATGACTCCAAAATTTGCGTAGCATGCAGAAGCCACACTGACTTTGCAAACCCTGTTCCCTTAACCCTTTCTATATGACCAAGTATTGATTTTGTTAGGAGGATTAAGAATTTAAGAGAATTTATGTCGGCCACACTTGGGACGTAAAAGTTTAACCATAATGGGTGCAAACAAGAAAAACAAAGCAAACGTTATTTACAGTTTTAAGAACTATTCAACTTGTGGAGCTCTATCTGACCTCAACTAACTGGAGACACTTTCCACATCAATTTGGACTTCTTGGAGTTTTTGGCAACGGGAAAGACCGGAGTATCCGGCCAAAATCGTTTCGGAGCATGGAAACCAAGAACAAATATGACTCAAATATGGCGTCGACGTCGGCACTTTTTATTTTACTTTTATTGTGAATTAATTCCTGATGGCAGGAAGTAGGGGTGTTAACTTGAAACGTTTTTTTGTCCACGCGAGTGGAGAACACCGCTCTGAGTTCAAAGTACTGCCCACTTCTCTATACTATTCTTTCAGCAATTATCAACTTTGAAGCCAACCAACCACCCAAGTGTGTGATGAAAATAATACATAGATATTAAGTACAACTAAGAAATGATCGGAAAAAATCCGAGCTCCCAGCGGGAATCGAACCCACGACCTTCCAGATATCGGTAGGACCCACTAACCACTGAACTATGGGCAAATCAAATTGCGACAGGTTTTGGGATAGCCGCAGTACTTCCCATCTTTGCGAGTACATTGGACTAAAGCAGCACGCTGACTTACCTGCATCACGCAAGCACCTTAAGAAAGTGTAGTGTACACTTTGAAGCTAACCAACCACTAGCCTGCGAACGGCAGACGCATTTCCGGAGGGAGAGAAGCGACGACCGGAAACGCAGGCTAACCAACCACCCAACTGTGATGAAAATAAGAAATAGATATTAAGTACAATTAACAAATGCTCGGGAAAAAAGTTTTCTATTTCTTATTATCAACTTTGACTCTCTGTCTTTCGTGTTTTACTAGGGCAGTAAAGGTGAGAGAGGACCCCCTGGAAGCAATGGAAATGCCGGATCTCTCGGGCCAACAGGACCTGTTGGTGAAAAGGGTGCAACAGGCAAGCCCGGAGAAAATGTGAGTGTCACGCAATTGACCCTTTCATGGTTTCTTCTTATCTAACTTTTGTTAAAATGCAGTAAGCGAATATCCATCAACACTCCTGGAATGAGGGCCTTAAAATAAGGTAACTTACCAAGTTTGAAGGTGATACGTCCAAACGGTGAGGGAAGATAATAGTGAGTTTACGCAACAGGAAGGCAGGAAGAAGAGGACGGCAAAACGCTTGTACGTGACGAACCTGACAAGGCCATTACTTCCGTGTTTTGTCGTGATCTTCACTAACATCAATGTTTTCTGGTCTTTTACAAAAAAAAGCTGTTTAAAGGAAAGTGAATTTTTGCGAAAAGTTATTTCAAACAAAATTACTGTCACGCTTGTCACACAAGGTTTGCCGTCTTCTTTCCTCTCCCGTCCTGTTGCGTAGTTCACTAATATTAGGGAGCTTAAGCAGCAACGTTTTGGGGCGACGCACGTCAACCGGAAGTGAGCTTTTTTCTCCTTTAATACTCCTTGACACCACCAATTATGTATTGCTAAGTGTCTTTACTCTTATAGAGACGACTTGTCCAAACGTTTGTTCAAAATCACGGCTCAAGAGTGCAAAAAGTCCACTTCCGCTTGACGTGTGTCGCTCAAAAACGTCGCTGCTTAAGCTCCCTCCACAAAATAGCGAACTTTTACAGACGTTTGTATGGTGGTGGGTGGGGGGGGGGGGGGCACAAACTTGCCCCCACCCCTCCTCCCCCCCAAACCATAGTTTATGTTTTAACAACTCCCTTTCAAACTTGGCAACATTACTGATTGTAACCCGTTCTTTCCAGCCGTGTTGCCGACGGATTATCGCTAACCGGTCACGGTCAAAGGTTGAAAAACCCCGTGTAATGAGCTATTGACCCAAGTTATAGACTCTAGTTGTTCCAAAGGCGGATAACTGTCGATATCCACCGGATATATGTCTATCTACCGATTTATCCGTTGGTAGTGCTATCCGGCTGTTAAACAACTGGAGCCAGGAGTATTTTTTGATAAAGGGTCTTTTTTTTTTCCAAGACTTGATTTTGAATCCGGAGGATGGGGATGAGGTTATTGTAAATATAAAGTAAGGGGAGCGGGAAGTTCTTCCTGAGATTTTTTTTTTTTTTTGATGTCTTGTTCATGGTGTTTATAGTGCTCCTTGATAAAATTTGTTTGATATCTTCTTCATAGGAGTAGTTTTCGTATGGGTAAATCCTCTAAGTAATAACTTCAGCTCAGAATTGACCTAAAGTTACAATATCCTAGTGACACAGGCTCTTTAATCTTATCCGGTTAGCTTTCTTTTAAATCAGTGGATATATGTGTTTAATCGTTTTGCTTGCAGCGGAGTCTAGTGGAAAAGGCTAGATGAGATTATTTTTATTATTATTATTTTCACAGGGTGTCCCTGGAGAAAATGGTGCTGATGGAGAACGAGGTGTTCAAGGTCCAGATGTAAGCTTTAAGTAAAAGAAGGGTTCCCGTGCTTCAGCGGAGGGTACTTCCTGTACCGTTAACTTCCGCTCATATGCTTATATGCTTCCCCCTCCCCCCCCCCCCCCCCCCCCCACTCCAAGTTATAGGTCCATCTACCTGCAAACAAATAAATGCATTCGATTATGAGCATTTTGATCAGCACTACTATGGCTTGTTTCGAAGCACTTTTTCAGTTCGGGTTATAAGCTTCCTCGGATATAAGCCTCTTTCAATTTTCGGGAAATGTTCACGTAACCCAGCCGTAGTTAGTCCATAGAAATCGATATGGGAAATCAATCGATTTAATCCGCGCCGATTGCTATCGATTGATATCGGAAGTCGGTAGATCAGGGTCACAGAAAAATAATTAACCGATTATTATCGATTAACAAAATCGATTTCTATCGATTGATATGGGAAATTGATATTAATCAATGATTGATATCGATTACTATGAATTGTCATCGATCATCGTTTTATCGATTTATGCCTGGCGAAACGGATGAAGAGTAACAGTCGCTCATTTATAATCCTAAAACCCTCTGTTAACAACTCAGTTCTTGATTTTTTGATCCTTGACTTAAGTAAGTGGTAAGCGACAAAACACATTATCAACAGGATAAGCCCTTTCTTTGTGCTTATGCCATGAAATCATGCGGATGTTCTGTAGATGAATTCTGGTGAGTTTTAGTCCAACGTCGTCATCGTCTATTAATTTCCAGATCACAAATCACGAATCACTGAAGAACTCGTTTAAACGTGTCGGTGCGTTCCAGATCGAATTGGAATTTGGAAGTGCTACTTTTTGAGGAGAGGGGAAAACAGGACCCGGGGAAAAACCCCTCGGAGCAAGGGAGAGAACCAACAACAAACTCAACCCATATATGGCAAGGAGACTGGGCCGAGTGACTTTTCGCAAAGCGTTCTGGGACTGTTGCTAAGGACAGGGAAAAAAATTGGCCAATAGCTGACCGGCGCGTCCCTAGTAACGATCCCATAAACACCTGCGGGACACATTTCCTCTCCAGTTCCCTTCTCCTTTCGAAAGTGGCGAAGGTAGCGTCTTCGCCTGGATGTGAACCCGGGCCGCAATAATGGGAGGCGAGTGCTCTCTCTCACGCCTGCCCTTTTCACCCTTGCCCTTAGACTCTCCTTTAAAAGAACTTACCAAATTTTTCGTTAACACACAGGGACCCCCTGGTTTGCAAGGGGATGAAGGTGGAGATGGACCCGTTGGACCTAAGGTAAGTCCACTCTAAAAAGATATAGCTCTGTGCTTTGTGCGCTTTGGGGCAAGGTACTGACCTAAATAATAAAAAATCGCAATAAAACGTAGCCGAAGTAAACTTACACCAACTTGTTTTTTTGTTTGTTTGTTTTTTCAGGGTGATTTTGGTTATACTGGTGAAGCTGGAAAGCAGGGACCTGCTGGACTTCAGGTACCGTATGTGTATTTTAACCCTTTAAAGTCCCGATATCCACCTAAAAATTTCCCCCGACTGATCTCCGTACATTTCCTTTAAGAATTAGTTGAGAAAATTTGATAAAAGATCAAAGCATTTTCCCTTGATCAGTTTAATAATTCTCATAAACTTTTCTCTTGGTTTTGTATTGATATAGTCAGGACAATTGTTGTTTGTCACTCTTGGGAACTCAACTTCTAAGATATAATTTTTTTTCTGCTTGGTTATGCCATGTTGAGGGACTTTTAATTCCTGTTTGACGCGAAATTCACTGGTGAAAAATTCTATGCACCGGTGACGTCATGACAATTGACCAATAGGAGAGTGAGTGATATTTGACGCCACTCCAGACACAGGATTTGTCAATCCCTTTTTCTCGCGTGAATTTAGGGGGTGTTTACATGAGAAAACTCGCACCGGCGCGAGTTTCATACCGGGATGACTTTTTGATTTCGTATCGCGTTTACATAATGGCTGGGTCATTTCTTATCTTGTTATTTGAAGGTACACTTCATGTTGATAAAATACACGTGTGATTCAAAATCGCAAACATTACGCATGCGCTACCCGTTCCAGTCTATCGGCAGACCGACTTCCCACCGAAACGGGTGGTCGTTTCGCGTTTACATGATACTGCTGCGAGATTTCGTACCGGAGTGAAATTCTCGCCCCGGTACAAGAACCGGGGTAAACTCACGCCGGGGTGACTCGCGCCGACATGACATTTTGTGGTGTTATCGTGTAAACAAATACAGAGCCATGAGAGGGAACCGGAGTGAACTCGCTTCGGTGCGAAAGTCGCCCGCGGTGTCATGTAAACACCCCCTAATAATATGATTCAAATCCATTCAGGCGAAACAGGTCGACCTCATGTCTCACCGCGCGACCTCGTTGAAGCTGGCTTCGGTCTTTTTGAAGAACTTATGAGAGGTTGACTTGAAGAAGTTTACTTGTTACTTGCCTATAAAGGCGTCAAAGTCAAGATTATTATGAAGGAAACGACCCCGCAAATCTACGCCTGTACGAGTGATTTTACATAAGAAAATACAAACCTACCCTCAATTCCCGTGAGGAACTTAGTAAATTTGGGAACCTTTTGTTAGTGTTTTAGAGACTATTTTTGAGCATTTTGATAGATCCTACACGTTTTACGTCACACCTATTTTGTACACATATAGCTCCACGCGGAATATTTTTTCATCCCTGATGATGCCGTTGATCGGCAAAAGCTTGGATTTCATTTGTATTTAAAAAAAACAGCAGTTTTAGGCCTCACTAGAACAACAGTGTTACTACTTCTAAGACTCTTACACATCAGTGATATAGGATCACTGCCATAAAGGTAACCCGATAGTGCAATTCGACTCTAAACCCTAATTCGATGGACTGGGACGGCCGAACTGCACTATGGGAGTGTCTTGGAAGGACGAATTCTAACCCAGTTTCCTACAAAATTACGCGCGCACAACCTCACTCTGGCGAAAATTGTCAAAAGTTACAACAACTTACCAATGTTCCCACTCGGGCAGTCCTTTTCATAAAAATTAATAGGGGATTTGTGTCGAAGTATAGGTTGCACTTCAGACAAAACTGTGCTTAAATTCTTTGACTTTGTTCGGTGATTGTATGTCATTAATTTCCGTACTTTTCGTTGGTAGGGGGAATCGGGAGATGAAGGAAAAAACGGAACAACAGGTCCCCCCGGGCCTAAGGTAATATCCCTATTTAGTATAATTACATCGATGAATATCGAAAATAGAGCGCTGTGATTGGCTGGGAGCTTCGCTTTATCCCGCTATAATCACCGCGCGGTGATTATAGCATTGAAGGCTAGCAGTTTTCAAAATGGCAGCCAGATTTTTTGATGTTTCGGGGTCGGAAATTGATCAATAATTTTATTTTCTCGAATAATAATCAATGTAATTATACTAAAACAATTAGTCGCCTCAGGCGACGTGAATATTGGCGAATAGTCACCTCGACTTCGTCTCGGTGACTATTCGCCGATATTCACGTCGCCTTCGGCGACTAATTGTTAATTATTCTAGCAGTAGCGGCTATGTATAATGTTAGTAGTTTCATATAGTGAATAATCATTGGATGAGGTTTCTGTGATATCCGGAATCACCCCGGGCAGGGGGGGGGCTAGTTTAAAGCATGGATTTTCAAGTATTCAAAACAATCTGAAGATTCGTGATAGTGTCAGCATATCCCGGCCGCGTAGTTCTAGCATAACCAAAAAAAGTACAATTTAATGCTTTCTGGAAATTTTCAAAGCTTAGAAATTCGGCATGGGATTGTTGGGGGGTTAATTTTTGGTCCTGGGACTTTTTTGGGTTTGTCAGAAGTCCTGGGGATATTTTTGGGTTTTGATTTTTGCCCCCATTCCGATCATCCTCGTCACTTGAAATTTGGAGTTCTCCCCCCCCCCCCTCCGGGGAATAACCAAAATTTACTGTGGGCTCAGCCAATGGAGAGTCAGATAGTGAGTATAGTGTCACCCTGCGAGCAAAACCTTCTTTTGTCTTCTTTTGTATCGAACAGGAGAAAAGTAGGCTCTGAAAGGAAGCGAAATAAAAGCTCTACTAGCAGGATGGTACAAATTTTACGCGCTGAAAACTTAACAGCTTAAATTTTCGGCTCTGCACGTGCGGAACGTTGCCATGGTAACTTAAGCCTGGTTTCCATACGATCATCCGGATCGCCCCGATCGCCCCTGTCGTTTCAAAATATTTCGAGACGATCCGGACGACTGGGGCGATTGGTAGTTTCCATATGATCGTCAGCGATGTCTCTCGGTCAGACAATAGAATTTTGCGCGTGTTTTGCAAACAAGCCACATAAATGGATGATTTTTATTCGTAAAGCGAACCTCGTACCTTGGTATCTGCTTTTTCTCTTGATTTTGCGGCATTGAGAAGCTAGAAGAGTTCCCCGAGGACATAGTATATCTTCGAAAACTTGATGTCACGGACTTTCTCTAATTTCAAATACCCCCATACGCGCTGCGAACATTTGTGTATTATTTTTTCGGCTTCAGCGCCATCGGGGCCGAATTTATTCTCAATTACTGGAATAAAAGTGATGACTTCTGTGATAGCCTTGGATCGTCCCGATCGTCTCAGTCGTCTGAGAGCGTTTCCATATGATCGCTTCAAAATATACATGATCGTCCCGATCGTCCGGATAGAACTCAACTCTATCCAAGCTATCGAGGTCGTCTCAGTAGTCTGGGTCGTTTGCGATCGTCTGGGTAGCGTTTCCATATGATCGTCCTGATCGTCTGAACACTTTTTGAGACGACTGGGATGATCCGGACGATCATATGGAAACCAGGCTTTAGTAATTTCACGTATGAAATTATACAAAAACGCTGAAATTTCGCGCCAAAATCAAGGAGTAATTTGTCACCCATGATATTAACAAAATAATCTCATCATTATGCGTTTGGGGGAAACTGCCCACCTACCCCTCCCCTAAGCCAACATTAACACTTGCTTCTCACTTAGAGCAAAATGTTGGCTTCAGAGAGGGGTAGGTGGAACGTCACATGTCACCCATGATATTAACAAAATAATCTCATCATTATGCGTTTGTGGGAAACTGCCCACCTACCCCTCCCCTAAGCCAACGTTAACACTTGCTTCTCACTTAGAGCAAAATGTTGGCTTCAGGGAGGGGTAGGTGGACAGTTTCCCAGAAACGCATAATGATCCTAATAATCAGACAGCCGTGCATGACACCTCCCCTTCATGTTGCCTTCTAATTTGTTTTATTAGGGTGGTGCAGGCTCCGCCGGTCCTCCTGGATCACAAGGCACTCCTGGACCAGAGGTATTTTTCCATCTTAGAAAATATTTGCGTTCTCCTAACGTCGAACGCAACACAAAATCCTGGGATTCCTGTGGCACTCAAGGGTGACCTTTTGTGGTACTCGTTTCGTCGTACCTCTGCATTTTGTGTGCCATCTTGAATAATTTATTTCGTCGGCACAATAATGTTAAATACAATTAATTTGACATACGGTCTAAGCAATGGTTGCGTGGCGTTATCAATTTATTAGGAAATAACGTCACATTTGAGAGTAAGCCTAAAAAAGTTCGAACGCACTTCCTAAGCTATTCAACTTTTACGTCGTTTTGATTTACAAGGGCAAATATGTCAGGATACTACTCTGTGGTACACTGGTTTGACGGGCTTCTAAGCACGCGTTAAGGTATCATCCATGATGAAAAACAATCATTATTTTTCGAAATTTGGAATCTTAAGATGATTAGATAGAGCTCGGCGAGAACTTTCTTGGAAAAAAAAACAGCAAAAAAATTATATTTGCGGAGACTTGAATGGAACGAAAAATATTTTTTGTCACGGGTAAGACGCTGCAAGAAAAATATATTTTCCCCTTTTTTCTCTAAATGAAAATTGCGCAAAGTTGAGGGACATTTTGAGCGGTAATCCGTGAACCAATTTGGCTGAATTTTGGACGTTTGGATATCGTATCTTAACCCCTTTCACTACTAACTGGCCAAAAGCGGCCAGTCTATTTCCACGTGCTTTCTACCCCTCGTGACGTCATCAGTTTTAAAGGTCAAGGCCAACTCTGGCTGCTAACTTGTGCAGAGTGAAGAGATCTTTCAAACCATACCAGAATGAGCACAATTCAGTGAAGGACACCGGAGGAAACGGCAAAAAACCATGCAAGATTGACCTGTAAATCGCCATGTAAATCTTGTTCCATTACCCACCTACCTTTGCCTTCACCTAATCCTTAGATTCTAAAAGCTTTCCTAAAAACTCTTCCCATCAAAATGAAGCCTACTAAATTCCCAGGAAGAGAAAAAAAAAATGAGCAAGAAAGGCGAAAAACGAGGGGAGGAGAGAAAGGAAAAAGTAAAAGTCAAGACTGCTGTGTCACTTTTAAACCCAAAAACTGTCGAAATTTTGCTTTCTGCGCATGCCCGAATTTCGCAAGCTGATATTTTGCTTTTGGATCAGAAGGCCGTCAAGTGTACGACCGGTGAACGGGTTTGTGGTAAGTTTTAGTTCTTTATAGCCTGACAGTGACCAGAAAACCACTCGACTAGCTTGAAAACGTGTTTTTCGGCAAAATCTCCAGGAGCGAAAGGGTTAATTGCCATGATATTAACAAAACAGAATGTGATAAAAGCAAAACAAGGGGCCAGTAGTAAATGCAGTGGCATCATTTAAGTTATGGAAATGCCCTTAACACCCTTTTTTGATAATCAGGGACAACCTGGACTTCAAGGTGACCCCGGAAAACAGGTATTTTACTCATAAAACTTGAATTACGAATTATTTTCAAATAATGAGATGATTCATTGTAGCGGCTTGGAGGACAACAGATCAATATAAACGTAGAAAACTTCCATAAGTCAATGTATAAGCTCACTGCAAACTCTACCCCCACGCTCTCCTATAAATCCACGCGATGCTTATGTGTGAAGTTATAGCAGAGACAGGGGTAGACCACAACGCCGGAAACCTTTCCGAACTTGTATCGAACAGCAGTGTGTAGTGTTTTTTTGCCTACCTCTTCGAATTAGGAAATAAAAGAAGACAAGGGCACCGGATCGAGCTAACATTACCACCCAATAGAGTGGCGATTTTGCACTATGACACGCTTTTAGACACAAACCTGGTAGGTGGTCCGGTTGACTATGGCCTCCTGCTCGCCAAAGCTATTGTCTACCAAAAAGGCTTCAAGCGGCGATTGCAAAGGAAAAATTCTTAAAATAATTATTTCTGATAGTTTTAATATGTTTACAAAGAATTTTGTTACCTCATCGCTTTCTTTGTATTACTAGGATATCAGTTAGTAAAAAAAGACGTAACATCAGTATCAATTGAAAGCAGCCTGAGTTTAAGTGATAACGATTTTTCACACCTCTTTTCTTTCAGGGAGAACGTGGCCGAACGGTAGGCTTTTTCTTAAGACGATTCGTTGACTTTTTTGAGTGTCTTTTCTGTCTGTGGTCCCTTTTTGTTTGAAATTGTTTATTCAATTTTCTTTTCTTTCGTGTTTTTTATTTCTTTGTAGGGTAACGATGGAGAAGTTGTGAGTATTGCAAATGTGTTATTTTTTTATTTAGCGTCTGAATGCAGTTGTTTTTGAAGTTTCCCCATTAGAATGTTGTTTGTTGTTTGTCTTGTGTTGTTGCTGGTAGACGGGGTCCGATTCCCCGGTGACTGCTCTCTTTCTTGAGGGTTCCCCTCTATACTGTTGTGTCTTTTGACTTGTGTCTAGTTTGACAGCATTGCACTTTCCTATCAGGAGCTGGCCACTCACCTAAAAAACAAACAAACAGCTTTATCTTTTGAATGTCGCGCGTTCATGGCTTTCCAACCACTAGTAATAAAAAAATCCAGTGACCAGTACAGGGCTCGACGTTGCGACCTGTGGGGTCGCCAATGCGACTAGATTTTATTCACTGGCGACTAACTTTTCACTCCTGGTCGCCAGGCTGGCCCCAAGATTTTTTGATTTAGTTTTAAAATTTCTTATTGAATTCAATACTCTGATACTTTTGTGTTCGTGTATGAAGCCGATGAAATCGTGTTCGTTCGATTTTGGCTACTTTATTTACTTGCTAGCAAACGCAAAGTGAAATCTACATGCACGAGTCAGAATAGTAAACTTTTTTAATGCAAATTTCTGTTGACATTTGAGCCCGTCGCGACAAAGCGTTGCGTGACCACCCAAATGAGAGCTTTGCTGATAAATTGTTATAATTAATTGTATGTTATTGACTTCTAGTAAAGTACCGTTGAGGTCACGCTGTTTGTCGAACAGACTTCTCACCAAATCAACTTTTCCCCGAAAATATTGACGATCTGTTTCTTCTTTGTGGAGGAGACTTTCGATCACGTGCTAGGCAACGAACTAGATCATGTTTCACCGATGTTCATTCCCGAACATGAATGCAAATATGGGACGCAAAACAAATGTTTGCAGATTTTGTTCTTTAATTGCCTAAATAAGTCTTTTTGTAATTCCAAAAATTTGTTTAACTGCAAGTGTACATTGTATTTCATTTCCTGAAGCTTGAATAACTCTTTGAGGGAATTTACGTTTCACTATTTACAGCCGCCCACGGGTAAGCGATGTTAATCAATGCGAACGGACAACGGGCGAGAAAGAAGCCTTAAAATATCAGTAAGAAGTTCTTGCAAAATAATTTTTCTAAAGCGACAGTGTTGCAGACCCACAAAAAGACGGTCTCTCCTTCAACAGAGTATTTCAGGCAGAGGATCTACGGATTGACCATCGCTAACGGATACGACTATAAACGTTCTAACGGGTCAAGATCAGACTGATCAGATGCTAACGAATTGACTAACGCCTCTAACGGATCAGCTAACGATCTAACAGATACGGATGAGTTGCTAACGAATTTTCATTGATCTGCCTAACGGATGACTAACGGATAGCTAACGGTCTAACCGTTCAACGGAATATCGTTAGTGTACGTTTTCCCAAATAAGGTCACAAATACTGACTATTGACGTTTAAATATCAACAGAATGTACAGAATTTAAAAACGTCTGCACAACAAATCTATCGAATTCTATCACAACCTGATAAAAGTCCAGAGTTTTTGATATTTAAAATTCTCACGGCATGATATGTGAAAGGGAAATTCAGTATTTCACACGCACCGAAAAAGCGACGCATCATTGCCACATACCCGACATGTATTAAAAGTTATAAAATTTTCTCCCAAAAGTATTCTTCAGTGGTCGTTAAAGAAAAAATAAATTAGCGTTTTCAACACAAACACGTTTGTATTATGGATATCAAACTTTCCGTAGCCATTCCACTGTTCCGCTGTGTAAAATTAAAGTAGTCAAGCGCGGGCCTTTAAATAACTTGATGTATGATAGCATTACAAGCGAAATAAGCGGGAATTTTGCCCTGTGTTCGCGCCGCCTTCCTCCTTGTATCAGTGTTCAGACCTTTAGTGTATTTTATAAAATAACTGAGATAGTACGCGTGATCTGATTGGTCAAAAACCTATGGTTTATTATACCGGTAAACCCATAGAAAAAGGCATCCGGACCACGAGCCATAAACGAAACCGGCTATTGATCCGCAAACAATGATTTTAGAAAGGCTAAAAAACAGCACAAGTTACTTACCCAGCCCTTCTTAATATCAAAAGCGTTCGTCTCCACATTTTATTACTGCCAGAGCTTTAAAAGTAATAAAGTACAAAGCTGGAAAGCGGTTTACATTTCACGACGATGCCAAATCGCAGAGAAAGACAACAACTGTGTGAATTTCTGGTGTAGAAAGTCTCCAGGAAAACTTAACCACGTGCCAACCAGCAACAAAACGGATAGTTTTAGCATTCTTGATTTATTTTATGTAAAAAAAAATTCCTTAATGAAAGAAATTGTTCCAAAAAGAGATCTCTGATCAAGGTATGGTACGAAATCGGCCGCTGGAGGTTGTAAACAAGCTGCCAACGATGATGAAAGATGTCAGAGTTTCGGGCTGGTTTTTTCCAACATTTCCACAAATCATTCGGTGATATCGATGTCATAACCTACCTCAAACCACCTGACTTTACAAATCGACAAATATTAACGCGAATATGTGGCTACGGCAAAGAAACTTTTCTCCACCACTGACATATTTTCATCGGTCGCTGTACGTGCATACAAAGTTACATGCGACAACTTCGCAAACGCAGCCACGTCGTTACCGAGGCATTTCTTAATCATAATAAAGTCCACAAAACAGATCTTAAATCACTGCGGCTTGAAAATGTGAATGAAGTCCTCCATTACAATAGCTGCCAGTTCCGTATGTAAGCACGAAATTCTTACGGATCGACTCAACAAAATACAGCTGCGTACAGTCTGATGTTCAATTAATTTCTACTTCTGTAGTAAACAAACCATGAACTTACTCTTTCATTGTACGTTCGCATGAATGAATGTCGACTTTTCCTGTAAAACAGCTTTCATAAGTTATCATGTAATGTGTGCAAAAACTCGTGTTTTGAAGTGCTGCTGTTTGTTGTTTGACTGAACTGAGTTTTGAGAGAGTTCAGCGCTATTAAATCGTGAGTCATGATTGGCTTATGATGACTTTAGAGAGAAGACATGACTTGATCACGGTACTAAAACCATATTTTTTACCTCAAAGACTCCATTCTACTAAAAGTTTTTTTAATAAAAGCAATAGACCACACTTTCTATGGGTTTACCGGCGTGATAACCCACTTGGGATGTTGGGAGAACACTCGAAAAGCTTGTAAATCACTCGCCTTCGGCTCGTGATTTACAAGCTTTCCTCGTGTTCTCCCAACATCCCGCGTGGGTTATCACGCCGGTAAACCCATAGAAAGCGTGGTCTATTGCTTAAATATTCTATTTTTTCTTGAAGATAATTTTTGGCGACTAGAATACTTGTCCTGGCGACCAAAAATGAAAACTTGGAGGCCAGGTGGCCCCAAGATTTTTTTCTGAAAGTCGAGCCCTGCAGTATCAAGGACTTATAGCATAACATTTATCTTTGTTTTAACTTCTTTTTTTTTTACTTCCAGGGTCTCCCGGGTCCACCCGGATTGCCAGGACCACAGGTATGAACTTAAATGCCTCTGCCGGAACAACAAACTTCTGCTCTTCCAGATGAACCTAACTAAATCGTATCTATTAAGCTAATCGATTAAAGGCTATCGACTTCACTCCTGACCACTTGCTCTACGTGAGTTTTAGCCGGTGCCTATCGAGGCTGTCTTTTACCCCTCTCCCGGAGAGTAATTTGCGTTAGACTTGGAGATTATTACAGACCTTAAGATTTGAGCACGAGGACAACTTGGACGACGATGAGATTTGGCTTAATTTTTTTTCGTCTATTCTAAAAAAATTGATACCCAGAAAAGCTCAGTTTATGTTATTTTTTTTCCACCAGATTAGACGGTTATTTTTATTTTACCGAAGGAGGTTAAGCCCTCGCTTGATTGAAAACTGATATACTTCCAAAATTCGATAACTTATTTCCGCCCGTATAACTGCTTACTGCGCTTTTCACAAACATGCGTATTCTGAAGTTCAAAAGCCAACTGACGATTGCGTTTTTCGCTGCCGTCAATCGTGTCAACGGACCTCTTAGAAAACAAAACTTTACTTTAACAGGTTCAAAAGGTCATGGGTTGTGATTTGTGATTGGTGGATTTCGATCCGTTTTGTGTGTTTCTGTGTTTCAAGGTTCGTTGCTTGTGATCGTAATTGTGATTGACGGCAGCGAAAAGCGCAATTTTGAAGGCGACTTTTGAACTTTGGAGTTCGCATGTTTGTGAAAAGCGCAGTAAACCCGCAGTAGATTGACGACGGGTATCGTGTTTTCCCACGAAAATGACGCTGGATAAGTCGTGCCCAAACTCGTAGTCGTCCCAATTTCTTGTTATTCGCCAGGCTACATATCTGGGTACCAAAGTCATTATCACACATTACCATACCCATATATAAGTGTGAGAGCCCAAGACTTGATGTTTTTATTGTTCTTCTGGAAACTAAAATTCATTATGAAAGGAAAATTGCTATTAAAACCGGAAACCTTAAATACAGAAATAAGTGGACCTAGTTGTGCATTTCTGATATGCGTTGTGACTTCTTGAGTTAATGACTTTTAATATGTGCTGCTTTTTGTTGATGTTGTTTTCGTTTTTTTCTTTCTCTTAATTGGTTAACTTTTTTTATTATTGTAAAACTATGTTGTATTGTATTGTTTTGTTACCGTAAAACTATGTTGAATGATATTAACTGTACGCTTTTTTATTTAGTTGAATAAATTCATGGTTTAATAAAAACATACCCAAGTAAAGACGAAAATAAAGTTTAAACCCAATTGAAACACAACGTATATAAATGAGCAATAGTTTCAACAAGCTTTGTATCGTAATAGCTAACAAATAATAGATAAACGTAGGTCTCGTATCTATTGCATGTCGGAGACATTCTCATGTTTTTTGGTTTTATTTTGTTTGGTCTGCAGGGCCCACCAGGACAGAATCTCTATGAAGCGGTAATGTACCACATAGTCTTCCTCCTTGATCCCTTGAATAACCCTTAATTAGCTTTGGATAGGCCATTTCCGAGTAGTCCTCAACCTTTTTATCGAAGCCAGGCTAAGTATGAAGCCGTTGAAATGAAAAGGTTTTTTTTTTCTTGTGCAAATAAAATTCATTTTCACAAGAAAGGTATTGCACCTAGTTTCGTTTTGATGGTGACAATTTTCCGAACTCGGGAATGACTTATTCCTCACTTTAGAAACAGGAGGGAACATGGACAGAGTTAACCGCCGAAAAGACTTCTGGGACTGTTACTAGGGACAGGGAAAAAATTGGCCAATGGCTGACCGGCAAGTTCCTAGTAACGATCCCAGAAACAATTGCGGAACGCATTTCGGCTCCAGTCCCCTTCTCGTTTCTAAAGCAGTGAATAGAATGATGAATCGCGCGATTTCGTCCACAGGCTAACAACACTTAAACAGCACTGCAAACACTGTCCACGGGGGTGTTGCTCAATACTCTTATTTTAATGTCACACTGAGGATTGCATCCACAGATTCGCAAGATATAACAACCATGTACAGCGCAATAAATAGCACAACATGCTTAGTAGCTCTCAAGAGAATATTAACAGTTCACCTCCACAGATTTAAAACACATTAGGGCCGTTTATACGAGAGGAATAGGCCGCGGCTTATATAAGACGCTAACACACCGTATAAATGGTACAAAATCTATGTTCACGGCTTATTCAACCCACAATTAGCTCAAGCCGCGACTTACCTTGGGCCGCGTGAAAGTGTCCGTATAAATGCACTCAAACGTTGTCCGCGACTTGCTGACACCGTGAACGATTGTTGCGCATGCTCTGTTTTCAACTGTATCCCAGACCTTGACGGCCGAGAGACGGGTGCTGCAGTAACGGGAAAATGACGTGCTGCACGAAAGAGCCGGAAATTTGGTCTAAATCCACCACACTCATTGACGGAGCACCTCTTTCAAACCACTCGATCGATCGCGGGCGAACTTTTCGTCGAGGTTTTCAAGTTTCTCAAAAGCCCAGCAGTAATCTTGACCGAAATGTTAATTTGAAACGAAAAAGACAGTGTAAAATCATTTCGCTTTTTTTGCTCGCTCGAGCCATTGTTGCAAATTACGCGGGACACCAAACAAATTACGTCATCGTTCTGGTCGCAAACTAAGCCGTGAACCATTTATACGGACAGTTCTTGTCATATGTAATCCCTGCACATAAAAAAGTGGCTTACTAATACTTTCATACTTGTAGCATCTCATCAGTCGTTTTTGTTTTCTCCTGTAGCTTTCGAACCTCGGCTCCGCCAACAAAGGCCCTGTTCCTCCTAACAGACGGCGTAAGGTAAATATACATCACTCTCCTTTTCTTGCAAAACTTTATCCAGGTTGCCTGTTCAAAAGCTTCCAATCTTGCTAGTCTGGAAACTTTTTTAAACGATCAGTCTGCAATCAGTGGTCTTCTTCGGATCAAATGTCGCCTACTTATGATGTACACAGTTAGCCCTCGTCGTTCCTGCATTTTAACCACTGCGTGTCACGCGATTGGGTACCGTAAATGATCGATTAGGTTTCGCAGCGCTTATTTCAACTACGGGTAAAACACTAAGGGAAATATAGAGAGAATTAGGTGAGGCGCGCACTAGGTATGCACAATTCAAATGTAATATAAATACATGCTTGTACACCGCGAACTGTTATATGAAACCAAGTCCCAAGAAACCAGTTCCAAGAGTTGGTCGCGGTCTTATTACTCAAGCGATGTAGTTTTGACATCTTTTTATATCAAGCGCCGTAACAAAAGTGGGGCGTTTATTTGTAAATACCCAAATTAACGCCGCTAGTAATTGGTAAAGGTGCAGGGCTTATTCGAGTCGCGGCGCTTAGTCGGTCATTTACGGTAAGCCCACCCAGATAAGGTTTCGGCCGCCGCCCAGACCTTCGCAATTTACAATCCAGTCCAAAACTCCGTACGAGGTTGTAGCAGCCCAGGACTTATAGAACGTCAGAAATTTACTCTATGTCAGAGTCAGTAAGAAAGTCGGGTGTTTAAAAATAGGTCTTATTTCTGGGGTGCTATCGACTGATTTAGGGAATACAATCCAGAATAATGACCTACGTTTTGATTATTCAGTGACCAGTAATGTCTCATATGTCTCATGATATGTGCTACAAATTCAAGGTGATAAACGCAGTCTCAGTCGAGGAAATTGTCATCGCCTGCGAGCAAGCTCTCCGTTTGGGAGAGTCGCGAGAAGACACGTGAGAGGAGACACTTCGCCGCTGGCTTGCGCGTTCTTTCGCGACTCGCTTCGCTCGCCATAAATGAAGAGCTTGTTCGCAGGCTAAAACTGTCATGAAGAAGAGATTTATACCGACTTAGAAATGGAGGAACAAGCTTTCTGTCTGTTTTCAAACTCAAAAGCAACAGCTACACTTAAAACTTTTATATTAAATCTGGCGACAAAGATGTGGATTTTGTCAACTGAGATGAGACAAAGATTGTTTATTTCGCGACCCTGGTTAAGACAAGAGCAGGGAATGAAATGAATTAGGGTCATAAAATAAGGTCTCTAAGAGACTTTATTTTATGACCCTAATTCATTTTGCTTCGACACCCTTTCAAGACTCTAACTAGTAGAAGCGCAGAATTAAGTAAAATCTCGCATTCTGATTGGTTAACGAATCGAGGTATTTAGTGTGGAATTCCTAGTTGAAAACGAGGCTAAGCGATATTGTTTCGCATCTAGGCAACAACTATCGTCAAATTCTAACAAAACGACTGCAAAAAAGGTTTTCTACGATGTCATTTTACAATGTTTTCAAAACCATTGTCACCTTTTGAAGAGTTAAAAACAAACAAAAGCGTTTTTCAAAGTGAGCCGGAGGCTCTTCCTTGTTTTGAACTGAACTACAAACTCTTGAAGAGGCATAAAAAAAACCTCTTTCGCTCGCGACAACGAGAAAACAAGAAAATCCTGTGAACACGGCCCAGAAAATGGCAAGACAAAGTTCAACCAAACAAAACGGAGAAGCGACAACGGAGAAAGTGCCAGGGTCGATTGTCACATATACAGAAGAAGAAATAAATACCTTCAAAGACGACATGGCCTCTGAAAACACGAAAAAAAGAGTACGCCGCTTGCAATGGTCCTGAATCGTGGTACTTAGAAAAGTACAAACAGAGCTGAACTTGAACAGCATTTCTAAAACATTTCAAGGTACTTACCTTACATCAATCGCGACGTTAAACTTTCAGTGCTTTCCCTTGGACACTTCATTTCTTTCAGTTTTGCCACCGAAAAGGTAAAAGGTGTAAATTATTTTCCTTCTCGAGCAAATGACCAATTTGAAAAAAGTTGTTATAGATAAGCGGCTTGTAAATTCAGTGAAATACCGCTATTGATCCTTACGATCAGTGTGAAGCTTGTTTACATGTAAGAAAGTTTGAAAACAAATGTAAAAACCAGGGTAAAAACAAGCACAAGGTACAAAAAAAGTTGTCGAAGGTTCAGGCGTGTGCTACTGACCGTACTTCTTATTCGCTAACGCAATGACAGTTCTGACAGTTCTGACAGTTGACTTTGAAAATGCTTTCTTGAGCGCGCGCTCAGGATAAAAACAAACAATATTATTGCTGTTTTCTTTTTTTTTTTTCTGATTTTGATTCAATTATGCGATTCAAGGAAAATCCATTACCTGACTCGTGAATTTCACGTTAAATTGAATACCCTATTTAAGACTCAAGACCCTAAAAACCATACCGGCCCATAGAAGTTTAGGCCTTTCTTCTCAGGAGTGTTTGGTTAATTTTTTATTTTAGTAATATCATGTTGTATTGTAATTATATCACATTTTGATTTTAATCTTATACTTTTTAAAATTTCTTTAGCGATCATTAGAGGATGAACAAGACCACGAGAACCTGGCAGCAACCCATTTTATCGCGGTATTCCTTCAACTGTTTCATGATTTCTTGTCAACTAAAAATCACACGTTATTTCCCCCATGTACTGGAAAACAGATGGTGTCATTAGGGTCGAATCCTAGTATTTTGTTCACAGACATAACGATCATCTTTATTTGGGATTTGATGCCTTCTTGAAGGAGCTGTGCCGCGAAATTTATCAAAATTCAAACAGTGGAAACTGTCATAAAATTGAGTGAAACGTAAAAATTACTGCTCAGAAAGTTGAAGAAAGCTATGAATAAGACAGTAAATACAAAAGTAGGGACGGATGGAGAAACTTGAAGAAGATTTAAACGGATTGCAATTGTGGTTTTTGAAAACGTGTTGATCTAACAGTTTTTCAAAGTTCACCTTTGTTGTTAATAACGTGTGACACGAAGCTGTGATCTTGTCATTCACAAGCGATTTTTCAAGTTCCCTGTTAGCGTAAAAGGAC
Source organism: Porites divaricata (assembly GCA_038088405.1). NCBI lineage: Eukaryota > Metazoa > Cnidaria > Anthozoa > Scleractinia > Poritidae > Porites > Porites divaricata. The sequence goes on from JBBMOI010000004.1 coordinate 36,820,685, forward strand.
GTGTAATAGGCCACTTTCGAGTTCATAAAACCCTCACTTTCAAAATGACGCTAGGTGCACAACCTTTCTTGTGAAAATGAGTTTTATTTGCATGAGAATGAGAAATGATTTCATTTCCATATCAAGGGCTGAGCACCTACCCTCGTTTTGAAACGGAGGCGCGTGGGAACTCGGAAATGGCCTATTGGGATCATAAACAAAATGAAATCACCAGCCATGACACCGCCCCCTTTGAGGTGATGTTATACGGGACGATTCGCAACGACGATTTTTAGCGCAACACAGCGTTGCAACATTGTTGCGACATTGTTTCAAATAGTTACAACATTGTTCCAACATTGCAACGCTGTGGTGCGCTGAAAAACCGTCGTTACGAATCGTCTCGTGTAACATCACCTTTAAGTGTCCTCGAAGTGGCAAGCGCTAGAAAGGGACTGGAAAGAATCGGAGAAGCGCGACCTCCCTTCCTCTCTGCACGCTTCTTTCTCCACGCAAGAAGATTTTTCCGTTCTCTGAGCTGTACAGTACCTGACTCGGTACATTAGCGCTCTTCCAACGTAATTTTGCAAGTTCTGATTGCTGCTTGTTTCGTTTCGTTTTGTCTTTTTTAGAGCGAGGAAGTTGACTATATGACCAGCCTAGTAAGAAACAAAATCCTCAATTACAGAGCTCAGATCGGCGACGAAGAGCACCCCGCGCGTTCGTGTAGAGATATTCAGCTGGATCACCCCAACTCCCCGAGTGGTTTGTAGCTGTATTGTTTGTTTGTTGTGGTTGGTTGGTTGGTTTGGTTGAACTGCGTGTTTGTTCGTTTTAAAAATCAGTCTTAAAAATAGTGATCTTAAAATCCAATAACGGCGACGCAGGTGAAAACGTCACTGAAAAATAGGCCTTGCATCCTTTCAAACTTGTTCGCGATTAATCCTAGTCGCCCTGCTACTTAAAAGAAGGTAAATGTGGTTGGAGCTGAATGGACTGGACGGCGTCCGAATTTAGACAAGAGATAGTAAAATTTTTCGCCTTGCCGTTCCCTTTCTCGGGTTAACTTAAGATTTGGCTATTTCGCGGAGTAGTTGTGCAAAGACGACAAAGGACGGTACAAGAAAGCACGATTCACTTACAGAGTTGTTTTGTTTGCTTTTTCGAGGTTCCCTTTGCCCTCGCCATCGTACTTTCGTAAGGTCCCTAATGTCTTTTTGTTAACGAAATTATGTCTCCCCGATTAGTTTCAGCACTCGTGCTGGGCTAGGAGCTTGACATTTAAATAAAGTAGTTATTGTTGTTATTATTATTATTATTATTATTATTATTATTATTATTATTATTATTATTATTATTATGAGACGTAAAGGGTGTAATGCCCCTCTTGCTCCGATTATACGCTCCACTGAATTCGATGATTATGACATTTTAAAGCTTCATTAAAAACCAAGATGTATTTTATCAGCATTGTTATAGCTTGTTCCGAAGCGCTCTTTCTGTTACGGTTATAAACTCCTCGAATTTAAGCCTCTCCATTTAAAACCCCTCCTAAAACCCCTTGCAAAAATGTATAAGCGACATTCAGCATTCTCCGTATATTAAATATAGTGGCAATTGCAAGAGAACTTTTGTTTACACCAGCCTTAACTCCAGGAAAGCATGTTTCCAAGGCTGCTTTCATAACGTGAAGTCCCTTTTTATAACCATAGGTGAGTACACGATCGATCCAAACGAGGGATGCAGCAGCGATGCTGTTAAAGTATATTGCAATTTTGAGAAGCAAGCAACCTGTGTCAACCCGATCAAGAGCAAGGTATAAAATAGTTGCATGAATCCAGCGTAGTCCCTACGCCTTCTCTCTTGCCTAGCCTGTGCCAGGTTCTCAGTCTGTGCAAGCGAGCGAAAAGAGCGAGAGAGCAGTGAAATACCGATTGAGCGAACAATAGCGGAAAGGGAGAGCTTGTAAGCATTTTTTAAATACCTCAATCCGCCCACTTTCAAGAAGACCGTTTCTTGTGTCAAAATGCCAAATGTCATAACGTCAAAAGGCGCGGTGTAGGAGGTTTCTCATGCTCGACATGTTTGTTAGACTCTGCGCGCGCGAAGCCAGATGACTGACGTTAGTGTTAAAGAAAACTGTCACATTGATTGACCAATCGTAGGCTATACAGGGAGCTGGTATACCGGAATGAGGTATTGAAAACAATGCTTACAGGCACCACCACTCTGTCTCTCCCCAGACCTCTTGCGATTATCGCTGGACCCGTTATCCGCGCGTAGTCTGGTAAGGTGTGGATGATAGAACGCGTAGCCAGTGTTCCTCGGTTACGTCACGGCGAGCTGAGATCGCCAAGGGACTATGCTGTTAAGACTCCAGTTATTATTAGTGGTTTATGTTTAGCGGTTGTTAAATCTGTTAGATTGTTTCATTAATAGTAGTGTTGCATTTTTTCATGTAGGTTGTTGTTGGTGCAAACGAAACCGGACCTGGAAAATGGACAAACGAGGACGAACCGGTAACTCACTAGTTTAGATCTTTTTAGTAGGAAATTTAAGCCTTTTTGAGGTTTTAAAGTAAGAAATTTCTCCTGCAATCAGCTAGGCCTAACGGCTCACCTAAATGGTCGTTATCTAGCTAGAGGATGGAAAGTTGCACCTTGTAGTATGCATGGTCAATGATGAAGTTGTGATCAGTCGCTTTGTAGTGTGACTTGCGTATGGTGCATTCATTCCTGTTTGTGGAGTAGAATTTCGTAGCTACCTTAACGCCCCCTAATATTTAATGCCCCGTATTTTTCACTTGATTTTCAGATCGAATACAAGCTGAACTCAGTACAACTGAAATTCCTTCGCCTCCTAAGCAAGAGCGCCTTCCAGGAAATGAACTACAGCTGTACTGAATCCAGCAGCGCACAGACTGGCTGCATGGTTGATCTAAAAGGCGAGAATGAAGTGGCGTTGAACGATTTAGACAAGGTCAACCTTGATGTTACTGAGGTAAGTAGTTCTTGACCTTTAGGAAAGATGCGCGTGTAGGTGTGATCCACCCAGTTATATGTTTAAAAAGCATCTGAAAAACTTCGGACTTGACGGCATCCAAACATTGCAATTTGACGTGTTGCTTTGAAGTAAGCACAGTAATCAAGCTAACTAGAGTCAGAGAGCTTGACAATTGAAAGTTCTTGATATACTGGATGACGGAGAGGAAATGAACGTGAAAAAAATTCAGTTATACCGCAAGACTTGAAAAAAAAAACCTAAATTCCTGCCTGTTCTGGACAAGCTGCTCTTTCTCACATATAAGATTAGCTTGCTCTGAGTATGAAGTAACTTGCCTGACAGGGAAACGTACTCATCCCGGACAAGGAGACTGTTGCCCGTTTCTCGAACGTCCGTTAACTTTTCGGGTTGTTATCAAATGTTCAACAAAACGTTGAACAAAAAAATGTTCAACAAATGTTGAACAAAAGCGCAGGTCCTAGCTAACAAACAAGTCCGTTTTGTTTTGTTTTTGACAGTTGTGGCATATTATCTGCAAAACTATTGAAACCTCGATCTTGAATTTAAACAACAACAGCTTTCCTGGCCCGTTAATTATCGGGACTTTGGAGAATCGGACCCCTGGGTTGTTTTCGGGGTCTAATTCCGGGATTTAAACCCCTACCAATACACTGAACACTCGTAATTTTTAATGTCACCTTTTTTTGCAGACCTCACAAAATGGAAATAAGAAAATGACCATCGAGGTGTCTACCAAAAGGAAAAACAACCTTCCGATAGTAGACTGGGCGCCACAAAGTCACGTTGACTCGCAATTAACAGTTGAATTGGGTCCCGTATGCTTTGTGTATTAGTTGCTGACCGTAGAGACTGCTCTTACATTGTACATTGTCGAATTTGCTTAAACTATTATAGCGCAGAGAAACACAAGGTCAAGTTCGAACATTCAGATGTTCTTTTACTATAGCGGTTGTCGATTCTTGCTCCTTTTTTGGTGATTTTGTTGAAGCACGTGAGCGATATTCGTATTTACGATAATGGTCATTAGAAAAGGTTTACGGATTCCAAGCAACGACTCTTTATGCTGTTATTATGTGTTCTATATTATAGCTTAAAAATAAATGTTAACGTTAACCCTATGCAGATTTTGTCGCTTACTTTAACAACTTCACTTTATGCCCCACTTAAGAAACGAGAGGGAATCTGGGTCCAGTTAACTTTCGCAAATACTTCTGGGATCGTTACTAGGGACGCGCCGGTCAGCTATTGGCCAATTTTTTCCATGTCCCCATTAACAGTCCCATAAGTCTAAGCCCTTTACCCGTTGGTCGTATTCGCGGGTTAACTTCTAGAGTACCTTATGCACCTATCAATGTTAAGCCCCAGGGTGGGGGGGACGGGCTACCCACGGGAAATTGACTGAGCGTGCCTTCCCCAGGGTCGGGAATTTGACATGGCCGCCATCTTGGAAGACCGAGAGAAACTGGAAATGAGTGACCTGCCATCTTGGTAATACCCAAAAGTCACCAGAGGTAAATGACCTCTGCTTTTCTTGAAAGTAACAAGAAAACATGAGCGAAAGAATGGTGAGGGAATCTGTTTTATTTTTCGGTATATATGAACCATCACTTCTTTCATTGTATGATCGAATGTTTATAAATAGAAGAGTCTTCGTTCCTTCTGTTTCTGTTTCTATGTGAGGTTGTAAAAGACATATCCTTTCCAACCTGTCAATTATTAAGTCCTAGCTCTGCTAGAAAAAGTTACCCCAGAGGCGGGAAATTGACATTTAATAGGTGCCTGGGGGTGGGGAATTTGACTCTGGCTGCCATTAAAATGTCAAATTCCCCTGGGTCTGCCCCCCCCCCCCCCCCCCCACCCTGGGGCTTAACATTGATAGGTGCATTAAGGCGCAGAGTCTAGCGTGAGCTCGGGTCGAGAATTACCCTTAAGCCTCGGAATTTTCGTAGCAAAAAAATCGCGTTTTTGCCAACGTCTCCTCTTTGGATTGCTTTTCTGACAGCATGGAGTAGCAACACTTAAGGCAAATTTTCATGCTAACTAGATGTAATTGAGCTTCATTTTTGTTTTTGGTGCATGTGCGTGCGTATCAGCCAAAATTTGGATCATTTATTTGTACTCTCTATCCTTCCTAAATTCGCCGCTTACACATTAACTGAAACAAGAATCGCCAAATTTAGGCACAAGTGCGGCTCCCGTTAATTGTTAATCGATCCTTTGCTGTGAAGCTTATGCTTTAAGTTTACATTTTCTTTTGTTTTCGGATCAGCCGTTTTATAAAAATCATCCGACATTAGATTCCCATACAAGACCCTTCACCCGTCAAGATGGCTTTCAAAACCATCATATTAAGGTCTATAGTGTACGGCTGTACGAAATTTGAATTTTTAATATTTCCGTCAAAACAACCGTGTTTTCCTTGCCCCTGTTTTTTTGTCAGTCCGGTTCAAATCAAATACAGAATGTTCTGTAAATTCCGCGTTTTAGACTATTCCGTCATTCCGTTCCGCCAGTCCTCCATTCCACACCGAATACCACCTTTTCTGAAAGGAATGACTTTTCTAACGCAAAGGAAGAATCGCAATAGGAGATAAAAAGAGACACTGGCTGTGACATTTTAAACGATTTAAACTTCAACATAAAGAGAAGTGAAGCCTTAAAAGCGACCCGCCCTACCATCTTTTGAAAATGGCGCTGGTAAAAGTGCCAGTTATAGCTGAGAGACGTCTTTATCCAATGGCTGTACACACACACACTCTAGCCAAAAACACAGAGATTTGCAATCACGTTTTGGAAGGGAAATCATCAAAAGGTTTAAGACCTCAGCAAATAGTGAAGAAAAACCTCAAAAGGTACTCATCATACAATCTTTTGAAGGAGAGGATGAAAAAGCGCAGTACGCTAGCTTCAAACACATCTTCATTTAATGGCTGCCTTCGCTTAAAACATGAGTAAGTAAGGGCCTCTATGGATAGCAGTTTTTATCTTGTACAAAAACTGAAGGAGTTGCCCTTTTGAATTAAAAATGTAAGTCCCTGAAGAAGGAAGGCCGTGCCTTCCGAAATATTGGTTAAAAGATAATATATTCCCGACTGTAAAATCAGCCTTGCTTTTTTGTCTTATATGAATATGTTAGAAGTTTTTCTATTTCCCTTAGCTCAGCTTACATGTACCTTAGTACAACCTTTTCTCTTCGTTCCATTCTTAATGATACGTTCCGAAATCCAAACTTGTAGTAAACACGCCGGTTGTTTTGAGTAAATTAAGTGTTACATGCAGCTAAAATTTGTTTGCACTTTTGTTGCACTGTTCTTGCTTTAAGGTTCGATCTCCATGAATGGAGAGGCGCCAAATTCGATAATCCGCCCCATAATGCCTTGTGGGGCGTTTCCAACGAGCGGCGATTGCGCGAGGGGCGCTCAAACCAGTTCTGGCCTCCAAAAAACGACGACTGCGACCGGCGATGGCAACGAGAACGGCAAAAAGAAACAATCAATAGCCAAAGAAACAATTTTTGCACTTGCAGCACTTTTTGGTCAGGAGCCTATTGGCTTGGTATAATTATATCTTAGCTGTCCCCGCACGATCACAGGTGTTTTTAAACTTCAAGTTTATTTCACGGCACAGTCAACAAAATCAAAAGCTACGCAGGCTTCGGTGTTGCGTTTCAAGTTTCTGCGGGGAACAACTTCGACTTTCAAGGGGGAAAATGTCTTTTTGCGGGAGAAACTTCCAGAAACTACGCATTAGCTCCATTACCGAACATGAGAAGCTAACACATTTCAACACTTCATCATCATTAAGTTATTGAACCACTCTCGAGGTTCCTCGATAAGAGACATAAAAGCAATTTGATATTGTGCCAAATTGCTATTACAAATTGATTGCATAAAAACAAGATAAGCGTGGCTTTTAGTAATTTATTGCCACTATATTGAATATCTAAACCAACTGTGATGAAGATAAACAATTGTGGATTCATAAATTGAGAACGACGATGGCTTTGTAGTGAGTAGACTAAAATGGAACCTACTTGAATTGACTCGCTCTTCCCGTGTCTAATCATTAATTTTGGTTTGTAGCGAAAAAAAGACAAATGAATGATTTAAGGATCAGTTTGCCTTTTTATATTTTTCTACAAGTTTAATTGTACTGATCCAGGTCTACAACTGGGAGATTCGGCACCACTCATTGGTTAGTTGATATGGTTTTGCTGACATTTTAAATCTTTCATCAACTTATACCCGGGTGTCTATATCCAACAATGTTTTGCACTGGGATGCGTTGCTCCCAGAGACAGCAAACCTTTATTCTTTCAATGACATCTCCTTCAATCACATACCTTCCATAGAAAAAAGTGTTCCTTTCTTTTACATAACTGCAAAAACAAGGGTTTTTTTTACTGCTTCTTTTCGAGATACTGTCGGGAGGGGTGCCGCCGTTTGGATTTGAAGTGACGGGGATCGGTGATGGGATGGAGGCAAAAAACAATCCCCGGCCAGGGCTTCAATCAAAGCCAAATAATATTTTCCCACCCCCTCCCCGCCTCCAAAAAAAGAAACAGACAAAAACAAAAAGAAAAAAAAACCCTTCTTTAATGAAACCACAGCCACACAAAAAAAACTTGATCAAGTTTTCCACCACCAAAAATCAAGAAATAAAATGGAAAACCTCACAGTTCCCCCAAATCCCTCTATCATCCCTCTCATTTGGAATCCAGAGTACCCCCTGGTGATAGAGAGTATCCTCAGATGAATTGCTTCTAGCCTGCGTAGCCGCTAAGAAACAAATGGTCGCAAGAAAGAACGGGCCGGCGCGAGGGAGACACGCGAGGGAGGAAAGAGCCTGTACGGAAGGCCCCCGAAAATCCTTTCCCCTCGCGTGTCTTCCTCGCGCGAGCCTCTTCTTTCTTCCATGCACCCATTTATTTCCTAGTGCCTGCTGCGCAGGCTAAATTGCTTCTTTCATCAATACCGGAGGAGTTTTAAGGCGACATCTGTTATGGTGCTGTTTTGGAGTATTTCAATGATATAATGTCTCTAACCTTTGCCATTTTAATTAACTGCCCCCTCACGGCACGGCAAAGCAATATAACTGATACTCTCTAGAATCTTCTCTTCGCAGAATCCATCAGTTGTCGTCGAAGCAAGATCACTGAGACTGAAAGGTGGAAGAAAAGAAAAATGAACGTCTTTCCTTTGGTGTTGGCATTGGCTTTAATTGCTTCGACTGCAGTTGAATGTAGGCGTGGTGTATTCAGAGGTGTGTAATAGTGACTAATTCTCATATCTTTATTGTTATAATCATAAAACAAAGAATGGCTGCAACGCTCAAATGAAACAACGAATCGCCTGATCTTTGATGTAAGAAATAACTTTGTTAAAAGCGTGGAATGATCTCAGTCTGTGTTCTTTACGAATTTGTTCGAATCGGGCCTGTCGACCGTTTTGAGGACTACGGTCCGGTTTATCTTCGAAACAGTTTTTAAAAGCATTCGTTTACCCCATGCCATATCCCTTCACCACAAAAGTGATTTTCGGCTTCTCAGTCTGTCACAAGAATTTACCTGGGTATACACTGAGTACTTGACACTGAACTCACACTGGCTTGATTGTGTGCTGTGTCCTACTGTATGAAAAATCTGAAGTCAAAATATACTTTTCTAAAGGGCGCGCATAGTTTCGAACTTTCGAAGTGTCCATTGGGATTATTTTGCAGGGACGAGTATCAAAAGGGACATTTTCTTCGCAGTAACAGAATATTTAGAGGGGGAAGTGCTTTGCACTTGAAAAAATGAAGTTTTTTTTACCCGAAGGACTAATCTGAACCTGTTTGCTAGCGGTACACCCATTAGCAATTTTGCATTCCACATTGTTATGGAATGAACGTTTATTCGTTTGTCTCACGATAGAATCGCTTTGAGATATTGATCGCGACGTTTCGACTGCAATACTGCTAGTCTTCATCAGGCGATGAGGTCGATTGCTTACGTGTAGCTATTTATGCACGTTGGTTCACCGTGATTGGTGTATTTCGATCCTCATTATTCCGACTAGCAGATCATTTCGTGAATACCATCAACCATGAAAGAATACAAGAAAAGGAAATCATGGTGTCATTTGACGTAGAATCTTTATTTACGAACGTGCCAATCGAAGATGCCGTAAAGGCCACACTTCACAAACTAGAAAACGATCCCGGTCTTGCCGACCGCACAAACCTAACACCTGCACAAATTGCCGACCTTTTAAACTTTGTTTTACGATCCACGTATTTCCAGTACAATGGATCAATTTACGAACAAAAGGACGGAGCCGCTATGGGGAGCCCTGTCTCCGCGGTTATAGCCAACATCTTCATGGAAGATTTTGAGGAGCATGCGATAGCAAGTGCGATCTACAAACCTAAGATCTGGAAGCGATATGTAGATGACACTTTTACTATATTAGATCGAGACCAAGTCGACGGCTTCTTACAACATCTTAATAACCAACAGCCCACTATTTGTTTTACCATGGAAACCGAGAAAGATAACAGCATTCCCTTTCTCGATACGTCAGTTATAAGGGACTCAAACGGCCTTCTTACTACCAGTGTATACAGAAAGCCCACACACACTGATCAATACTTAGCCTATGACTCACACCATCCTCAGTCAGTGAAGCGTGGTATTGTTAAGTGTCTATATGACCGAGCCAAACACCTCATAACAAAACCATCAGTTATCGCTGAAGAAAAGAAACATTTATCATCGGTACTTGTTTCCAACGGTTATCCCTCTTCGTTCATACGAAAACTTGTTAAAACCACAACACCAACAGCCAACAACGAACCCACGCAGGAATTTAAATCTACCGCGGTTTTACCCTATATTAAAGGTGTATCAGAGGTTCTTCGCCGCTGCCTACAACAACAAGGCGTTCGCACCGTCTTTAAATCTGACACAACTCTTCGGTCTTACTTAGTACGACCGAAAGACGCCCTAGAACCAGGTAAACAAGAAGGTGTTGTATACAGAATTCCATGTGAATGCGGCAAAGTATATATAGGCGAAACAGGGAGAGCAATGCAAGACAGGATAAAAGAACATGACAGAGATATACGGCTTGCTCATACACAAACCTCCGCAGTTTCGGAGCACGCAAACGAAACGGGGCATCTTCCTTTATGGAATCAAGTCAAGTTTATCGATCGTGACCCTCACCGATACACACGTAGGGTCAAAGAGGCTATCCAAATAAGACTTCATTCTAATAACATCAATAGAGACAACGGAATCGAAATTCCCGAAGCATGGATGCCTACGATCAGAAAACACAACAGCCGTTCAACTACAAAGCGGACCCCTGAGGGAACATCATCTGCTAGTCGGAATAATGAGGATCGAAATACACCAATCACGGTGAACCAACGTGCATAAATAGCTACACGTAAGCAATCGACCTCATCGCCTGATGAAGACTAGCAGTATTGCAGTCGAAACGTCGCGATCAATATCTCAAAGCGATTCTATCGTGAGACAAACGAATAAACGTTCATTCCTATCTGACACCACGATGAACAATATTCACATCTTTAATCACATTGTTATGGTGTGTGGTGTTTCGAGATAAAATGCATAAACACCCAAGCCTATTTCTGACACAAGATCCTTTTCTACACGTGATTTTTGTTGTTGAAATGCACAAAACTGAACACAGAAGGAGGCCTAACAAATAAAAAGACATTTCTGATGCGCTTTAAGAGACATGTGACTTTTGGTGCTAAAATTTACAAACATATCACCGGTTACTCAACAGACAAGTGTCTTTTCTATTACCAAGTAGAAATTCTTGAGCATTTGCCAACCGTTCAAATGTAGAGAGAGTAGCACTGATCTTGCTAGCTACCTGTTTGATCCTAAGCTAACGTACATTCTTACGGTCTTTCACGAAAAATGGACGGCAAAAAGCTGAAAAATGATAAGAGAGCTAAAAAAGTGTCGCCGAAAAAACAATTCCGATTGTTGTGTCCGGCTTTGTAAGTCAGAATTCTGTGAACCCGCAATGCTTATAACCACCCTTAAAACATAAGTGTAGCCTAAGCTATCTGAGAAAAGCCGGATGGCCAAAAAATAGACTTTCAAAAACGCGCTTTCGACAGTTGTTAAAGACAAGTCGACTGACTCAACCTTGGAGCACTTTCTTTTTCAGTGTTCGCATCAACTTTTCTTGATGTCGTCCTTGTATATTGTTGTTTTTTCGTCAACTTGCGGTTCTAAATTCACTTTGCACGCTATTTTTCCTTTACTGTTTGGCACTGAACAAAGGTCTAAAAGTTCCTGTCGGAGATTTTGCCCGTGTTATTACACAGGTCGAAGGCCCGGAACGACTTTACAGATGCTGATCGCTCAACAAAAGTATCAGTAGATATTATCTCAGCATCTTAAGTGGAGACAGATTCACATGCATGACAGAATTTTCCAGAATAATTCTCTTACGCCCTGCTGTTTCGCCAATATATCTTTGATTACAGCCCCGGGCTTCAAAGTCCACAGTGCTGCACTTTGTAAGTGACACCGTTCTTTCATGGAAAAATGAAACAAGTGAGATATTAGACGATAAAGCAAGTCGAGTCGTCGTTCTGGGAAACCGCACGGAAACGCTAGCTATGCGGACTACGAGAAGATTGGGATCAAGTCAAAAGATTGGGAGAAGGATACAGGCGATACAGGGATCAAGTCATCACTCATCCGCCTTCGCGGATCGGCAAAATCTTCCGGCTCTAAAAAAGTCTCTTAATAATCTCGTCAGCCACGCTCGTTAAATTGATTGCAATATGTCGACCAGGTTTAGGATAAAAGAGTACTTTAACATGCCAAAGACAGCCATTATAACAGACTGATTATACCATCATCAACTGACGTGATAAAACCCACTTTGACTCTGAAGATGACTACCGCACAGGTTGTCGAAACGTCAGGGGCACCAAACGTCAGTTTTCGGAAATTAAATATCTGTTCGGAAGACGATTTGAGATCTAGAATTTTCGGAACATTTGTTGTAAAATTTCTTGCTTGTCTGCCTCTCCTAGGATTTTCGAACACCTAAAAAATGGTATAATTGCTCATTTTTAACGGATTTTTATCCTGAAAAGGTCACCTAGAATTTTCGGAAGCCTTTTTTTGGCTGAAATTTTCGAAAAGTTAAGTTTTGATCTCTATAAATTTCGGATCACTAGACTTTCAGCTAAGAAATCCGAACAGATGAAAAATTTTTAGGTGCTAAAAATTTGCCCGTATCTACCGTTTAAATGGTAAAATACGTTTAACAATGCTATGTTTAATGGTTTTAAACAATTTCCTCGTTGGGTGCCCCTGAAACGTCAGTCACTGTCAACAACAACAGTAGTCCTATTCAGGACTAAGTCACCCACTCGATCATGCTCAACGTACTTTTGAGACTCTGTTGGGTAATCAAAGTAGTAGACTCCCTTGTGTTAAAATCGGATATTAAATCCATAATTTAGGTGCCTAGTTTTACGTATCTGGTGGGGAGGAGACATCTTATTTAGACTCTTACTACCAAGGGGTTGGGGTACTATATGGGCTATAAAGGTATGTGCCGCTGTGAAGGGTATGGTTTTCAAGCAGTTTACTCAGGAATAGGGTATATAAGTCAAAGAGTTGGATCTAGAATAGGGTATCGTTTTCCAGGAAACTGGGCAATTGGTTGAAGATTTTAGTCTACACTAGGAAAACCGGGAATTGCCACCCAAAAATATAAAAAATCAAATCGGTTTTCCTTTGGCTGGACTGTGCTAGTAACCTCAGTATTGAGTAGTTTCTGTAAAACAGCTACTCTAGGGTAGGGGGGCTTTGGGGAGTTTAGCCTAGTATAGGGTAGCACAATTCAGCTGAACTAGTTTTGGTATAGGCTAACGGTTCCAGGTTCCCAGCGGCACATCCCCACCCAAAAATTCCTAACGTATCCCCCCGGCCTTAATAATAAGGTGTATACTTGTGTACAACCTCTTTAATTGAATCTCACAGGTCTTCGAAAAGCTGTTGGCGACTGTCCATACCAGAGACCAGCAGTGAACTGCCAACAAGGTCTGTTCTTATCAGAGCACGAGGAAGAATGTTTTGAAGATGAAGATTGCGAGACTTCTTTGAAGTGCTGCTCGAGAGGTTGTGATATGAAGTGCGTCGCGCCGGTCAATTATACAAAATGTAAGTTAGCTTTGGGACTGAAAGAGTCAAAACATTCTTGAGTAGCCCTTTCGCCGGTCCTGCCTTAGCCTGAGAACACAGCCGACATTTAGCGACGCCCCCACCGCGAAATGACGTCTGAGAAATTCCATACTGATGACTCGTCAATACCCATATCTGGATAATGCGTCTGATTGGTTGAGGCAAATTTTAAGCCGCGTCATCATTATGGAAGTTCTGTACTTGTTTGCTCATTTCGCGGGAATACCAGTAGTAGTATCAGGAAATGTCCGCTGTTTTCTCGAGCTAGCCCTACCTCGACTTGCAATTAAAAAAATAAATAAATAAATAAGATAACGGAAACTAGCTACAGTAGTGTGACTTCTTTCCCCAACCCCTTCCGAGACCTGTCACGCAGTCTATGTTAAAGCAGCTGTGCTACGAACGTTATCGAAATTCTAACTGTTGGAACTGCCACTAAATTGGGTGAATCATGTAAATAATCGAGGTCCAAAAGCAAAAGTGGGCACGGATTGATAACCTTGAAGAAGATTAAATTGGATCCAAATTGTCGGATTTTGAAAACTTGTTAGCCTATAAGTTTTTGAAAGTTCATTTTTGTAGTTTGTAAAGTTTGATATAATGCTCGGGAAGTTTATCGGCCAAGAAGCTGTAATTTTGTCGTTTATAAGTAATTTCTTCGTTAACATTAAGTTCCATAGCTCGCCCCATATAAGGAAATCCAAAACATTCTTGGATTCTGGATTCTACGCTGTGGAATCCAAATTCCAGTTGCTGGATTCCGGTCTTTTTCTATGAACTTGGATTCCGGTTTCTAATCGTTAGTGGGATTTCGGATTCCTTAAGCTGGTTCCGGATTCCAAAGCCCAGTATAAATTCTGAATTTAACAAGCAAAAATTCCCCGGATTTCCTAACATGGGGCGACATAGCGTAGCCCAAGGTTTTTTTTTTCTCAAATCCACGAAGATCCGTCAAAATCGGTAAAAGCTTCTTGGCTTTCCTCCCTTTTCAGTTTAACTCACTCCTTGTGCCTGAACATCAGTTTGGGTCGCTTTTGAGCGAAAGGGGGATCGTCAAAAGGAATTTCGTAATTCATAGGATTATCGATCGGATATATCACAAACGTACCTACTTCATTATGTTACTGACATGAGAGGATGAGGACCATTATCTTTTCCCTCCCAGAAGAGGCCAAAGTTCTAGTTAGACACAAATTTTAAATTTCATTATTGTAAAATGGAGAAAACTACAGCACCATGTAAGAATACTGCCAAAGAGCCCCAATGAAATTAATATATTCTTTATTTCATCTATATCTTCCACTTCCCGGGTATATTACGAACCAATTTAATGACCAGCTCTCAGTTGGCTTGCTATTGGGCTCCATTAGTAAGAGCGCTGCACCAGTATCGCTTATGGTCAGGGTTGGAATGGCAAAATGCTTGAAAACCTCAATAATTTCAAGCTTTTTTTCGCAACAGTATAAGTTGCGCCTTAAATTGAGATGACTTTCTTTGCACTTTTCTCATGAAAACGTTTGCCACGATTTTAATTTCAGGGTGCAAAGCACCAGTTGATCTCGGCATTGTGTTTGAGCCCTACACAACCGTTTTGGGAAATATAACGAGAGTTATTCGTAAAATGTCCGTCTCAAAGAGGTCCACTCACATTGCGCTGAGGACAATTGGAAGGGAAAGCGAGTTGCTGTTGAAGTTTAATGGAAAACAAACGCCAAAGAAAGTTAAGAGAATCATCGAGAGCATTGCACTAAAGCAGACGAGTGGAAAGATTATTAGACCTCTTATTAGCGCCCTGGAGTTGGCTAAGGACATGTTTAATGAAACCAATGGAGGAAGACCTGACGTGATTAAGGTATTGGTGTAAATCTAAAGTAATTAAACTTTTATTCATGGTAAGATTGCAAAAAAGGGTGGGGGGTGAGGGGGAGTTGAAGCCAATTAGAGAAAACCAAGTAAATTTGTAATTAAGAGGAGACTTAGTAGATTGTTATTACGTACAACGACAGAACTTAAAAACAACGACCCTACAATTTCAGTTTCCCTGTACTATAATATGACTGTTAACAAAAATTGGCAATTAGTGCTAGTTCGCCATAAAAAATGAAAACCGGTGTCTTTTAGAGTATCCAGGTATTACTAACATCAGGCAACATTAACCCATCGGTTGTTGTTTGTACTCAGAGATTTTGAATTTGCTATCTTTTTGTTTCAAAAGAAAAAAAAAAAGTGCAAACGAGGCGGTTTATACAGTGTAGAAGGACAATTGTGCCTCGTTTCTCTATTTTCAAAACTACTGTTAGCTGTAATACCAACTATTTGTCACTCCGTATACTTCAGGGAAAAATAGGTACACGCTCGGGGGTGCACAGAGACTGATTTCTCGTGACATCTTTTGTGGTAGCCAACGACCAAACATAATTATGCATGTCTGCCCAGACAGACGGTCCCAGACGTCGTTGCGCCGAAATAGAGGATTTGGTGGCGAATTGAGAGCTAAATTTTCTTATGCAGCTTTGATAAAAATGATTTGACTCGATACAGTTAGTCACTTTTAGCCTGAGAAAACCGCTGACGTCACCACTGGTTTCCACGCGAAACGAAGTGCAAGATGGGAAACGAAGGACGAAATTCTGCCATACTGATGACGTGTCACTATGGCCTAGCAGTGCTTCTGATTGGTTGAAGCGAACTTCCCTTGCGGCACGACCAATCCCAGGTGATCTGTGACGTCATTGCGGGGGCCTGGGGAAAGAAATTTTAATGCCGTATCCCATAAACCAACGCGGGCACCAATTCAATTCAATTCAATCTGTTCCCGTCAGCTTTGGTTTATGGGATACGGCATTACAATTTCTTTCCCCAGGCTCCCGCAGTGACGTCACAGATCACCTGGTCAGAGGCACTGCCCAGACCTGACAGGTCATCAGAATGGAATTTCTGGACTCGTTCCTCAGGCGTCCTCTTGCGGGGAAACCAGTGGTCGCCCCGCGAAATGTCGGCTGTTTTCTCAGCTTAGGTTACGTTTTTTAACCAACAGGTACTCCTGGTCTTCACGGACGGAATGTTGGGAGAAGACGAAGAAGAATATCGCTTGGAAGCCGCGTCTCGTGCTTTAAAAGACTCTGGCATACTAGTGCAGTCCATAAGCATCCCGGAGGTGGAAGATACGGTTAACTTAATGAACTTGGTTGAAATAGCTTCAAGTGATATTTATGTGTGGAATGGAGTGGATAACGAGTTTCTGACTCAGCTAAGGAAACTGGAGAATGAGCCTTGCAACTACTAGTAGACTCTGACTTATATTAGTGTAGTTTAAGGCTGTGAAAGCTATCCGGTATAGTGTGGTCCAATGATCCAATAGTGTAGTGTGGTCCAATGGTCCCTTTAATTTTATCATGCCTAAATATATAAAATTTCGCCTCTCTCATTAATCCACTGACTGAGTGTTATTTTTACGCTCGCTAGGCATGTTCAATATAAAATCATGCCCATACCCTCATTCAAAACAAAATGCTATCAAATTTTAGTTTCCAAGCCTTTTTCTCGTACCGACTCGAAAGGTATATCCAGTATAGTCTGACTTAGCCCATATGTGCCTCTCCACTTAAGAGATCGCTTTGTTACATAAATGGCGCTGAAATCACGGACCGTAGTCATGTCTGAACAGAAGCCCTTTACGATATGGTTCTCGTGCGGCGCAAAAGCTATCTATCCCGCATAGTGTAACGGACCGTACACTGGCAAAAGCTCAGTTTTTGAGTTTGACAGTCTTATTTCAGAAGCAATATTAATCTATAAGTTTGAATACGCGTCATTTTTTAAAAAAAGAGTAAATGCCTCAGTAGTGTTTCATTGGGAAGCGGATGTGCGATATTTAGGTAAAAGTTTAGGATAAAAGATTTTGACAGTCAAACTGAGGTCACAATAAGAGATCGACACGATCTCTTGGTCATAGCGTGAACTTAGGAAAATAAAATTCTGGCAATCTTAAGCTGTTATCGGAAGAAATACAAAACTTTTAGTACTGAGTGAGTTAACAGTCAAAGGTTTTCCACCCTGAAGTCTTCTATGTATTTGAAAGTATGAACCCTCTCTTTTTTTCATGCGCATTGTACATGTATGTATTCCATGTATTCCATGTACATGTATTGTACTCCCTATTCCGGAAGTCATTTGTTACAGCAGGAAGTCATTTGTTACAGCAGGAAATCATTTGTTACAGCAGGTAAAGCGGATCTCTTTATGACCTGAATTTGCCGAGGAACAGACATGCGAATCGATAGAAAGTGAATACTATAAGGCGTAATTAATTATTAACTTATTGGCCTAAGCCATATACAGTTATAAATTTTTGTTGTGTGTAACTTTTATTAGTTATTTGGAATTAGTCAATGTACTATATATTGTATACGACTCCAAATAAAAATATGTCTATATGTCTAAAAAATATGTCTATGTCTATATGTATGGCGATGTCGGCAATTCCTTTTTTATATACTTCGTAACACGAAATCGATATATACAATTTTGATGTACAGTCGACTCCCTCTTTAAGGACACTCCTCTATAAGACGGACACCTAGACTTTGGTCCCTGCCTTTCATTACTCCCTTTATTTGACTCTCTTTAGATGGACATCACTCTTGGATGGACACCCGCTTTCGGAGGCAAAGGTGTCCTTCTCTGACAAAGTTGACTGTATTCTTCAGTACTGAACTCTTCAGTCTTGCTGATTCCTATATTAGCGGGGTAACAAGCTCATTTTTAACCAATGAAAAACCATCCGAAAACCTGTTAAAGTAGGCTGGAAAAGAAGATCACTTCGCCGAGCTTTTTACTGACATGAATCTCCGATTTTAAGGCCCTGTACCGTTGCTATTGAAAAATTTTACAAATTTTGAAATAATTGTGATAACAAAGAAAGATTAAATCAAGATGATAATTGTATATATTTGAGACTATCAATCATTGAAAATATACATGGCTAATAAAAAACTGTAATACATAGTACAGTCTAACAGAATACTGATTCACCATGACTTACATGACGTGCTTAGATTTGGAATGTTACATCTAGATATGATAAAGACATCTATGGTTATCCAGGCCCGAGTTGTTCAAAGCTGGGTTAAGATAACCCAGGGTTAGCGCGAAATTTGAATTCAGATATGAAAGCTTAAAAAGCAATTCAGCATAATTCTTTTTCTCTACAATTTGATGATTAGATACTCTAAAAAGAATAGAGAAAATAATCCTAGAAAATGCTTTTGATAAAAAGAAATACAAACTCGGGTTCAATTTTAACACCAGGTTAGCGCTAATTGGCCTTAAAACAAATGAGCTTCTACTGAAATTGATACCATTTTCAGGAAGAGATTAATGCATTCAGCTTTCGTTTGGTATGAAAAATTAACGATGCAGATCGAGGAGGCCGTTATCCACCGACGGCGCCGGTCGACACGAAGGTGCGGCATTGCAGAAAACAACACATTTCAGGGCAAGGTCGATAACGGCCGAGATCTGCAGTAGTTATTTATATCATGCGAAAGTCAAATTCAGTAATTTTTTTATTATTCATCTGAAATATTTCCAAGTTCTCAACTTCCTTACCTCCACGCGTGCAGACTTTCTTCAAAATATTGGCCTGTTCCTCAGCAGTTTTAGAACTTTTTAAGGTATAGCTACAATAGAAACGTCTGCCGTTCGCAGGCTACTGTGTCGGTAAAAGTGTATGATGTTTTTCTATGGTTAATGTATGGCCAGGTGAGGCAGCCATGTCTGGAGTTGCAGCGGACTTGCTGACCAGACATTGGTTTAAATTGATCGAAATCTCAGGTCCAAAGAAACTGTGTATATATTGAATAAGGAGGGCAGGCAGGATTTCAATTTGACTTGGTCATAATCTTCACGCGTCTAACTACAGCACTCGCCAGCCAATCCCGTCAGCTACGTGGGAGAGAAGGCTGTATTCGGGGGTAGATAAAGAACAGATTAAACGTTTCGGCTGTAATTCTTTCGGGCTACTTTTCTTTGGGAACCATATTTTGCAAAGATATGTTCAATAACGATAGATTAATGTCAACAGAAAGAGTGGTAGCCACAAACAGATTGACTAAGAGGCCTTCCGAGTTCCTCACCAGAGAAACAGTTCAAAGGGTAAGCGCTTGAAATATGCCAAACGGACACGCGCTTGTCCTCTTCCCTCGCAGCCCGCGCCTTTTTTAAATTTCATTTCATTTTATTTTTGTTATCAATTTTTTTCTATTGCGCCTGCTACACTAACTGTGAACATTAACCACAAGGGAGCTTTCTCTGGTTGTTGCGCCATACTGACAAGCCCCAAATGGCTACAATCCCGCTCTGTTTTGAGTTCTTTCGGTGTCGTGTTGATGTCTCGCAGAGTTAATTTTTACGTAGTACGATCAGCATTGTAGTATTCTACTTGCAGAATTTAATATTTTACACTAGCTGTGCCCCGGGGGAGGTACTTGAGTTAATTTTTGCTGGGTATGTGCCGCTGGGCTCTCAGAGCCCCTACCCCATTATAGTCTATTCTGTGGCCAATTATAGATCCGATCTTGGTCACTCTTGGGCAGATATGTAATTTTCGCGATCTCAACCTGACCCATTATTTTAGATTGAATGAAGAACACTTTACTTTTCATCTGTAGTTCAAACTTTCTGGTGCGTTTGCTAACTGTAAATATGAAGAACTGTCTTACCCCCCAAATCGGAAAATGTGAGACCCCATTCTGGTAACTCTAGTGAAAATGCGACCCCATCCAGCGGCACATCCCCATTAGCCTCTTAAAAGTAAGTACCCCCTCCCCCACCCCCGCCCGGGAGCTGTGCACAGGAGGCCACTGTAGTCCATCCATTTTTACCAGAAAAACAGGGCGCTATTGTGTAAAGATTCCCCTTGGTGTCATGTTCCTCGACAAAGGACCCTTCTCTTTCCTGTTTCTGTCACTTGCGGGCGGCCAGCATCTTACTGACAAAGCCATGCTCTTTACAAGGACCTAAGAATTCGTTTTGACATTGACAAGATCTCGAAAACATGACCGTCTGGAAAGCTGCAGTCGTCCTGTTTTCCATAGGACTTATAATCCACGGATTAAATGCTCGTAAGTACTGTATTCAATGAATGATCGATTAAACCTCACGCGATTTCTCCCTAGACGTACCTTGAACTTTAAAGGTTTTTTTGTATGGCAAGGCATGAATCGTATTTCTCTATTTCCATTCTTGCGGCATAGTAATCTCTTATTTTTACTTGTTTTGCCGTACCGCGCGCTGAATTTTTTTATTTACACGGTGTCAACATCGTGCTCCAGCTGGTGAATTTTCTGTCCTTCGCCATTGCCCTTTGTTCATACAATCACCTCTCTCTCTCTCTGATGTTTTTGCTTCTTTAGTAAACAAAGAATACCTGGCTGCTTGTATCAAATGATCGTTGAGTAATTCAATTGAATGTTTGAGGAACGTTCACCTATAGGTTTTGCAGGGTTTTGACAGCGAATATTGTCGACGTTGTCAAGTGTATAAATCGAGTGTTCGCAGCCAAATATCAGTCTGTTTTAGTCGTTTTTTTTACCGCTAATGAAACAAAAGAAATGCTGTAAATATTTAATTGGTGAAAATTCTAAAAAAATATACAATGTTGTATCTTGCATGCCCGAAAATCTCGGCGAGTTAAGTGTGACATGATGCGACGTAACCTGTCACGCAACACTATTTCTGCAGCACTTGTCACGGGCAGTCACACTCAGAAAACAAATTCAGTGGAAACTCCATTAAGGGGCCACCATCACGGTGCTGGCAAGTGGCCCCTTAATGGAGGTTGGTCGCTCAATAGAGTAACATCACTTTAATGTGAAACAAACACTCATCTGGAGAAGCATTATACTTCTCCACAATCTGTAATCTGACTGTATTTTCCTTTATCATATTCTTAAAATGAAGCCACAGTAATGCACCAGTCAATGTTTAGCCTTAGGGAAGGGGGCTCGGCATACCCAGGGGGATTTGACATTTTACCCTATTTTCAGGTCAAGTTCTCTGCGATTGCCCAGGGGCGAAATGCTGGTGTCTGATAACCCTTCCCTGGGGGTGAATGTATGTTTTTTATAATGTTAATGCCCCTTAAATAATTAACAATGCATACATATTGCCACACAATAAACTTTTTCTCCCTCAACTACATGGGATCATTGAATCCAAGGAATCCAGTTGAACCACAGCTGAACATCAGATGAACACAAAGTTTTAAAGATAGCGGGGAATAGGACATGCAACCTTGATCTCAGGTTTTCTGGGTAAATTTCAATAATTATGGGGAGGGGGGGGGGGGGGGGCGGCAGGCTCTGAGAAAGTTGGGTCCTCAAAATTGCAACTATCTAAGAGCCTGGAACAGGCCATGGTGGGCCTTGAGCTAGGTTTCATGCAGGCTCTTATCAAACATCTCCACCCTCGGGATCTTGAGTTTTTGTCAAATCTCCTCACAGAACACAGTTAAAACTTTGCTTCTCGAAATCATGCATTGCATGTGCAACCTGTAGGTTGTGCTTATTTCCAAAATTAACTGTAGGCTCTTGGCCAATGAGAAGACGGATAATGGGTACAATTTAAACAATTAGGCTTAATGATCCTTTAGCTCTGTCTGTTCCTTTTATTTTTCTGCATGTTTTTTTTGCAGCTACCAGCTACCCCTTCATTTTTTAAGCAAGCACTTATTCTCTTTTAGTCGATCTTACTTTTTACTTACAAGTTACCTTTTTTTTGCTTGCTTAATTGTCCTTAAAGTAAAAACTACCATAAGGTATCATTGTAACTGCCACGGTTAATGACTACAACTCTAATTTGAAGGCAGTTTTGAACTTTTTTAAGTTTAAAAATATAATGTATTGCTTTGAGTGTGTCAAGGAAATTCTTATAAACCTCTTGCAGGGCTGTCAACCCCCACGTCTTCAAATATTGAGAATTGATGGCGAAGGGATGATAGATGACGTCATAATGCAAGGCACATTACGTCATTTGTGAAAAAAAAAAACGCGCGAAAAAGATGTTGTTGGAATTGTAACATTTGACCGAATTGGCTTACTTCCCACCAATCACATTATTGCTTGACTGTATTACAATGGCATACCGGAGTTTCTGAGGAAACGTTCGATGTTTGGTAGCTCAAACAACGCAAAATATTTGAAATTTCATCTTCAGAAAGTCGAATCTACAAGAAATGGCAAACTTCGGCGATTATCTGAGAGATTTCACTCTAATCTGGAGACCCGGAGACACGGTTCAAAATCTGGAGTCTCCCGGATTTCCCGGGAGAGTCGACAGCCCTGCTCTTGAAATAATGGCTATTGTACACGTAAAATGCGTTCTTCCGTTGTCTATTATGAATAGATAGGGATAGGAGACAAAGTAAATTTTGAGTTAAACTAGATTGAATACTGGCTTAATCTAACAACATACATTTACCACAACTGGTTAAAATCTTGGTGCATGCACTTCTTTTTTATCTTGCAGAAAACAACGTTTGCCCTAATGTGACCAAATATGGGGCTGAGTGTCCACTGGACGTGGATAATGAGTGTCTGTCAGATCAGGAGTGTTCTGCTGGACGAAAATGTTGTCCAACGCCATATGATAATGAAGCCTGCCAACTCTTATGTTTGGTACCCGTACCGCAAAGTAAGAGGCATTTATAACAGGTTCTCCTTAAAACGAGAATTTCTAGTTACAGTGAACACTTCCGAACGCGACAACTTAGCCGCCATTTTTTTTTTAATCTTCCCATATATATAATGTGGTCTAGGAGTGAAAAGGCTATGGTGGTCGCTAGTGTGCGAGCAAGCTTTCAAATTACGGCGAGCGCCGGTAGCCTGCGTGCAAGCCCTCCATTTGGGAGAGTCGCGAGAAGTCACGCGAGAGCCGAACGCGAAAGTAGATGAGCGTTCTCTCGCGGTTCACTTGGCTTGCTAGCAAGTCTTCCATTTTTGGCGAGCGAACTGACCCACAAGAGAACGCCCCTCGCATTCGGGCTCCTTTCGCGTGCGGTTCTTGCGTGACTTCTCGCGACTCCCCTAAATGGAAAGCTTGCTCGTAGGCTACGGCTCGCTTTGCTCGCCATAATTTGAGAGCTTGCTTGCAGACTAGCGACCACTGCCACCTTTTCACTCCTAGACCACCTTATATATATGGGAAGATTAAATTTTAAATCTGCTAAACGGATTTAGTTGTCCTTCAAACAAAATTATGCCGACTTTTGGGTGCTATTTCATTCATGGTATTAAGAGGCCAAAAGGAAAAAGAAGAAAAAAAAAAAAAGAACAGCAACAACTTTCTCTGACTTCTCAGTGAAAGCCCAACGCAGAAAGAGGACACTGTTTTTGACGGGAGAGAGCATCCAGAAACGTAAGGACGACTAGGTGATAGTCACGCATACCTTTTCAGTTTTGATCTTACGAACGTTAGTCATGTTGTTTCTTCCCACAGCCAACTGTCCCGTTCCTGTAGATTTTGTCTTCATTTTGGACGGCTCGGGGAGCATATCCTCGAGTAACTGGGTCGTCATCAAAGACTTTGTTAAGCGCATCATTGACGCGTTTGAAGTGCATGAAAAGGGCACCCACTTCGCGTTCCTCGAGTACAGCACGGAACCAAAAGTTTACTTGAGATTCAACGATTTTACCGGTGCTCAGCTCAACGGTGTTAATGTCAAGCGAAAGGTGGAAGAAATTTTGCAATCGAAAGGCAGGACTTTTATTGACAAAGCTTTAATATTGGCGAATCAGGAAATTTTTACTGTGGAAAGTGGCATGAGATCCGGCGTTAAAAAGGTAAGTCAGGTCACTAAGGCTTGTTTCAAACACCGTGCTACTGCCGTGGTAAGCTGGCTCGACTGTAGCTCGACTACACCACGACACTAGCACGACTTGGTTTCAGACGTTCAATTTAATTCAGTCGAAAAGAACGGCTGTTGCCGAAAACAAAACACAATAATAAAGAAACGGTTCAACAAACTTTTAAACGTATTCTAATGCATTTGTAATTTATGAATTGAGTTCGGCACGGTGGTACCACGACGTCTGAAACCAAGTCGAGCTACAGTTTTTTTTTTTTCCAACAGTTTGCTTTGTCCCTTTGGGAAAGAAAGCCCTTACATTTTCTCTAAATTTAACCCTGGGTTTGACTGTAGTTTGAGGACTAATAACGATAAAGCTCTTTACAATTACATTTACTTCTTCTACCTTCTCTCTCCTTTATGACTTTCCCTCGTGACCTTATTACTAACATAGATCTCTTAAAACCACTCTAGATGGCTTTGGTGTTAACAGACGGAACTCAAACACCAGAACTCAGCCCAGAAGAAGCTGAAGATAACCTCATTGCCGCAGCACAAAATTTACACGACAAGGATATAGACGTGCTTGCTCTTGGAATTGGAAGGGACGTCGATCCATTTCAGTTACTCAACATAGCATCGAATGAGAATAATCTGTACGTTGCTAAGGCCTTCGATGAAATCTTGAACGTGGTCGGACAGCTTACTAAACGGGAATGTCTTGGTGGGTTAAATGATACAAGCGTTTAATAATACCATATCAGTGGCGGGTCCAGAGGAGAGGCCGGGGGACCCGCCCCCCCTTATTTTTCGACCAAAATGAGGCCCCAAGGGCCGAAAAACATTTTTTGGAGACCGCGCCTCCCCCCTTATCTCAGGGTCTGTATGACCTCCCCCCCCCCCCCCCCCCCCCCCAGTGGATCCGCCACTGCATATACTGACGAGATACATTCCTTGACTCCGAAGATTTCAGGTTCTGGAAACATCACCCACTGCTAGCAACAGTCCTGTTGGGTACTACACTCTCCGGGGGGGGGGGGGGGAAGGCGACTCAACAAAATTTTATACGGGAGGCTCCGCCCTGAGGTCCAACCCTTTCCCTTTGATATACTGTTTTTGACAGAAAAGGTACCTCTTTCAAATACCTTCTACTGACAAGTGGTACCACTTTCACATACCTATTTAAGAAAACTTCATCCTTATCATCTTGTGTAAATGCACCGTTATACCAGTACGTCTTGTAAACTTTCTCCAAGCCATAAAAGTGTTTGTTAGTCCTTTTAGGTCCTTTTAATGACCGAAAAGACTGATTTCCCTACCCTTTCATATGCTTCAAATTGTAAAATCCCGACCTTTTACATACCCGGAGCCTCTCCGTATGAGCCACTATAGGGAGTACCTCCACAGACTACACTCACTCTGTCGAACATATTGCACCTACTTATGACATGACTCCTGGGTTTAAATTGTTTGCTTCACAAACAGTGGAAAAACGAAAACTGCGTAACCACTGAAACAGAAACTGTATTTTTCTTTCAGCTTGCTCCGATCCTGTTGATGTTGTTTTCGGAATACCAACGTCCCAGAACATCCCAGTCGAACGTTTTCAGAGCATGAAGGAATTTGTAAGCCAGACTATCGATTCATTGGATGTCGGTCCCATGAAGGTGCATGTTGGTCTCGTAACGTACGGTGAGACTGCATCAACGATCCTAAAGATGGACCAACTTAATGCCAAGGACGCCGTGCAAACTTTAACAAACGGTATCACCCAGCAAGGAAATGAAGTCAACGTAGTCTCCGCCATTGATGAAGCCTTCCACGTCACTTTCACTATATTTGGGGGTGTAAGACAGTCAGCTCCCAAATCATTTATCCTTCTTGTACCCGAAGGTTCCATGAACAATCGACAAGAAATTCTTGCCGCTACCAGAAGACTTAAGAGCTTGGGAGTGAAGCTTGTAACTGTAGGAGTTGGTGGAGGGGTGGACTCCGACCTTTACAAGCTTGTATCATCTCAGCCGTCTTCCAAGTTCTTTTACAGAATTCCAGATCGTGGTGATCTGAGAGCCCAGAGTAGGGCTGTTGCCAACATTGTTTGCAAAGGTAATCTTTGTGGAGTATAGTGAAAACCCGCGAGTAATTAGAACCTTCATATGTGTAAATATTATCACGTTTTCATTTTGCTTAATATTTAACAATTAGTCGCCGAAGGCGACTAATTGTTTTAGTATAATAACATTGATGTGAAGTAATGAAATAATTCATTTTGAACTGCGGTTGTAGATGAAAGTGAAGAATGATCATCGCAGTAAATTTTCCAATTTAAGCAATTGGAAAGAAGAAGCCTGAAAAAAATCAGGGCTTCAACGGGATTCGAACCCGTGACCTCCGCGTTGCCGGTGCGATGATCATTCTTCACTTTCATCTACAACCGCAGTTCAAAATGAATTATTTCCAGGTGATCTGTGACGTCACTGCGGGGGCCTGGGGAAAGAAATTTTAATGCCGTATCCCATAAACCAAAGCTGACGGGAACAGATTGAATTGAATTGAATTGGTGCGCGCGTTGGTTTATGGGATACGGCATTAAAATTTCTTTCCCCAGGCCCCCGCAATGACGTCACAGATCACCTGGTTCATTACTTCACATCATCTCACTCCTCACGGGAGATATGAACTCAATAAATTGACCTCGCTCCCAATGTGTGGCTTCATAGCTCAGTTGGTAGAGCAACGCACCGGCAACGCGGAGGCCACGGGTTCGAATCCCGTTGAAGCCCTGATTTTTTTCAGGCTTCTTCTTTCCAATTGCTTAAATTGGAAAATTTACTGCGATGATCATTCTTCACTTTTTTATAATAACATTGATGATTATTCGAGAAAATAAAATTATTGATAAATTTCCGACTCCGAAACATCAAAAAAACTGGCTGCCATTTTGAAAACTGCTAGCCTTCAATGTTATAATCACCGTGCGGTGATTATAGCGGAATAAAGCGAAGCTCCTAGCCAATCATAGCGCTCTATTTTCGATAATCATCAATGTAATTATACTAATACAAAGTATTTGGGGAACTTCAATATCGTAATCTGTTTTCTGAAGAATCTCCAGGAGAATTTGTTTGATTTAATTAAGATGTAAATTGAGATTCCCTCAACGACTTAAGAGATTGAAGTTGTCCGTCCAGCTCTTTCCCAGCGTTCTCATTACGAGGTTTGTCAAGTTGTTTATTTTATCTTCTAGGTAAAGCTGGAAGGTGCCCTCTTCGTCCTCCTCGTCCTCCTCTCAGCTGTCCAGAACTTATAGAACACGAATGTGACATTGATGCTGATTGTAAGAATGGTCAGACTCCAATGTGTTGTCAAGATGGCTGTGTTGAACGGATATGTACCGCTCAAGTAACAAGTGAGTCGCGTTTTTTTGACTGTTAATTCCGTTTGATTACTTGACTCTAGTTTGTTACTTTTGCCGATGGAATGATTCGGTTGCACACGACTGCTATACTTTCCAGTATTATGTATTCTTTTTTTATTATATACATTTAATGAGAAATACTCACCAAAGAGCTAGGTCGTAAATTTTCATTCGCAAATGAGTTCTAGCCAATCAGAGGAGCGAACGATGGTTTTCACACGTCAAAAAAATGATACGTCCAATAAGAATCGCGAGCGATGTCTTTTCACGTGTGAGAAAAATCATACGTCCAATCAGAAGCCACAAAGGTCTGTGAGTTTCGCGCCAAAATTCCTGCCTTTTATTGGCGCTTGCAGCTTGCAGCGCCCCTTCACAGACATTCAACGAGAAAAGTTTTCTCGAAGTATTTTTGTCGTATAAAAAAATGAACAACACCTCGCAAATTGGAGTGGAATAGTTTCATTTGTTTTACTGTCGATGAAGTAAGCTGTAGAGAGCCGGCAAAATAACAGCGAAAGGGGAAAACAGAACGAGACGTAAGCTTAAGTTGTGCTTTTTATCGGAGCTTCTTTGTCTTCTATTTATATTCAAACCGGCGATTTTACTTAAATTCATCCATTTTCAATTTTGCATTCAGAACAAACAGTTAATATTACTTGTAGTTCTTGGATTACCTCATATCCTTACCCTCATAATGTTTTTAACAAACGTTTTTACTAATAAATAAGCTGATACTTCGATGTCGTTGTCATTTCGCGGTGTGTAGCAGCAAATTTTAGCATTTTGGAAAGATTTGAGATAAAAAGGCCGCCAAAGTGATTACTGTCTCAGTATGTATATAATAAACACAATTAAGCAATAGAAAACGTTTTCCGTCTTTGCATAGCCTGATATAAACACGAGAGGGGTTGGGAGAATTCGAGACAGTTATGCAAACCCGAAACGAAGTAGCGAAAAAAAGTTGACACAGCTTGTTTGTTAAGATTTTCCAAGTTTCAGCCGACGAAGGAATGGGTAAACAAAGTAAACTTGTCGAGTTTTGATCTTATAAAACTTTTTCAAATTCGTGCTTGCGTGATTAGCGCGCGAAAAGCAAAACATCTCACGTCACAATCATGTTTACATACTCTCATGCAAACACTCCTCTCAGCAAATCAGAGCACGCGTACTATGTCAGTTATTTTGTAATATCACATGGACAGTGCTTCGTACGGTATTTACGCCCGCACTTTCGATGATGTATTCTCTATATTTGTGATCTAATCTGTATATATATTACATACGTGTAACCACTGCTCGCCTCGACTAGCTAATCTGCTAACTGCGGGCAGTGGACATTGCTTTCTGTAAAATGTGCCATAATTAATAAACAGTTAAACAGAAAGGTTCTGGTGTCACCTTTTACGTAGTGCTAAAGAAAATATTTTCACATGTAGGTTTTAGCCAGTTTTCCAAACGGGAGTGAATTTAGTTTTGAATTTACGTTATTCACAGGTTTACTAGCTCGTACGGTTATTCATGGCGTTCCCTACTAGCCCTTCCCTTCTGCTATCTTCGTGTCTGATCATAAGAACTTGACGGTATTCAGTGAAAATGGATTAAATAAGTCATCTTTGTATTTCAACAGACCTTTTTATACCAATGGACGTAGCAGTTGCAATAGAAAACTCAAGGACTATAACAAGCAGTGCCTTCAATGATGTCAAGACGTTCCTCAAAAGACTCATTCGTAGCATTTCCAGTTCGGAAAACAACATTCATTTCTCGCTACTTGAATACGGGAACAATGCTACAGTTCTGACAGATTTCCGAAAGTACAGAGACGAGCCATACTTGGAAAAGATCATAAACAACATACCAAAACGCAACGACTCTCAGAGACGAGTTGACATTGCCTTAAACACGACCAAAGAAAAGATCTTTAGTTTAGAAGGAGGAATGAGGCAAGGTTACCCTCGGTTCCTTTTATTCATTGCTTCGAACGACTCCACTTCCGCCTTTAGTCTTCACGAGGGAGCAGCAAAACGACTCAGAGACTTGGGTGTGACTATTGTCGCTTTAGGAACCAATCGTGATATCCCTCGCTCATTTTTGGAAAAGTTAGCTGGTAATGGTAGTTTTGTTTACAAAGCTAATGAAGCAAATGAACTGAGTGAGGTATTAAGTGATCTCACCGACAAGATGTCTGCAGGTAAGAGGCTCTTTTTCTTGCAGTTCAAATACAAATATACCGCAAATTATCTAACAATAGACGCCCCGGGCGTCTATTTAATTTTAGAGGTCCATGCGGGGGCGTTTAATAGATAAGAGACGTTTATTCTCGTAACTGTAACAAACTACTAGACAAAACTGATACAGTATGCGTTTGTCGAAAATTCCAATCCATTCGTCTTTTGACCCTTGGTTATCATTGCTGCACTTTATGCAGGAAGAAAATTGCTGGCAAACTGAGCACAGTGATCAAGAAGATCAAAGAGCGCTGGTTACGTTGAACCATTGTGTATTTTAACTATTCTTATATTTTTTTAATTTTGTGGGCCCGCAGTAACTGGCTCACGCTGTTGCGGAATCCCTGCCACGTTTTCTTTGTTACTTTGTTTGATTACCTGATTGTATTTATATTATGTGGCGAAGCTAATAAAATAAAAAATAAAATAAAAACGTAACTTTCAACGATATGCAAGGTGCAATCCCCTGTTAATCAGTCTAGGAACTGTTTTGCAATTTCCTAGCATTTTGTAGTAATTTTTATTATAGAAACTGGAGGCGGCGTTTATTACGCTGTTAATCTTGTATTAGACGCCACTCTCTAGGAAGAGTGTTTATTAGATAATAAGTCGTTATTTATTATATCATTTACGGTATGGATACGCAGTAAATTTGTGTTGTATCTTTTTGGACACTTTTGACAATGGCATGTATGACAATGGCAACGAAAACGCCAAAAAAAGAGAAAGAAATAAGTTCAATTAGCAAAACACGAACTCTTGACACGCATCACCATTTTTATTCAATTCTTTGCTGTCAAGGCACGACCACGAAGTCAAAATTTATAATTTTACGTTTTATGGAGGACGTGAAAGCAAGGCAACGATTATCTTTTCCAATTTTTGAACTTGCATACAGTCCTTTAGAATGCAATTTCAGAAATACTCTCCAACGTTTGACAAATCAAATGAGATGGAATAATAGTGATGAAGTGGGAAACAGCGCGAATTCACTTTTAAGGTGGCGTTTTCTTTGCCGTCGTCGTCGTCGTTACTTGATATTACACGTGACGATTTGCAACGACGATTTTTAGCATCAATGGTAGAACAATGTTACAAGCTCTGATGCACCGAAAATCGTCCTTGCGAATAGTCCCGTGTAACATGTTAACCAGGTGATCTGTGACGTCACTGCGGGGGCCTGGGGAAAGAAATTTTAATGCCGTATCCCATAAACCAAAGCTGACGGGAACAGATTGAATTGAATTGAATGGGTGCGCGCGTTTGTTTATGGGATACGACATTAAAATTTATTTCCCCAGGCCCCCGCAATGACGTCACAGATCACCTGGAAGTTCTTTAGCTGTGTCATTTTCTCCTAGAGAAGCCTGGAAAATGCCCAGCTGTTGAATTCATTGAAACCCCTGACCCCCTCCAGTGTGATGCCTCAAAACCTGACCCTGATAAAACAGTTCTCTGTGGACTCTCTGCTGAATCAACACACGACTCTGACTGCCCTGGCGAGTCTAAATGCTGCTTGGATCCTCTTACGGGTTGTTTTCAAAAGTGCATCTACCCACTCAATGGTAATGATCTTTTTGCGTTTTCGGTAATGGTAATGGCAATGGTAATTTTCCTACTTTTTGCAAAATTAAAATTATCAGTAGTCAACAACAACAACAACAAGTTTATTTCAAGTCAAGATAGAAGTAGTGGGGAGAAGTTGATAAAATATCAAGCAAATACATCTTGTGTGATCATGTCCTTAATTCTCATGACCACCCTGTTTTACAAAGCATTGCTATTACATGGAGAAATTTGATGCTGATCACTCTTAGGGCTTAAAGGGTTAAATGTAGTAAGATGCAAGGATAAGTACAGTCTGATAGTGCATGTGAGGCCTTCTGCGTGAGAAGTTTCAAGTTCGATTTCCAGTGTGAAAGTCAAATCCTTGTGTTGACTTCTTTCTTTTTCGCGTTGCTTTAAGTAGCTATAAGTACAAAAAGACTCGTAAAATGGAGCACTGATGGAGAGAGGGGGTAAAATGAGTGCACCGTCGGACTCAGGTTTGCCAGGCTAATGAATTCTGTTGTAAGTTACCGACGTAAAAAAGGACTTTTATCTTGTACGGTATTAGTATAATTACATTGATGACTATCGAAAATAGAGCGCTGTGATTGGCTAGGAGCTTCGCTCTATCCCGCTATAATCACCGCGCGGTGATTATAGCATTGAAGGCTAGCAGTTTTCAAAATGGCAGCCAGATTTTTTGATGTTTCGGGGTCGGAAATTGATCAATAATTTCATTTTCTCGAATAATCATCAATGTAATTATACTAAAACAACTAGTCGCCTCAGGCGACGTGAATATTGGCGAATAGTCACCTCGACTTCGTCTCGGTGACTATTCGCCGATATTCACGTCGCCTTCGGCGACTAATTGTTAAATATTCTGGGAAAAAATTCAGAAGAAGTACTGAGTTTGATTTTGTCTTGGTAGGCACTATAATTATTGATCGACTTTGAGCGCCGCTCACACAATTGGGCATAATTAATAGCACGGTAAAGTATAGCATCTCCTCTAGGGAAACGTTAGTTCTACTGAGTCAAAAGGTCATGAGCAATGCCTAGAATTATATCGCTTGGAGATGTCGTCAAATCAAGGAATTAAGACAAGATGTTAAAGCAGGACTTTGTATGGAGGAGTTTTAAATGTTCACAGTCTAACCTAATCCACATTCTATTAAAGAAGGTTGTGGTTTAAATTATTTTCTTGGGATATTGTATTTTTTACTTATTTCACAACCTTCCCTTACTGTCACCTACTGACAAATTTCAACCACGTTTCTATTTCAGCTTGCAACAAAACCTTCGACTTAACAATAGTGTTAGAGAATTCGGCTCACATCGGTGAGTCAAATTTTGAGAAGATCAAAGCATTTGCTAAGCAATTTGTGAACGCCTTTGAAGTCACGGATGAAGGCACGCATGTGGCTATCATCAGCTATGGTACCAGACCTCTTGCCCATGTTCTCTTTAACTCGTTCAGCGGGCCTGCACTCACCAAGAGTCTCATCACCGATACAATCGACGAGATTGACTTTCAGAATGATCGTAGTGTGTCACCGAGTCAAGCGCTTAGCGAGGTGCTGAATACAGTTTACGTGGATGGCAATGGCGCCAGGAATGGTACAAATAAGGTGACGCCTCCAATTTTTTATATTTCATGCACTCTGCAAATAAGGTTAAATTTTAACGTGGGTTCCTTTTTCTTTCGTTCAAGCATTTTCCCGCATAATTTTCTCCATTCTTTTTAGAGCATCCAATCATCAAATTAATTGTGGACAAAAAAACAAAACTGAAATTGCTTTTTAAGCTTTCATATCTAAATTCAAATTTCGCACTGAAAAAGGCCTGGCTTATCTTAACCCTGCTTTGATCAACCTGGCTCCAAAGTAGCCTGCGCCACAGACGGAACTAGTTTTCTGGTAAAGTCCTTCTGCGAACCAGCGCTGAAATCCTTGTTCTGGGACCCCCAGCCGCGTACCATGATTTAAGTACGCGCTATATGAATAACATGTTAAAAAAGCCATCGTCAATTTGCCAATCATGTTGAAGGGAACGCATTTTTGGTAATTCGTTGAGTCTGTTTGGGTCCAACAACGAGAATATCGGCGCTGAAGTGGAGGAATTCAAAAGCGCCTAAACTGCACGCTATGTTAGGCTTGCTTTCTGAGTCGTGTACGATTAGTCGCCGAAGGCGACGTGAATATCGGCGAATAGTCACCGAGACGAAGTCGAGGTGACTATTCGCCAATATTCACGTCGCCTGAGGCGACTAATTGTTTTAGTATAATTACATTGATGATTATTCGAGAAAATAAAATGATTGATCAATTTCCGACCCCGAAACATCAAAAAATCTGGCTGCCATTTTGAAAACTGCTACCCTTCAATGCTATAATCACCGCGCGGTGATTATAGCGGGATAAAACGAAGCACCTAGCCAATCACAGCGCTCTATTTTCGATAGTCATCGATGTAATTATACTAATTGTATATAGTTTTAGGTTTTAAGTTAGATCATTGATTTAAAACTCATGTAATAGATTGGTGTCAGTACGTAGGAAAGTGTCCCCAATTAGCTAACTGTTAAGGTAAATACGATGACACTAAAATAAAGTTAGTAATGGTAACAGGACTGAGTGGAGTCCAATTCGGTCTGTAATCATACGAGTGATTAACAAAATCGGACGACCGCGTAGCGGGAGTCTGATTTGTTTAATCACGAGTATGATTACAGACCGAATTGGACGACACGAAGTCCTGTTACCAATTAATCATAACTTTAACAAAATTTGTAAAAGGCTATTTTTTAAATCAAAACACAAGAAATTCGAAATTTTGTTTTGCTACCAGTGAAAAAAAAAAGCCATTTAAGCGCGCGCGTGATGGCGCGTACTGTCCAATTACTTAGGCATGACGCGTACTGTCCTATTAAACTGTCCAATTAAGGCTGAAATCAGGGCAGTTGATAGCCAATCAGATTTGACAATTTTGTTATAGTTATGATTATAATAATAATAATTATTATTATTTCTTAGCTTTTCTGACTTCGTCGGGTAGGCTATTCTGTTGAGATAGTAAAATAGACTTTTATATGTTAAATAATAGTGAAATAGTCTTTTATATGTTATAGTTTCCCGTATGTAGCCTTCTTCCAGAAACATTTCAAAACATTTTTATCCTGACGTAGATGTGACTCGTGGAATTATTACTTTTTTGGCTTTAAATGGGCTGTCGCGCTAATTGCAATTAAAACAACGTGTCTCTGGCCTCAATTGAATGGCAAATACAACGATCGAGTTTTGTTAACAACTGAAGACTAGAGTAATGAAAGTGGAAGTGATATACGCAGTTGAATTAACAACCTAAGCGGTTGAAAAAGAACCTGAAAAAATTTAGGCTTGACCAGAAATAGAACTCTTACCTTTGCGATGACCGTACACAACGCTCCGCGGCTATCCATTAAGCTAATCAAACCATGTGGCGAGCAGGCCATTGTGAGTTCGTAATATACCCGACGTGGTGAAGTGCGGATAAAGATATGAAAGTGAAAATGATGCTCGCAGTCGAATAAACACTAGGGGTCGAGTATATTACGAAATTGCTATCAGTTGCCGTTTGCAGACCAGATTTGCAAAGAACCCTTGATAAAATGACATTTCTCCTCAGACAGTCGTTCTCATAACAGAGGGAAAGTTTTTAGATCCAGTGGCTGCTCAAGAAGCCGCGCTGCAAATTAGATCAAGGCCCGCGGATTTATTCATCGTGGCCATTGGTGAAGACCCTGACGTGAGCAGCCTCGTTAAAATGGCTTCGCCGCCTGTTGAGAACAATGTGTTCATGACAACCACGCCCAACGCTTTGCAAGCCCACTTGAGAGCACTCACGGATACAGTGTGTAAAGGAGGTAGGAGAGGAAGCCAAGTTCTTTATATTCTATGACTATCTAATGTACTAAGACGTGTTGTTAATTTTAGGAAAATAACTAATCGACTTTTCGGTAACTTGCCTATCCAACTCTGCCACGCGCAGCCACTCTTTTGATTATTAAAGATAAATGCTGTAAATGGATTGTTTGAGTCGATTGTCGGTCCTGAAATGCCTAATGAAAACCTTTTCGTGAACAGACTGGAGAGTTATGCTCTTGGAGTGTTATGATTCATCTGTTTACAGCAAGATTTCACTAAGCTAAATTGAGCTTAGCAAAGACAGGCCTGGTACAGTTTATTTAATATGCAGAGTCTCTAGTCATTAATTTGATTTTTCATTATTTCCCAGCTGAAAAGATCGAAACGGTAAGTGAAATGTCTGTCTTCTAACTTCATGGTTTACTACATTTGCCTTCGTAATAACTGGAGATGGCATATTACCTCGCGGGTGACTCCGCAAAAAGGAAAGCCTGTTACATTAGGTCTCCAGATTGAACCCTAGTTTAAAGTGGTGCACAAGGGTTAGTTAAGGTTACACTTAGGCATTTTAAACGTGTCCTATTCTCATATTGAGTGTGACTACTGTAGCCTTTATGGCCTCACTGCTAGTTACAATCGGTAAAATAAAGCTGATTTTGTGTCTTTATGAGATTTGTTCGATGTGACCGAAACACAGTACACGGGTTAGTTGAAGACAAGGCAAGACAACATTATTTGGAATCTTATAATAGCTTGTACATCAACTTATTCCAAATAATTTAAAATTACAAGACCACCGGCCGTTACTACCACGACAGGCTATATAGAGATAATTAAACATAGATATTCAGCATTTACTTTTCGTCTTCCTTCTCTTTTCATGATTTCTTTATACCGTTTTTTTAACTACCCTCCATATCAAAAAACTCTTGACTGCTTCCTTCATATAACGTGCCGAAACGTTTCTTCTCAATTTTAAAAGGGCTCACTTACGACATAGTTTCGCGTGTGTTGAGCTACAGAATAAGTTGTTGGTTTTTTGTTTTCATTACTAGGTAATTGGTCCGCTTGGCGACCCCGGAATTCCTGGCCCACCGGTAAATCCAATTTACCCTTGTTGTTTAGTAGACCCGTGGTATGCGGAGGACCTCTAATTCCCAAGAGGAAAATAAAAATACTTAATTAAGCTGCCAATTTGTTTAGCGTGAAAGTACTAACTGAGGAAACCATTTTTGCGTCTTCGTTTCAGCGTTGTCATCCGAGACACGCGAAAGTTCTAGTCGTTTGCAAACCGAGGCTGTACCTTCGTCTCACATTTCTTAAGAGACCTTGACAGGGTGCAAAGAAAATCATTTTTACAGCTTGCCATTCAGGCAAGCTGAAGCTAGCATTTGCTAGCGCAGATGTCATTTCAACTAGCCCCACTCAAAAGCTTTTTGATGAGCAGAACTGATTTCACAAAAACATCACTTGCCCGTCGGGCGAGTTAAAAACAGAATTCTCTCTTGCGCAATAGCAAAATCTACTAGACCCGGGCTACGCTGCCTTGAGCATTGCTCAGGCCCCGGGCTGAGATCGAACCCATAATTCCCGCTCTGCAGTCTCGAGCATATCTACCGACTGGCTCGGGGAAGAATACTGACAACTCGAAAACCTGAGAGAATTTCCTAGGAAGTTACTCACATTTGTTCATTCCTCTTAGGGCCCAGAAGGACCCCTTGGACCCAGGGGAGAAAGAGGAGATGCGGGGGAGCCGGTAGGTATCTTAACTGGGAGCTGTTGTTGATGCAACGTTCAGATGGTTAATGAAATGGATTCTGTGCTTATTGCACGAATGAATTGAAGTAAACCCCTAACTGAGTTATTTTGGAAACAACTGAACCTTTTTAACGAAGACAACAACCAATCACAAATTCGTTCTTATGTTATCTTTTTGTACCCAACAGTGATCTCAGTAAATTCGGAGTTTATCCAACCCTCTGAACTCGGTACGATATGACACCTTACAGCTTAGATGATGTGAATGATGTTCGTAATCATCCAGCAAGTCATGCCAACTGCTGTTTTCCAATCTCCAAATCTTGTCGTTTCAATTTGCAGGGAGAAGCTGGTGAAACCGGACCCCCTGGGCCTCCAGGACCCCCGGGACCACCGGGACCGCCTAGTAGAGCGGAGAGGCGCCCCCGGCGTTCTGTTGTAAGTATTTCCTGTTTCTGGAGGACTGATTACATGACTGAATTGAACACTGAATTCAGCATTGAACTATAACATTTCATATTGGGGTACCAAACCTTTTTTCGCCGTACGTATTTGAATAAGAATTTACGGAGCGACAAATGAACGTTTAAACGCGTCAGCAAGAAAATACATTGTTACATTGTTGATTTTGCATAACATTGCTACCAAAAAATTAAGTAAACACCATAACGCAAAGAATAACGCTTTCCTTATGCTCAGTCTTATTAATCGCATTGCCGAATTCATGTTCCTATCTATAACTTGATGTCATAAGTTAATATCGCGCCAAATAAAATGTTTAGTCGCTGTCAGAAAGCGTAAAAAATACTTAAAATGAATGAAAAATGAGCCTAAAATGGGTAATAACTCTTCACCGTAAATTTTACTACGTTTTGTTGCCATTTTCTCGTGAAACGACTAAATTGAAGGTTTATGGTCAACGTGGACAAACGTTCGTTAAATTCTATTCTCTTCCACAGATTCATTCACATTTATTTCGGCTGCATTTTTTAAAGTTCAGAGAAAGAGACAGTAATTTGCACAAGACCAAGAATTTCAATCACAAAATAAAGGCCATTGTTTGAGCTGCCTTCGTTACCGACCCACATCAATAGACCTTAAGATTTGACTTGAAGATTTTTTTCGGGTATTCTAAAACAGAGACGGCCCGTAGAGTTTCATTTTCTCGTTGTTGTCACTAAAACAATTTTAAAACAAGTTTATTTTTATTTATAACTTTTCATAACTTGTTTCTGTCAAAACGACATTTTCGTGGTAGATTGACAAAGGCTATCGCGTTTTCCCGCCAAAAATTCACGTGCGCGCACTACTCAGTATTGAGGACATCTCGTTCTCGTTCTCGTTCTCGTTCTCGCAATCGTCCTTGTGTTAGAATCTAAAGGTAGCAAGAGCCCATCACATTTGATTGGCTCCTGAAGGTATCTAATATTAGCTCGTAAGGACCCTCTCCATTTTTTTCCAAAAGAGACCAATGTTTAGTATTCAGGATATGGCGCGTAACATCGTCTTCTTTTTCTTCTCTTCCAGAAGGGACCCAGTGAAAAGGGCCCTGATCCAGGTTCAGTTAATACTGCGGGCTCAGCTGTACAACCTATACGGGTAAAAACTCTGATTTCAGTCTTGTCTTGGCTGCGAGACGTGAACATTTTGTTATCATCTTCTCTTTATTTCCCTTAAGCCTTTATCTAATCGATAATGTTTCATGTGGCCAATATTTATCCCGTAGTTCAAATATATCCAATTTCATATCCATTCAAAGAGAAAAGACGGCAATTTATTGTTGCCAGAAATATCTGTAAGTCGTAACTGTTTATCAGTAGGATGGCTCCATTAATTCCATAATATAATACTTTTATCTAGTCTCCATTTCATTGTAATATTATAAGCATTGTAATGTAAAGCGCATTAGATCATATACTCATGTATTTTGCGCTATATAAATAATAAAATTATGTTATGTTTATGTTATATGTTCACTTTCATGTCTTCATCTTTTACAGGTATATTACTACCTCAAAAAGTTCACAAATATTCACTTTCACTCCATTAACCCTATCTAATTTTTCAGTTTAAATATTGAATTTTTAAAAAACTTAATTTAATGAGAGAAAAATCAAAACGCTTCCTCGAGAAAAAAGAATATTAATCATACGAAAATACGTATATTCATTTACCTCCGAATTCACTGTAATGCCCTCTCCGAAATCAAAATCAAGACAACTAGTACAAGTCTGCAGCTAAACTTAAAAAGAACACTCAGTGGTATTGAATTTCATTACCGAATTTGTCTTCTTTCTGTTCCATGTTATTTAGGGTCCCCCTGGAGAACCAGGTCCACCAGGGCCACCCGGATTTCGAGTAAGTTTTACTCGGACCTCTTTTCAAGACGTTGTTAAAGGAGCTGTGTCACGAAATTCAGCCAAATTAGGAAATTACAAAATGCCCGTTAAAGTAAGAGAAAAACAAAAATAACCGCTTAAAACTTTAGAGGAAGGTTAAAATAACATAACAGAAACAACAGATGTCACGGATGGGCAAAATTGAAGAAGATTGAAACCGATTGAAATTAGGGTTTTTGAAAACTGTTCAGCCTAACAGTTTTTCAAAGTTGATCCCTGCTGCTTGCAACTTCAAAAATAATACTCAGGAGACATATCTGTTTGTCTCGGATCTCTGATTTTATCATTTACAAGCAATTTCGTAGGTTACTTTAAGTTCCATAGCGATTGGGGGCGAGTAACTAGCAAAATTAAACAAAATGAACTGGACTGCCGTGACACAGCCCCTTTAAGTGCAGTTTTTTTTTTTTGCCTTAAGATACTTGCAGCATTTTTCGCAACGTTTTCAGTAAAAAAAAATTATCCGTTTTCTATCATACTTTTTTTTTATATCAGGGACTTCGTGGTGTTCGTGGAAATAGAGGTCCAGTCGGAGCGAGGGGGGAGGTGGTAAGTGGCAAAATGTAACCTGCCTGCTAATAACCAAACATGAGAGGTTCATAATGCATCAATCGGTAGCAACCAAAATGCTACTCATACTCATAGTCACACACACCGACAACAGATCGACACTATCGCATTGTGAATCATTTCTTGAGAAATTAGATTCCCTTGGTCTTGAATATTATCTGTTAAGTGATTTGAATTATAACCTGGCCTCTTTACAATATGAATTAAATACTTGCTACGTGCAAACGGACGCAACAACTCCCAAAAATTTTGGGAGTTGTTGGCCAACAATGTTGCGTCCGTTTGCACGGAGCTAAAAGTTTAAAACTTTGCGCAACAACATCCAACAACATGCAACAGGGTGTACAAACAGACGCAACATGTAACATCCAACAATGTTGGGAGTTGTTGGTTAACAATGTTGCGTCCGTTTGCACGCAGCCTTATGTGAAATTTCTGATTTATATGTGCTTTAGAGCGGGGGACAAAAAATGGAGAGAAATCGTTTTCTCCCTTTCCCCCGCCCCCAGAGTCCCACAGACAGCTGGCTCGCAGGCTATCTTTCTTTTTCCGTCAATATATGGCTCGCGCCATAGCGCTTGGACCATAAATCAACGGAAAAGAACACGGTCCGTAACTAAAAGTATAGATCTCGAACTCGGTTAGCACAAAGCAGGTAATATATCTTTTGCAGGGTAATATTGGCTATCCAGGCCTCCCCGGGTTAGAGGGAAAGCAAGGCATGGAGGTAAGTCTGAAGAAAGAAACTAAGGCATTTTAGAATTATTCAAGTAAATTATTCGCTGCATGTTATACGTTTTTTTCTCGTTTGACAGTTTGAACAAGTCGCCTTTCTCATTTGCTTTGTCTGATCATGTAGAAATTCAGAAGAAATCGCGATATAAATTTTTAAAAATTTAACGTACATCAGTTAAATATTTTTATTGCACTTAAATATTGCCTGTTCTCTTGGGAGCAAACTGCACACTAAACTTTGACAAGAAGTCTGAGCTGAGGGAATTATCCGCCCTTCCATTACCCTGGGTGCAAGAAACTTTTCTTGGGCGATTTCTGGTTTTCATGGCTTTG
The DNA here is from genome assembly GCA_038088405.1 of Porites divaricata. Lineage (NCBI taxonomy): Eukaryota > Metazoa > Cnidaria > Anthozoa > Scleractinia > Poritidae > Porites > Porites divaricata. The sequence continues at coordinate 36,861,659 of JBBMOI010000004.1, forward strand.
TCCTTCGGCCGACCTTGAAACATCGCGCCGCGCGAGAGAAAAAACCTCTGGTACCCAGTGTACTTTTCCACTATATTTTACAGTACGATATGGCGCGATACAATTCAGTACGTCGTAATAATTAACACCAAAACAATAATGTGAATATCCTGAATATCTAACCGGCAAATTGCTCAAGGAAAGTAAAAAAAAAACGTTTTGTCGCGATAAAAGTTAACAGGGCCTTATTCCCTAGGAATGGATTAATGTTTTCTGGAGGGCGGAAAACTGATCATCTTTCCGTTGCGTTTCAAATCATTCCTTCATCTGATCATCTGATTAAAAAATACCTGTTTTCTCTCACAGGGTTGGCCAGGAAAACGAGGCAATCCTGGTAGACCTGGCGATCCTGGTCCCAAGGTGAGTATTTTTTGTGATTACTGAAGTTACTTAGATTTACTCTAAAGGACATTTTTCCGGATTCGTAAATTTTTTCTGATTAATTACATTTAGGACCTTGGGATTCGCAAGCGTTTACACATTTCAGTTAATCCGAGAACTGTAATTGAGATTTAAGTTGTTAACCTTTAGATTCCTGATTCAAAGACTCAAAATCTCCGTACACGCACACCAAACTGGGACGTTTTTGTTTCGGATACACGCATCTAAGTGTAAGGGACTGTTTATATGATACCGGAATGACTTTCATTCGGGAATTAGTGTCGTTCCAGAGTGAAGTTTGCACTACCTTCAGATGATAAAACCGAACGGCTCCGTGTAAGGCCTTCTCGCTCGCGTGGGTTTCTCGGCAGATCAGACAAGCATGCGCCACTAACCCCAGACTACACGATTTGCGGTTTTCAATTCGGAACGAAGTTCGTATTCAGTTTACTTGACATCAGAATGAAATTTCGTACCAGAACGAGAATTTCATTTGGAATGACAACCGAAATGAACTTACTTAGGACTGACTTGTACAGGAACGAAATATCGTTTCGGTATCATGTAAACAAACACAGAATATTATATGGAGATGGAATGAACTCGTCCCAGAATGAAAGTCATTCCGGTATAATGTGAATAGCCCCTGAAGGGCAAAAAATCTCCGTTGACGGTTCACACGAGCAAATTTTGTTCAACAATTTTTATTAATAGTGCATACTTAAAAATTCTGTAGGTGACAGTCTCAGAAAAGCCTTAGAGCCACTGTTTTTGTGGCAAATAGTCATACGTCCAGAGTTTTCTCGTACTCACGTACATGGACAGCTCTATTTTGTCACGTAATATTTCCACCCAAGATTTCCTCGTGTGTGCGGGATTTGACAACAATAACATTAACGTCAGGTTAATTCTTATTATACCTTTTACGTAAGTAAACTCGTTTTATTGAATTCATTTAAATCACGATTACTTGGAATTTTAGCCAAGTTTGCTGAGAAGTCTTGAGCAAGGCCGATACATGCCGTTTTAGGTGATCTATGACTGGTTCTGATCATTTTGTTTGCAATATAGGTTTTGCCCTGAAAAAGTGAAAAAAGTATTTCTTCGATTAAAACGATCAGTTCGATGGATGAATGGAGGAGGAACCTAAATTAGTTCATTTAGAAATTAGCGCCCATATAGGTGTGGCTGTCGCGGCTGTGTAGGGTGCCGGCGACTGGGCTGTTCAACTGGCACGCGGTCTAAAATTAAGATTCAAAAGAAAATAAACAAACTATACCAAACCACTCTGATATTCACGAACAGTCCACGGCTTCTGCAACAGAAACAAATACACTAGAACCCGCGATGTATAGAAACCCTTAACAACATACACCTCTATCAGGAAAATAATCAGGCCAGTTGTAGTATAATTTTGTGAACAAGGACTTTGATACAACGCCGTACCTCCGTTATAACATCCATATTTTTCCGGCGCTGTGGCTACTTGTTATATCAAGATCTATCAAGGCTCAAAGTACGAGTATCCTGTTTTTATGCGTTATTTGGGTGTTTCTTGTAGGGACCAATCGGTGACGCGGGACAACAGGGACACCCGGGGCAACAGGGTCATCCTGGTGAGGAAGGTACGACCGGGCCGAGAGGAGAAAGGGGAGAAGAAGGAGTAACGGTGGGTTGAAAATGATTTTTTTACCTTGTTCTCACTATTAAGTTAATTTTAGTGTAAGAAGGAAGAAATTGCCTGCGGTAATTTTTTGTGGTCGTCTTGCGCGGGGAGCCCTCTTGGCAGGAAAATCTGAAACATTCGATGCGAAAATATTTGATTATTCATATGACCCTCTGCCCACCCCTACGGGTAACGGCTAATGTAAAATGTCTCGTTTAGAATACGAGAATAGGAGAGGGGTGCGTAACGATCTTTAAAGAAAATTAGGGGCTTTTCCATAAAGAAATCAGTTAAAGCAAAAAGAGGTTTTGAATTGTAAACTATGCATTGAAATTCTGTGGTTCTAATCGTTAGATTTCTCCGTTCTCAAGGGCGCACAGGGGTTACAAGGAAATCCAGGAAAGAATGGCAAACTGGTAGGAAGTGTTTAAATTTGTTTTTGCTATTGTGGTCCACCTAACCAAGTTGCAGGCTTTGTTGTTAAGTGTAAATCAGTGCTGTGTTACGTTTCTTCTTTCTTGTTTTGTTATCGTTATGGGGGGATCAGAATACTTCCCTGACAATTAACTGGCACCTGTTGCTGGCTTACCTTGCCCTAAGACTCGCTTTATATCGAAGAAGACGCCATTCGCTTGTTCACTTTACGATTTGTTCGTGCTTTTTCAGGGTAAACCCGGTCCTGCTGGTCCCCTTGGAAGTTCTGGAACGATTGGTGCCCCTGTAAGTTAACTGTTTCCTTCCGCAATCGTCTTTACTGTCCAATGTCAACGTGCAGACACTTTCTACTTCCGACGATAATTTGTTTTTAAAATTTCAGGAATTTTTTTCTTCAAGTCAATTACTACTTTCTTGTGGCTTTTATACTTTTGTCTTATTATTAGTGGTTTTGGTACATTATCCTTGCCGTCTTAAAGCGATCATCGTAAAAGATCCGCTCCTTTTCTAACTATGGCACATTGTCATTTGCTGTGAGCACTCGGATCTGTCCCCTTTTTTTCTCATAATCTGCTAGCAAGGCTGATTGTCTCATTTAGTGAAAAGCTCAAGTCGAGATGATACTTCATATAATCTGATTTGTTTTTTATTGCCCCAGGGTACACCCGGTGCTAAAGGAGTTGAAGGGTCTGAAGGTAACCAGGTTGGTTAACAGCTTGAAATTTTCAGATTTGGATCTTAGCTCTAAGGTGAAATATTTACCAACATAGTTTCGTTGAACCATTTTTGTCCTCCTTTGCCCTCTGAGTAGCTCTTGTGAA
>JBBMOI010000004.1:36867500-37002500 GCA_038088405.1 Porites divaricata
TGTTATATTATTAATAAACCGAAGCAAGGAATCAGTAAGTCTTAGTCAATGAAGTATGGTCACTGACAGAAGTTATCTTTGTCGTCATAGAAAATTGATTTTTTTGGTCGTTATTGTCAAGTGGTCAGGGGATTATTTTTTTCTGTGGCCGAACTGTAATTTTGAATTAATGGGGGAAATAAATCTTGAAAGTTTTAATTTGTCGTGCCCATTGAGTTGATACTGGAAATAAGCACAGTAAAGAGGTTCAGAGTATGGGGGCGGTGGGGGGGGGGGGGGGGGGGAAGGTTGGCAATAGAAGTGTTTTTCGAATATAATAACTTGAAGATGTCCCTGTTTCTTAACTTCCATTTTAATTTTCTTCTATCTAGGGTGGTAATGGTGTGATAGGCGCGCGTGGATTTCAAGGCTCTAGGGTATGATTTGATTGTACTGCCTATGAAATGTAATCAGCTATTCAAAGAACACCTTTTTTACTCATTTAGATGGATACTTTAAAGCTTCAGACATTTTTACTGATCGAAGGTGCTTTCCATTGTGCCAAACTTCCCTAAAATGGTGTAATTAGATGATGACGACTGAAATTAGGAAATAATTATTGCCAATTTCACAGTTATACCTTAGCAAATGTCGCCAATTTTGAAATTTCACATCTGAAATTATATATTAACTTTAAAATTTTGCGCCAAAATTAAGTAGTAATTCGTCACCCAGGGTGGTAAGTTGGAAACGTATTGAGATGAGTGCAGAGGTAATCCTCTTTAACCGGATCATTTCTAGTCCCTTTTCATTACGAAGTAATTCAAATTTCGGTGGAAATGTAAATAGAACGCTTCGATTCAACAATATAGGTCAATGCATGGCCAGTTCTTCTGTTCTGTGGCCTATGGGCCTGGTATAGTGGAAAGTATCCCTTGTGTCTGATTCTTCTCTGCTTCATACTTTTTTCTTTCTTGGACCGAGTCCAACATTCCAGGCCATTTTCGTCTTGGCGCCCGTTGCGTGCAAATTTACTTTTATCAGTATCTTAATGCGACCGTCACCGCAACTCCACTAATGGTCAGAGCGAGACTTATACAACCAACCAGATTTGGACCACTATAGTGAGGAGATCAGAAACATTCTAACTGTTAAGTAAACAATTCACCATATTGTTCCTGTATTTTTAATTGTTCTTTTAGGGAAACCCTGGACAATCAGGGAAGAAAGGAGAACTAGGAGATAAAGGAAAACCGGTAAAGAATCAGATTTTTACTTTTTTTCTTGAAATTAAAGATATTCTCCTCTTAGATGTTAACAATTGACCATTTTTAATGTTTCAGGGTGCAACTGGGATGCCAGGTCGACCAGGTATTCCTGGACGAAGAGGAAAAAGGGTAAGAATTAGAATTACCGCTTATGAAGATAATGTGATTGTATATTGGGCTGCCTGTGTAACCCGTGCATATAATGAATTGTGGGCGAGTGTAAGAACACAGTATGGCGGACTGAAACGTGTCTTGTTTCCAGAGTGTATAATCCACCCCCATCGAGGACTGGTCTGGCGTTCAGACATTACAGACGGTAGTTGCTGTAATCGGGCGGTCTGATTGTTGTCCTTCTATCTGTTCACCAGCTCATGCTGATCACCACCATCATCATCATCATTTATTTGCCTCGTTTCAATGCAGTGCAGGTTTACAGCTACATTAGTTTTGGCGAGGAGAACACATAATGAAGACTGGGTCGATTTAAAACAGGCCGTTTTCGGGAGTCAAGGATTGCTTAATTTCTTCACTATTTCAAACTACAGTAGAATTCAAAATCGACAAACTTTTTTTATAGTTATCAGTAGCTATTAAATGAAGTGAAATTCCTACAGAAGCGAAGGAAAATGCAAAGCTATGAAAAAATTCACTCAAAGGGCTAAAAGAGATAGGCAAAATCCCACCTTCTCTGATGTTTCTGCCATTCTAGTTTATAAAAGAAAATTGTGATCGACGTTTCACCTAGTTCACCTAAATCAATGTAAAGAAAAAGACTGAATAAAGTTAATTGTGTATCGTGCGCATCAATGGATGGTATTTAACTCTTGTTATTGACCTGATTGCAATAAACAGAAGCAAGACGGAAGACATGTTACAAAGACTTTCAAGTTGTAATTGACTACCACAATGAAGATTTCACAATAAAACTTGTCCTTCAGAAGCATTTACTCCTGTATCATGAAAAACCATGTCACTCAATCTTATTTATTTCAGGGACCGTTCGGCGACTCTGGAGCAGCAGGGGGTGCAGGCATTGTGGGTCCTCGGGTCAGTAAAAGCGCATCGTGTGTTATTTCTACGCTGCAGTTAGCATGTCATTTCCATTCATTCGTTTGTTTAATTTGAATTCAGCATTTCGTGAATCTTGTAATAATGGTCTAAGAGGCATTTTACGGGATTGCTTTTTTGTTGCATTCATTTACCCTTATCGGTGCTATTCCCATGAAAAATCTTCCTGTTGCTATCTACACAAACTATAATATATTTTCATGAACTGTTGTGTAGAAGTGACCGGGAAGTTTAACGGTATAATTTCTTTATAGGCATCTCCAGGGCCGCGAGGATACATGGGACCACCAGGAGAGCGAGGAGCAAAGGTCGATTTTCGATTTGAAGAGTGATCGTTTTGATTTTACATGTATACTTGTTTTTGTTGCTGATGTTGTGTTTTGTGTATATTTTCTTTGTTTAGGGAGACTCTGGAGTGCCAGGACCGCAAGGAAACTCGGGACGGCAAGGTGACGCGGTATGCTCTCTCTTTGACTATGTGCGATATTAGGGTCCTTAAGCAACAACGACAACGATGGCAACGAGAACGGCAAAAAGTTAATAGGTTTAGATTGGCACAACAACAAGCCTGCACGTGCACGACGTTTTTTGTACATTTCTTTGCCTTCGTTGCACGACTACGACGTGAAACTTCCTAGTTTCATGTTTTATGGAGGACGTGAAAGTAAGGCAACGATTTTCTTTTTTTTTTTCTTAACTTAAATAAAGTCCTTTAGAATCACCTTCTGAAGAGTTCCCCAACATTAAGCAAATTGTATAAAATGGAACAAAGAGTAATGAAGTTTAGAGCAGCGCGAACTCGCTTTCCAAGTGACGTTTTCGCTCCCGTTGCCGACGTGGTCGCTTGAGCTCCCTATTGATTTAAGACAGGAATTGCAAATATACCCAGTGTTCTTAAAGGTACACACGCTGAGTTTTCTTCGTTATGCATTCCTATCCCATCCTTTTTTTGTGGCCAAATTGATACTCAGAAAAACTAATACTACCTTGTATAATCATAGGGAGATGATGGTGACTATGGTCCCTATGGAGGTCGCGGTAAACAGGTATTGTAATTACGTTCATATGATAACGGACGTGGGGAAGTTTGCTAGCCCATATTTGTTGTATTAGAAGTTTACTTTGCTGCCCACAAACCCCCCTTACTTAAGTTACCTTAGAGCTCATGTCTCACCTGGGAATCCTAAATACTTCTGAAGAAGAAGAAAGATTGTCAGTGACGTCTAAAAATTTTTATACATTCGAAATATTTCTGCCCTAATAGTTGCGAGTTCTAGATGCTACGTTCAGACGAATAAAGTAGCCCTGCATGGAAAAGATCTTTTGTTGTTTTAACCTAACTGTTATATTCTTCTGTTCAGGGTTTACGTGGCATAACAGGACCAGCTGGCCGACCTGGATCACCTGGCTTACACGTAAGAGTGATAAAATTAACAAATCCACCGCAGTTTTCTATTGTCTCCGCTGTTATAAGACACACGAATGACGCCAAAATGTTAAAACTTGAGTAGAAAGTTGTGGACATTTGACGACAGTACTAATAAGTCTGTAAGAGTCTAGATAATGGTAAGGTTTGGCTGATTTGTTTCTTACAAAAACATTGAAAATACCCTTTTCCTACGAAAAAACTGGACGAGTGCGACATAGAAAAACAGATTGCGCCATGATTACCTCATTTCGTTAGTCTATACTCTCGGAAACAACCCTATCGACCAATGAGAAATCGCTTTGTTATTTAATCTACGGAATATGATTCCAAAGCGCTCTTAAAGGTGGAAACGGTGTTCATTTGTTGTTGTTGTTTTTGCAGTTTTATTACCTTTTTGTTGGTGGCTCTCGTTTGTGTTATTCTGTTTGTGACACGTTTGTCTGCTGTTAATTCTTCAATGCACCTTGCTTTCCTTTTCTCGACAGGGTGAACAAGGAGATTCTGGTACACTTGGTGAGGATGGTCCACCGGTAAATACTGACGTCTTCTAGGAACCGATACGAAATCAGTCTTGTCGATTTTTCGTCCACCTTGCAACTACTTGAATCCTTTGAATGATAGGAAATACTGCCGATAAAGCAACAGCAAAAAATTCGCTATATTACTTTTAGATGGACCTCTGCTAATGAAATTCCCTTTAAAGTAATTCTTTTTCAACCAATCCTTCGGATGTTAGGTTGCCTGTCATGGAGTGCGCGAAAAAAATATTTCACTCTTCCGCTTTCCCTTTCAGTAATTTTCTTTCTGAAAATAGGGCGCCCCCGGTAACCCAGGAATTGCTGGTCCTATTGGAGTGAAAGGAGAACAGGTATGTATCAACTGCTGACAAATTGGTTTGTCTTTTAAGGAACTAATAAGTGCGCAATTTCAAACATTACTACCTTCCTTTTAGGGAAGAGCTGGTGAGCCTGGACAACAAGGAGATGGGGGACCTGAGGGACCAAAGGTGAGCCGAGCAAGTTACCTATTTTTCGTTTTACGTGAAATAGCTGTAGTTAATGCACTTCCTTACTTTGTAGGGTGATCTTGGACAGACTGGATCAATAGGAGCACCTGGTCATGCTGGCCAACAGGTAAAAGAAACTTTTCTGTACCAGTCCTTGATTAGGGAGCCCCACACGTCTCATCGCAATGGGCGACGAATAATGCCAGAGAAAGAAAGCACCGCCATTGCTAACTAGTGTGACTTTTTACGCTGAACATCTTCGGTAGTACCATAGAAAGTTTTTGTCTTGTTTTAATGATGTGTAAACTGAAATTTTGGCAGCTTTCATTGGTAACGAAATAAACACATTTTTCATTTAACGTGAACTAAAACGGAATTTTGTTGGTTATAATACTCTATTACCCCTACAGGGATCAGGTGGAGAGCTGGGTGAAGCGGGTGCCATTGGGCCACCTGGCGACTTGGTGAGCGTTGATATTGATGCTTGTTGGTTTTTCTTTTGAAACACAGTACTAGCATGTAATCATTTAAACAGTTCCAAAGGCAATTTGTGACATTTTTGTATTTTTGCTAAGGGAATGCCAGGATCCCATGGTCCAAAAGGACAAGCCGGTAGTCCCGGAGTAAAAGGTTCAATTGGCGATGAGGGACTAAATGGTGTTCCGGGAAACAGGGTATATCCATGATGTTCTCTCTTTAAAATTGCCTAATATGCTTTTATTGTTAGATACTTTACTGAGCGTCCCTTAAAGACAAAGCATACTATGTGAGGCTAGCCTTTAAATTATGCACTGTATCCTTCTACACCTTTTCTGAGTAGTTTTTTTTTTCTAAATATGCTTTAGGGTTCCTTGGGAAAAAGTGGCGGCAAAGGTGTGGGTGGAATAAAGGTATGTCGTACTTGTGGTTTGGTTTTATTTTGGCTCTTGAACATGAAAGCTGTTAACCTTTGAGACTTCAATAAAATGTTCGCTATCTTTTAAGGGTGCGCCTGGGGTATCTGGTGAACGTGGGGACCAAGGAAAACCTGGAAGAACAGTAAGTCTATGAAGCTCTGATGGCGAAAGGTTTACAGGTAGCACTCAAATGTTGGGTGCTTTGCAACATGCCAAAGAGAATGGAACTGTAGTTTCGATCTGGAAGAGAATTTTCAGGAAAAAATGGTCAGTGAGCTTAAGCAACGACGACGGCGACGGCAACAAGAACGGCGAAAAAGCAATAGAAAAGGAATGAGCAGGAGGACGCAGCTTGGCTGAGTTGTTAGAGCGCCGGACTTGCAATTCGGTGGCCCCTCTGACCGCTAGCTGGATTTGTTCTCTGTAGTCCCGAGTTCAAATCCTCGGCCATGCTTGTAAATAGCCAACTGGTTTGCCTCTGGCCAGGTGGGGTTCTTAACCCTGTTAACTTCAATTTAAATGATTTGTTTCAGGCATTTGCTCGACCCCACTAGCATTAGTGCTATAAATATTGGCGAGGGTAAATAATGGAATTATTTTTATTTTTTAAGTATTATTTTTTTTAGATTAGCTAAACAACAACTTTGCATCACGCTTTTTTTGTGCATTTCTTTGCGGTCGATGCACGACTACAACGTGAAAGTCCCTAAATTCACGTTTTGTCGAGGTACGGGAACACAAGACAACCACTTTCTTTTTCTTTTCCTGAACTTCGGTACAGTCCTTCAGAATTCAGCTCCAAAAAAATTGCTAACGTTTGACGGATTAAAGGAGATGGATTAAGTTTGAGGCAGCTCGAATTCGCTCTTTAAGTGACGTTTTCGTTTTCGCCGTCGTTGTTGCTTATAAGCTTCCTGGTTTCTCTCCAGAGGTGCTCGTCATTGATCGTTCACACCGAAACATACCGTGCCTTGCACAAAACTTCTAGTTTCCAAATTTCTTTCCCTGGGAAGCGACAAAAGTTTCGGTGGATGTATAGAAGGAAGGTTTTGGTGCTTGTTATTTATTGATTTTTTTTCTGGAAAAATTCGGCAAGTCCTTTAAAATGCATAATCGCATTCCATTTTTCCTTTGTTTGTTCCATTCGTTTCTGATCAGTCGCTTTGGCAAAATCGTACTTAGCAATAAGTAGTTGTATAATATCAATTCATGTCAAATTTCTTTTTTTTTATTTCATAGGGATTTCTCGGCCCGGTCGGGGAGCCTGGGACACTGGGCATTGCTGGACGTGGAGTAAGTCATTGACTGGTTCAGAGAATACTAAGTGAAACGAAAATATGAGCCTATAGTGGGAATTTGTTTATGACACAACACGGCTGCCTTAACACGATTAGGTGAATTCTTGACTAATTGAAGAATTGCTGAACTCACGTGCCCCTTCACCGGAAATTTTAAAACAATGGTCCTGGAGTTAGACATCCAATTCAAAGTTTCACTTATGACTTCTTTTTAATGTTATTTTGAATTTTATTTTCATTAGGGTTTAATAGGCGGCTTTGGTCCGTCAGGTAACCCTGGCTCAAAGGGTGAAACAGTAAGTGAACACTTAACTAATAGGTCACTTTCGAATTGTAAAAATTCATACTTGGCTCAGAAACCTATAGGTATAAAACTAACGAAATCGCGTTGAGATTCATGGATGAATAATTTATTGCTTTTGGTTTACTCCCCTTAGCTTCGGCGCCAAGTGTGAATTTTTATAACTCGAAAATGGTCTTTTCATACCTAATTAAATGGCTAATTATTCCTACCAGGAGCTCATTACATGGAGTGAGCAACTCCAACACGACTAGGCTTAGCTTTTTTACCGACCGGTTATTTTTAGGCCCTTTTAAGAGCACTTTTTCCCGCAAAAGTGGACGCTTCGTCTATGAACGCATCCGAAGTATAAGATGTGAAAAAGAGCAACGTAACTTCAATAAAAGGTCAAAGATACCATTTTCTGTTCTTAGGGTTTTGCTGACTGGTACGTGAGGCTTAGAAGATCTTCTAACCTCGCCACAAAATCGATATAGAAATAAACTGGTCGGTGAAAACGCCTTAACATGAGTACTTGGAAGTTGCGTCCCCCGCCCCGGTTATGGGTTCCTGTTCCTAGTTGGTTTGTTTTTTTGTTTGTTTGAATTTTTTTTACTCCTTTTTTGTGTCTCACAAATAATGATAATAATAATAAAAAGCAGGCATGTAAGTTCAAACTGACAAAAGGCATTTTTTTAGGGTGGTGGAGGAATATATTGTTTTGAAAGAATTCATTTATTTTTTCTCTTTTAGGGCTTCCAGGGAGCCAAGGGTGGCCGCGGCAAACAAGGTTCCAGCGGACAACATGTAGGTAACTTGGAAATAAACCCAGTAGTGTAAACAAATTTACTTCTTTGCATACACTTATAGAACTTTCATCGTTAAAGCTTTTGTTGTTAATAAGGATAAACCAAGTCAGAGAAAAGTTTTCTAATCCGTTGGTTGGGGGCGTTAATGGCAAAATTTCCTAGTGTACTTTTTTGATATTTCAAAATCAGGGAACGGGAAGCGGGGAACGAGCACGAGGAAAAGATAAATGAAAAAAAAAAAATAGAGCAAAACCTAACCTGAACCCTAGCTCTATTTGCAACTTCATTTCCAATTCTCTGCTTTGTTCCCATTTTTCATTTTCCCGTTCCCCGTGCTTGTTCCTCGTTTCCCCCCGTTCCCCGTTTTAGCAACATCGTTTACTTCTTCGACTAATTCACTTTTTTGTAAATTTATTACCTCTATTCTTTTTTTCAGGGTACAGATGGTCTGCGAGGTTCGCGTGGATCCCGTGGAAACAGAGGCGAGAAAGTAAGACAATATTTAACTAATGATTTAGTGATGAGCCATGACGAAAGCAGTACAACACTAGAGATACACAGAGTCGTGGAGAGGACGATACGATTGTAGCCGCGGGAACGGGCGCCGTCTGTCCGTACAAACATTGGCCTCGCGACACTTTGCTCATAAAGGAAGATGCCGCCGGTGATGAGAGATAAGTTTTCGCGCGCACGATTTCCCCCTCCCCTTATACTTTAGCACTCCTTCCTTGCAAGCTGAGTAGACCAAAATAACAACAACAAATTTTATATCTGTATAAATTGTTTTCTTTTTGCAGGGCGTTTCTGGGGATGATGGTATTCTAGGGATGCCAGGAAGCGTTGGTGATAGGGTATGTGAAAAAAAAAATGTTTATGGTAGCTCGATGGGTTTTTAGAGTCAATACCTCCCAAGTTTGAGTATTAACTACGTCGCCATTATCAGAGATTTGGAAAAATTATCATCACAGCTGTATTAGATATTTGTTATGATCAGGTTGTAATGACATCGGAGTTGTCAGAGCAGCGAAATAACACTATTACCATTTTACTTGCATCGCTTATCTCGGCACTGGGAACTTTTTAATCCAAAATCTGACCTCGAAAAACCCCATCGAGCCACCTTAATCTGCAGGTGGTTTAAGCACGATTAAAAACTTTCAACAAAGACACGATCGGTAATAGTCTAGCTTCTGATTGGTTGAAAGGTTGCGTGTTATCTTTTTAGGCGATCACCCAGCGCAGAAAATAGGTGATCACGTCTGATACTTAACTAGCAATCATTCGAACTTTTGAAGTTGTGTTTTTTTGCATAAAGCCTTCAAATGATAGCCGCAGACTCATTATACCCTCCTATGAATTCCTCTGTTGTTTTAGATGCAAAACACTTATTTCCTTCCAGTATTCCTCCAATTTACCTATTTACTAAGGTTCACCAATTCTTATCAAGGATACCGCAACAGCGCCTTGCGCCAATTACTGCGGGTCCGTAACAGTCACCCCCCCCCCCCCCCACACACACACACACCTCCCCCATGAGAGATAGGCCACCACACCGGGGACTACGTCCCCTATTCTTTACGAACTGTGCGTGGGTTCATTAACGTCCTATAGAAATTATATGTACAAGGATGTGAGACGGAGCCTACGGTTTATCATCCTTATAGAGCGATTTTCGTATGACCTTGAAATGAAAGCGCACGAACAAAACAGAAACAACAAACGAACGGAAATAGAGCGATTTGATTGGTTTATCGAACGGACAGACAAACGCGCCTGGCTTTTCATTGGTTAAGCGAATGTTCAGGTGAAAAAACTTCATGCCCGAGAACTTTCTAGAAATCAACCGATACTTCGCTTTGACGTCATACTACAACACGATTGGCCAATCGAACAATGCCTTCTCCATATTAGGGTTTCTTTGGCGGGAAAACGAAGAGGCCATGTTTTGATCTTTTCATCCATTGGCTGATGAAACAAAGAACGAACACTTACCGAAACCTTTTTTCAAGGTCATACGAAAATCGCTCTATGAGAAGACTAAAAATTCTAACTGTTTGCAAATGTCTTTACTAAGGCAGCACTTTCTCCTCAGCTATTTAGAGACCCTGAGTGTTGGTCCGGCCAGGGTTTCAACCAGCGCCGGGCATGTCCAGCGCTGGCCGTAAAATCCAGATTATCTCAATCATTTCTTAACTTAGTTCCAAACTTCTCAGAGGTGTGGAAGTGTGCAAAAGTCTGACGAAGTCAGGATATTGTAACGCTTTTCCCCTAGTCACGAACCTTGCGACAATATCCTGACTTTTTCAGACTTTTCCACACTTCTACACTTCTTGGAAGTTTAGTACTATGTAATGAATGACAAAGGGTTCGATTTGTGACTACGCGAAAAGTGTGACATTACCCTAGCTTTGTCGGACTATTCTATATTTCTACGCCTGTCACAAGTGTAGAACTTAGGATATGAGAAAAAAAGTAGGCTTCGTTCACACTTCCACACCTCTGAAAAGTGTACAACTAAGGATGAACAAGGAAAGTAGGGATCTTGTGGCCAGCGCTGGACTTTTGTGAGCGCGGAATGAAGCGCCGGTAAACCGGCGCTTATTCACTTAAAAACATATGAACGCTCGGTGGTTAATTTAGTACTCACCCTCATGCTCGATTTCCATTGTACTGTTAACGACAACATTTAGTGACAGACCTTTGCGCTGTACCGAATAACACATTTATCTGAACTCTTGTGGAAATTTTTTTGTTTTACTTTTCAGGGTCTTCGTGGAGATAAAGGCGGCCAAGGGAATCCTGGATTTGAGGGTCCAGAGGTTAGTCTGACCTTACATCAGGGACCTTTCATTTTTTATCAGGTAGCGGGGGCTGGTGGGATTTGAGGGGGAGGGGGGCATACAAAAAAACCCCGGCTTTTTAGGAAGGTCTGAAGAAAAATATTGGTTGTAAAAAGGGGGTCACCAACAAAACTCCAAGTTTTGCAGGACGGCATCTGTAATAATGCAAACAGCCAGAATGCGAAAAAGGGCAGCGTTTTTGACGTACATAAAGTTTAGATTTTCCCGGGGAAGCATGCCCCTGACTTCCTACTTTATTATGCACCAAAAAGAAATTCTACCCCACCAAAATTCAATAAATAAACATGCCAAATCGAAAGTTTCATTGAAAAAAAAAATCTCCATTTCCATAATAAAAAAAGGAATGTCTCTTGCATTGCCGTCGATGCAACTTTTTGCTATCACCACAACTACTTCAACTGCTGTAGCAGTTTTATTTGGTTACTTCAGGTAATGTTTGCTTAGTGTTTAGTGTTACCTATTGTATAGCCTAGCAATGATATTTGAGTAGTGTAGTGGGTGTAGTCGTATAAGTGTGTTGCTTAATTCAGATAGCGTTTGCTTAGTAATGTGTTTTGTTTCTTCAATCTACGTTCAGGCAGAGACCGTTTTAAACTAATAGAACTTAAATAATCTGGTATTAGGGGTCACTGTTCCCCCACTTATCATGCATTTACGCGCCATCATATTAACAAACCAAATAAAAACAACATCGTCGTCCTCAGTTGGTGTACCTTCTGATACAGTAAAATTGTTGCATAAAAATACAATCTGAGCTCCCGATAATTCGAACCTTCAAGGGAAGTAGAAAAAAGTTCGAGTTATCGGGAGTTCGAGTTATAGAGGGTTCAAGTTACCGGGGGTCGACTGTAACTAAGTTTGCTAGTTTCTCTCACAGTTCTCATTTTCAAAAACAGACTCCTTTGCAACGTTAGCTATACAGACAATGTCTGTTCCCTGTGCCTATGGCCATTCAAAACGTCCATTTTGATTTACGTTCATTTAGTAATTTTTAATTTTTTCTCATCTTTTTCTCTTTCTTTCTTCCTCTTTATTTTATTTTATTATTTTTTTTTTTGGGGGGGGGAGGTCATCTCAGGTAATTTTCTATACAAGGGGGGACCACCCAAAAATTACTAAAGTAGAGGGGGGTCATCATATACTAAAGGAGCTACACGTCAAATCCCTCCAGCCCTCCTCCTCTCCCCCACAAAAAAAAATTGTAATGTCCCTTATGGACTTTTGTTTTTAGGGTCATAATCCATTACTCTTACTAATCGTTTAATTTAACACAATTGACACCAGCTATTGCAAACATCATTACGATTTTGTCAGTCATTCATATAAGTGCACATTGGTCCTTCTTTGTGGTCAAAAGGACGCGTTGTTGAAGGTAGGTGTCCTCGATGCGACAGGAAGCTTCAATTGCTTATGTGATCACCACCAACAACTGAAAATAATAATTTCAAGAGGTCTTGTCCGCTGGCTAAGAAACATCGGAACAAGATTAAGGATATATCTTCTTTTATTGTCTTTCATCCATTTATAACTCTTTGCAAATGGATATTACTCAGAGTTTTCCTAGAGGCCTAGTTGAGAATTTTATGATTGTTCTATTCAGGGTAGCGTGGGTCCTGTTGGGAGTCGAGGACTACCAGGCAAACATGGAATTAAGGTTTGTAGGTAACTTTTTCACCTAGGGTAGCTTGCATACTAAGTTTTCGCTCTCTTCAACACTCGTATATTCCTTACTTGCTGCAGTCCATTCCCAGAAGCCGCGTTACCACTGACCAGCAGGAGACGCAGCCTGCTTGCCTGTCTACCGCGGTCAGCAAGTTTTCTTTTTAATTCGTGCAGTTTCATACCCCACGAAAGAGGAAACACAAGTTTGTAGATGACAGCCATTCAGAGTGTAAAAAAACATTTTAGTGTCTCCCTTCTAAGTGATTTTCTTTATTTTTTCAAAAAATAATGCTTTGTATAGCCGTAAATCATGCTGTGCAGTTTTTCATGAATGCATCGTCCTATGTTGTCATAGGGACCATCTGGAGAGCAGGGCCTAGCTGGACTGGCGGGTGAACAAGGACTTGAAGTAAGCCAATAAAATGTTTAAGCAGTAAAATATTGTTAAGAAATGCTTAAGTTGTTGGTTTTGCACCGTTTTCTGAAGGAAAACTTTTCTACTCCTGGAGGATACTGCTCCTTACTTCCTCATTGTGTTGGTTTTCAGGGCGCTCCAGGCCATTTTGGGATAAAAGGCGTGCAAGGCGATCGAGGACCAATGGTAGGTGAAGCTACAAACTACAGTCGAACCTCTTTAATACGGAAACTGAAGGGACAGAGCGAAGTGTCCGTATTAGAGAGGTGTCCGTATAATAGAGCTCACTATGATGACGTCACTTTTATGACTCCACTTAAAGTTTTAAGTGTTCAGTAGCTAATACCAGACTCATACTCGTCTTTAAACTGCATCAGTACAAAGACAGTCTTTCAGTAGCATGCAACATTGTACATCTCCGCTACAGACAAATTACTGTTTTAAAACGAAAGGAGCTACAGCGCAATGCTACTTGTAAAAAGTTATAACGTAAAGCGCAATTTGGCTGAAAGCGTCTTTCGCTATTTTGCAAGTACAGTAAACAGTAACTAGAGTACAAAGTGTAATAGAAAAGATCTTAATGCTATCTGTAGTTAATGAAGCCTTCAAAAAGTCGGTTATGTTCCTCTGTACACCTTTCGCAAATCGCCTCATTAGCCAGACTAGACGGGATTCACCCTGTGTAGATTCACCTGATCGGGATTCGGGATTCACCTGATCACCCCCAGTGTCCGTAATAAAGAGGTTAAGTTTATATGAATTTGCTCCCTGGGGCCGAGATTTAGTGTCCATTGTCCATATTAGAGAGAATCCGTCTTATAGAGGTTTTTTTTTTTTAAAGAAAATATATGAGAATTTTGTCGGGACATTGGAAACTGTCCGTGATAGAGAGGTGTCCGTATTAGAGAGGTGTCCATACCGAGAGGTTCGACTGTAGATCCCTTGGGCTTGGACATAATAGTAATGCAGTAAAAGCTCGTCGTGCGAGTACTGTTCTTCCCCATTCATCAAACGTATTTGTAATTCCTTCCCAGGGTGACACTGGAACACCAGGAGGTACTGGACCTGAAGGACCTCTGGGACCATCGGTTAGTTGATAGAGCGACTTTCGTATGACCTTGAAAAATGGTTTCGATAAGTGTTCGTCATCTGTTTCATAAGCCAATGGATGAAAAGATCAAAACATGGACTCTTCGTTTTCCCGCCAAAGAAAACCCTAATATGGAGAACGCATTGTTCGATTGGCCAATCGTGTTGTAGTATGACCTCAAAGCGAAGGATCCATTGATTTCTAGAAAGTTCTCGGGCATGAAGTTTTTTTACGCGAGCGTTCGCTTAACCAACCAAAAGCCACGCACGTTTGTATCCGTTCGATAAACCAATCAAATCACTCTATTTCCGTTCGTTTGTTGTTTCTGTTTTGTTCGCGCGTTTTCATTTCAAGGTCATACGAAAATCGCTCTAATACCACACGTTACTTTGTTTTGATTTTCTATTTTTGTGAGTTATCGCTCGGCAAGTTACCTACCTGTGCACACTGTGACCGCCTGCATTTACTACTGAACGACAAAGAATAGAACAACTGGCGTGTTAGGAAGACTAAGGGCCTGTTTACATGGAGGTGGGGGACCCCTGGTAGGTGAGGTAACCCTCTTAGGTGGGTAACCCGCCTGTCCATATAATCTCTCATTT
This sequence comes from Porites divaricata, assembly GCA_038088405.1. Lineage (NCBI taxonomy): Eukaryota > Metazoa > Cnidaria > Anthozoa > Scleractinia > Poritidae > Porites > Porites divaricata. The sequence goes on from JBBMOI010000004.1 coordinate 36,882,164, forward strand.
TAATTTGATCACGTTTACATGATAGGTGGGGTGACCCGCCACATGTTACCTCACCTACCTGGTGTCCCCCACCTCCATGTAAACAGGTCCTAAATAATTTTAGTATAATTGCATCGATGACTATCAAAAATAGAGCGCTGTGATTGGCTGGAAGCTTCGCGCTATTCCGCTATAATCACCGCGCGGTGATTATAGCATTGAAGGCTAGCAGTTTCAAAATGGCAGCCAGATTTTTTGATGTTTCGGGGTCGGAAATTGATTAATCATTTTATTTTCTCGAATAATCATCAATGTAATTATACTGAAACAATTAGTCGCCTCAGGCGACGTGAATATTGGCGAATAGTCACCTCGACTTCGTCTCGGTGACTATTCGCCGATATTAACGTCGCCTTTGACTAATTGTTAAATAATCTAACAAGGAAAAGAAAGAATGAAAAGTGACAGCAAAAACTAGTGAATCACACGTCTTAATATGGCAGGCGATTTCTTCGAGCGGTTCCAGACTGTATTAAAAACTATGGAATTAAGAAAAACATGAAACCTGGAAACGAAAATCAACTTAAATAAACAAACTAATTGGCACATTTAATCTTTAACAGGGAGAACAGGGTCAACATGGAAATCGCGGTACGGATGGCAGTCCTGGGCAACGGGTTAGTATATACATGTCTTAGTAATCCTTTCACAATGTAAAACATTTCAATGACAGCAACTCTGTGGTTCTCGTTACGCTATTTGGTTCTTAAAAAAACGACTTTATGAAAGCACAAAGCACTTATTCAGCATTCTGTGGTAACGTCCACTGTTGGAGAGAGGACTGTCATTTCTACTTGTTTTAAAAAATTGTAATTTGTAATTTGTTTACCCACGGAGCACTTACTAGTTCTTAAGAACTCGCTGCAATATGTCTGGCGTTCCAAGTGTTGGTTTTTAAAGAGAGAGGAAAACCGGTTTACTCGGGGAAAACCTCTCGGAGCAAGGGAGAGACCACCAACAAACTCAACCCATATATGGCGTCGACGCCGGGATCTGAACCCGGGCAACATTGTTACTGCGCCACCCTCGGTTATCCGGGCCACAGTCAAGACTATCTGTGGCAGGGCAAGGCAGTACCTTATTTCCTTTGTTGTTTTAAAACCCCGGGTATTGTTCCGGTCTCGTGAATCAAACTAGTGACGTCCCGCTCTGCAGACCTGTGCAGCGTTTTACCAAATGCGGTAATCCTGCCTTGATTTCTTTCAGGGATCACGTGGAGGTCTTGGAATGCCTGGGAACAGTGGAAAAGAAGGGATGGTGGTACGATCAATTAAACGCCGAAGAATGACTGTTTTTATTCTCGTGCGTACAATTTATTAACTGCTCCTTTTCTCTGTTACGTAATAGGGTCGTAATGGAGCTGACGGTGTCTCTGGGGCAACAGGAGAAATTGGTTTACAGGTAATATTATTTAGGGTATGAGTCACCCCTTAATTTCCTTTGGAATAGTACAGCGATCGAAGTGAAATTTGCCACTCGCGAGGAAGGTCTCTTTTCCCCGCGTTTCACCTAACTCGCGCGTGGTGATTCTCACGCGCGCTCGCGTGTTTCGCCTTCTCCACTATCCCTTAGGAAAATGAGCCAATCATGTACTCTACGTTAGATAAGACCCACGCAAAATGTACTTGTTAATTGGCTTGCTGTTTACAATGCACTTATGAGATGATCTCGAAGTCTACTGACTCAATGATAGGTTATAAATAATGCGATTGCTTTTGCCCAAAATTTTATTTCTTGTCGTGTGTTATACTTTACCATATCTAGTAATTACCCAAATATTCATTTATTGATTTTTTTTTAACTTAGCCCTCCATTTAGCTATCTTAGCTGGGCCTGAGGGAAGGAATGGAAAAAAAAACTGGGTTGGGTGGGGAGAAGTTCGCAAAGGCTCTGAGGAATTTTCATTTCCTCCTACCCCCTACCTTCAGTACCCTATAGTTCCTTGTTGTTTTAACTGTCAGTTTGTAAACATTTATTTGATGAGGTTTCTGTAATATTCAAAATAATCAATGCCAAGGCTGATTACTCCCGACATCACAGAAACTGGATCTAATAGTAGTATTACTATACATTGTTTTGACGAAAATAACGGCAAACACACCGTCGAACGAACCATGCCCTTGGAAATCGTGCTTTGAACTTGCAACCTACAGATAAAGAGAGCTTGTTCGCAGGCTATTTTATTTACCACGTTCACATGAACCATAATGCGCCTTGTTCTCTCCCCGTCCCCCACCCCCTTAAAAAAATTGCATAACCATTGTTTCCAATTTCTCTTGAATAATACAGTCGCCCCAAGAGAAATCGAAGATAATGGTTTTGCAAAATTTGGGGGGTAAACAAGGTGCATTATGGTCTCTGTGAAAATGGTAAATTCTCTTCTTTTCACTAAGGGTCGTCTTGGGGCAATTGGACCACCAGGACCCCCAGGGGAGAGCGGACAGATGGTAAGTATACACACACTGTACTGCATGTGCTTTTTGACTTAATTGCTACATATGCATGTTACTGAACTGGCGTGGAACGTTTTTTTCGTCTTTTTCGAGTTGAATGGGGCCAGGGGCCTGTTTCTCGAACGTTCCGGTTACTTTTTGGGCCCGGAGAGCTATTTTATGTTTACCGTGTTTACATTCAGGATCAAAGTTTAATAAATTTTGAAAATAATACAAGAAACTACCAGTTAACGAAACAAAATTGACTGGTTTATGAGCTAGGAACTGTGCTACTATTCAACAAGTTTTTATTTTAAAATTTGCCTTCGAGCCCAAAATGTTTCCGAGCCTTTCGAAAAACGGGGTCCAGACCAGTATTCTTTCTACAAAAAGAGTAAAATTGGTGGCTCTACGCTCTCTTTTCTGCCCGAAAGCAACTCCTGAAGAATCGCCTCTGAACAAAACACTTTGAATACGTTACGTTATGCACACATCATTAACAAAAAGTGTGTTGTTAGTCCTTCCACCATGGAACAACGTAACGACTTTGTGGCAGTTTTGACCAAAATAAACGGAGTAAGCTAATGGGGCTTATTTATCCTTGGTTGTTCTTCAGGGTATTCCTGGAATTATGGGCCGCAGAGGGACTGGCGGAGAGCTAGGCTCCAAGGTAAGAAAATACTATGCAACTCTTCCTTTGATGACGATGATGATGATATGGTGATGATAATTTGTATCTCCATAACAAAACCTAATTTACATGCTTGTTGCCACATAACACTTGTTGTTGTGACTTATTACTGATAAATTGCGTAACAAAATGGGGTAAAACAAAACCATACGTTAAATGGTCCATGTGAGGGTCGAACTCACGACCTTGGCGTTATCAGGACCACGCTCTGCCGACTGAGCTAACGGACCAGCTAGGTTTGAAGCGGCAGAATTTTTCTTTCTTAATAATCGAATTTTCTCTCGGTTTTGGAGTTTCATTTCATCGCCCCAGGTACACCATCGCTGTGTCCCTGTGATGAGAGATGTGGGCATAGGGGGTGTTTACATGATACCGGGGCGACTTTCGCCCCGGAGCGAGTTCACTCCGGTTCCCTCTCATGGCTCTATATTTGTTTACATGATACCACCACAAATTTCATGCTGGCGCGAGTCACCCCTGCGTGAATTCACCCCGGTTCTTGTACTGGGGCGAGAATTTCACTCCGGTACGAAATCTCGCAACAGTATCATGTAAACACGAAACGACCACTCGTTTCGGTGTGAAATCGGTCTGCCGGTAGATTGGAACGGGTAGCGCATGCGTAATGTTCGCGATTTTGAATCACTCGTGCATTTTATCAACATGAAGTGTACCTTCAAATAACGAGATGTGAAATGACCCAGTCATCATGTCAACGCGATACGAAATCAAAAAGTCATGTCGGTATGAAACTCGCGCCGGTGCGAGTTTTCTCATGTAAACGCCCCCTAAGTTGTTCTGATTTGAGTAAATACCAAGCATGACGTTAAAAAGTAAAAATAATTAAAACAGATTTGTCTGCGCTGATAACATTGTGTAAGGAAAGGTTAAGTAAAAGTAAAACATTCTTTTGAATGGTCCGTGTGAGGGTTGAACTCACGACCTTGGCGTTATCAGCACCACGCTCTGCCGACTGAGCTAACGGACCAGCAGTTGTAGAGGTGGCAGAATTATATGTCCATATAAAGGAATCTCCCCGTGCTTTTAAGGCTTCAGTACAAGAGCCCCTAAATTCGTAGACTTTGGCAAACTCCACAAAATCATTTTAATTTTATTAAATATATTTTTGTCTCATAGTTCAGCGGTAATTTGATCAGGGTAGACGCGTCCTTTTGAGTTCCGCTTGCTCTCTTATGTCTAGTCGTTCTTTTGAATTCATTTTCTTGTTTTTTTTCCTTTGAGCTTTTTTGTGATTATCGTGCTGTTTCCCACCTAGAAAAGCCTCGCTTATTGTGGGTTATATAATTGTAAACGATTATTTTTATTGAATAAATTGTTGTATAGTGATAATGCGTGTTTCAGTTTTCATGTGTTTTTGTTTTTGCGACTCAGTTTGTGTTTCTCTTACCTTTTTTCATTTTCTGTCGCCTACTCTTTATACCTTTCTTCTTAAGCACAATTTAACTTTGTTTAATTTTCTGCTAACCCCCACCTGTCTCTCAAACCTTCCATCTTGCTATTCCAGAAAAACTGTACCCCGTACAACCTGTAGGTGGTAATTCAAATCAAGGTTACCGCCACTTTGTCCATATAAATTGCAGGCCCAGACCCGCCAAGACTGTAGTAGAATTTCCTCTCACTAGCTTGATACATTATTGTGCTTTTGTCGTTTCTTTCCATCCTTCAAGCTGCTTTGCATCTTCTGTGCTCTCTTTTCATTGCTGTCTCATTAAATAATGTGAGACTTAAAAAATACCCTTACTTTTTTAGGTTTTATTTATTAAACACGTTTACATTTTGAATTTTTAGGGAGAAATAGGAGAGTCTGGAGCTAGTGGACAGGACGGGGAAGTGGGAAAACGGGTTTGTTCATAAATACCTATGCTTACTTTCAATATATGACTGAATTCCACTTCTTAGGGGCTGCTTTAGAAGGCGGAACAACTTTTCGTTGGGTTTCCATTCACCATCTTCACACTGCCCATAATTAACTTAACTTAACTTAACTTAAAGGAGCTGTGTCACGAAATTCAGCCAAATTAGGAAATTACAAAATGCCCGTTAAATTAAGAGAAACACAAAAATAACCGCTTAAAACTTTGAAGTAAGGTTAAAATAAGATAACGAAAACAACAGATGCCACGGATGGGCAAAATTGAAGAAGATTGAAACGGATTGAAATTAGGGTTTTTGAAAACTGTTCAGCCTAACAGTTTTTCAAAGTTGATCCCTGCTGCTTGCAACTTCAAAAATAATGCTCAGGAGACACATCTGTTTGTGTCGGATTTCTGATTTTGTCATTTACAAGTAATTTCGTTGCTTACTTTAAGTTCCATAGCGATTGAGGGCGAGTAATTGGCAAAATTAAAGAAAATGAACTGGACTGCCGTGACACAGCCCCTTTAACTTTATTACATATCACACACTCGGAAAAAAATACATGGCCTAAGGTCAGTAAAAAACTTGAAGAATTGACATGAATAAAAGAAGGCTTTAACTAAAATAATTACAATACTATTAAATTGTAAGAAAGAAAAAGACAGTCAGAAGACTTACAACTGAAATACAATACTTGACAGCTCATTCCAAATACTTAAACAACTAATTATTCCTATACACCATACAAACAAATACACCTAGTATATTCTAACAAAGTATACAAAATTGGTGACAGGAGACGTGATTAAGCTATTAACAAGTTTAACTAAGTTAAAGCTTGATTAAACTAACAAGTAATTATCAAATGCTGATTATGACTACTAAATCTACAAGCACCTTGTTTACCCCCCAAAATTTTGCATAACCATTGTTTTAAATTTCTCCTTGATATTACAGTTGTCTAAAGTGAAATTTAAAACAATGCTAATGCAATTTTTTGGGGGGAGGCGGGGGTAAACGAGTTGTCTTTGGGCAATGTGAGAATGGTGAATGATGTAGAGATTTTGGTCGGTGTGGTTTCCAGGTAGAGATGGGTTAAAATGACGGGCGACAATAACAAAGATGCAATTTAGGCCGCTCTTCCCTATTAACTAGCGTAAATAGCTATCTTTCAGCAGCAGCTGGCAGAATTATCACAGTCATCAGCTTGTGGTAACGCCCAACGAAATTGTCGGTCTTTTTTGCCGTGATTACCCACCGAATGATCCGCTGCAATTTTGTCTAGTTTGTCCCTTTTACAAGGATCTCCCTAGCGAAAGCAGTTTACATGGTGCTAGGATCTTCCTCGTGAAGGGATGTTGCTACCTATCAGCCAGGAAGATCCTGGTGCTAGGGACAAGTACAACCTCTTGAATGTTAAGTGATTACAGAAAACATATGGGGCTAGGATGATCCGCCTTAATGCTAGGATCTTGCTCCCTTCACGTACCAGGTGATCTGTGACGTCACTGCGGGGGCCTGGGGAAAGAAATTTTAATGCCGTATCCCATAAACCAACGCACGCACCAATTCAATTCAATTCAATGTGTCCCCGTCAGCTTTGGTTTATGGGATACGGCATTAAAATTTCTTTCCCCAGGCCCCCGCAATGACGTCACAGATCACCTGGTAAACAGCCCCTTACACTCGAAGTAATCAGACGAAAAAAAACATTCAAAAGTGTAAGTTTCCCCGAAGAAAATGTAGCATTTGAAAAAGTAATTCATTTAACCTTGGCTCAGTGGAGATCAGGTTAAGTTAAATTCAGCAACGCTCTTTTTCTCGCAAACTCGATCTTCTTGTAAGATTCAGAAATCAGAATGGCTTTGGCTATCTGTCTTCCAGTAAACAGGTCAGTGTTAAAAGACTTACTGACAAAGAGAAGTTTTCTATATTATTAATTTTGCTGCTGGTGTTTTAGGGCGGCGTTGGTCTTCCAGGAAAAATGGGCTTACGAGGTGACACAGGAAATGATGTAAGTGTACAAAAGAACTGTTATTTCCATGTTTAAGGTCCAGTTGAATATTCAATCCTTTTTGTCAGGGCTCACCTGGATCTGCGGGAGTTGTTGGAGAGCCCGGAGAGCCTGGGTTTAAGGTGAGCTTAGAAACCTTATTCTTGTTATTTATTTTTTAATTACTTTTAACCCTTTAAATTCCAATAGCGTCCAAGTTACAATTATCCATACACTGTAAAGAGATAAGTTATGAGAATCAATAAAATGATCACCCAAGAGAAAACACTTTGATCTTTGAACACAAACTCTCTCAACTAATTCTTTAAGGAAATGTATGGAGATCAGTTTGGAGAATTTGTATGTGGATACTGGGGCTTAAAGGGTTAATACAGTCGGCCTTTACTCCAGTCACGCCAAATTTTTGTTTAACAACTGAATCAATTCAGCAGATAGTTTAAGGCCCTATCAATTCAGTGCTTGCCATTTAAGAATAAACCGATCCTCTTGGATAGTCCTGACTAATAGTGATTGGAATTTTCTTGACGACTGGACTGGTCTGGCCAGCCAGTTCTAGATAGATATAAACCTTTATTTAAAATCAAAGAGTATTACCCAGGGTAGTCCATTCAGGGAACTTACAAAGCATACCTGCTATCAAGAGGAGCCCTGAGTTCACTACTGAACTAGACTATAAATAATAATAGTAATAATAATAATAATAAAATATATGCAAGGTATAATATAACAAATGAACTAATAACACAATCTTTCAAGATTATGGACGTTTACCATAACTATTGAAAACCATACTTCCATGGTATTAAAAGGATCTCTTGGCCACTTCTGTTCTCATAGCAGGCAGATGGAAGAGATTGCTCTGGCGGGTTGAACGAGCTGAAATGTCCTTGTTAAAAACAAAGTAGTTCTTAAAATACTGAGGGCACCGACCATGTATACATTTCCAAACAAGTTTTAGGATGTGTCCATCGCGCGTGGACCTAAGACTTGGCCACTTCAAAGCTTTCATCGCAGTGTCACTACTAGATTGTTTAATAGGCCACTTGCACTAAGAGGTCACGTGACCAATGCTTCCTTTAAACAATGAGTTGGAATCTTGCTGATGCCAAAAATCGACAGAGCAAATAAGAATTATCTTGCACTCGAAATTTGAGAGTATTTTATGGCTCTTTGATTTTTCAGCAAAATAGTATGATTTGTATTGGCCGCCATGTTGGAGGGCATATTCTTGCCCTCCAACATGGCGGCCAAAACTACTTTTTTCTTATATCTTGTTAAACGTTTGATAGTTACCCTCAGATGTGCTGTAAACGTTACCACATCATCTTTTCAACATTTTTCTTGAAGTTTAAGTGCAAAATTTGCGTTCAGAAAGAGGTAATTCATAATTTTAAAAATCACATTTTGGTCACGTGACCAGATACAACCTTACACATTTTAAGAAAATGGTGCGGGTTTGAAAAACCAAATCACTATTATTTTGTTTAAGATATGACCCACTAACTGATTTTCGAAGGTAAAATCATGTAACCTTCACTTTCATAAAAACGATGTCACATTACCTCTTAGTGCAAATGGCCAATTACAATTCTTCCAACGCGCTTCTGCAGAGTTTCTATAATTCCACTATTTACTTCCCCACAACACCCCCAGACCCCAGCGCAGTACTCTAAAGTCTGTCTAATCAAAGATAAAAAAATTGCATTTGCACTATGTGTGGTGATATCCCTAACAGACCGACCCGCCTGCCATCTTTAGACATAATTGCTTTAACATGTTCTTTCCAGCTGAGGAAAAATGACACCCAAGTACTTAAACTCGGTAACACGCTTTATAGCAGACCCGTTAACACTGACTGAAAACTGATCTACCTTAGCAAGCCTCTGCGATGTCCCAAAAAGCATTGCCTCTGTGTTAGTTACGTTGATACTGTAAACTATTTAATCGAAGCCAACACTCAACGTCTTAAAGCTCCCTCACTAAGGTAGCCTCGACAGTAGACACTTCAGGAGCTCAGACTGAGCTCAGACTGGTCTAGCCAGCCAGTTCTAACAAATAGTAGGCGCAATAAGACTTTGAAAAGGATTCTGGCTGTTCCCATTAAACTTTTGCGACTGTCATCATCATCAATTTTGTTATGATTTCAGTTATGATTGTTATTTGTTATTCAGTGTCCAGAATAAAGGTAAAAAGTTTACCTCCTGCGTAGCTTTAATTACAGTGGTACTTGCTCGTGGAACAATCTTCCTGAGGATGTCCTCACAGCAAACTCTCTCGATTAGAATTCACTCTTGGTTTGTTGATCAGTACTCACACACGGCAAATATGTAAAACAGCTTATTGCTGGTTTTCAGTGTCACGCCATTCAAAATAGATTAAAATAAAAATCAAAACCATTCGACAGATAAAGTCCAGAATCTTGGAAATGAAACTGAGGTAAATATACAAAGACCCTTGCCAAGATTTGGGTCGAAGGAATAATTCGTATACGAGATATTCGAAGAAATGTTTTACCCAAATTTATAGAGCTTTGTATGGAGACGCCATGCTGGAGCTCACCTAGGTGAGCTCCAACATGGCGGACGGAAACCAACAGAAACATCTGTTACCGAGTTTTGCTACAAAAGCGTGAATTTATTCTTCGAGAAACTCATAAACATTAAAGTAATACTTTTTCTAATACATGAACTTTTTAGATAGCAAAATTTCCTAAAATAAGTCATTTTTTTAACCTACATGACAGCTAGCTTGGCCGTCATGTAAATGCCGCGTCACGCAAAAGCTTAGAAATTCAAGCGTACTCTATCACAAAACCAAGAATCCTTTTGAAGCGAAAATTTGTATGAAAATTAGTTTTCAGCTGCTCTAATGCATCGTGAAAGTAAAATCTCGGCAGGATCGATAGTTTTTTAGTTTGCCTTTTGGTGACGTCATGTGAAAACCAACAATAGATGATTTATTTATTCTTTAAATATTTACAATCTGATATTTTACCCGTTTGTAAATAAAGCCATCATCATCATCATCATCATCATTCTTATAGGGTGAGACAGGAGAACCTGGACAACAAGGACGCACAGGACTACCCGGCGCAGCTGGTATTGATGGTGTCCCTGGAGTGAGGGGACCTGATGGACCAAGTGGTCCTTCTGTAAGTAATATCGATCATGTCGGAAAGAAAGAAAAAAAAACATCTTTACCTCCGCCGATTAGATTGTGTGAAGAGTAAGTATAGCAAAAGGAAATACTTGCTTTACGGTCAGTGTGAGGGTCGAACCCACGACCTTGGCGTTATCAGCACCACGCTTTGCCGACTGAGCTAACGGACCAGCCATAGTGAGAGTAGCAAAATTTTTGGTTTAAATAATCGAATTATCTCGCATACTTGAAGTTTCGTTTCATCTCTCCTTGGACACCATTGCTGTGTCTCTGGGGTGAGAGATGTGGAACAAGTGGATCTGGTGTAAATAAATACAAACCATGACGTTAAAATCGAAAAAGAAAAAGAAAAACATTTATCTGGGCTGTTAAGATTGCGTTAAAAAAAGTCTGTTTATTTAAAGGAATAAACATTCGCTGATTGGTCCGTGTGAGGCTTGAACTCACGACCTTGGCGTTATCAGCACCACGCTCTTCCGACTGAGCTAACGGACCCGCTATGGAGAAAGAAAAAAAGAATTCTTCGTCTAAATAATCGAATCATCTCGCAGTCTTGGAGCTTCGTTTCATCTCCCCTGGGACACCATTGCTGTGTCCGTGGGGTGAGGGATTTGGAAAAAGTGGTTTTGTAAGTAACTACCAGCCATGACGTTAAAGTCGAAAAAGGGAAAAATATATCTCCGCTGTTGAGATTGCGCGAAAATGTATGTTTCATAAAGGAAAATCTCGGCATTATCAGCACCACGCTCTGCCGACTGAGCTAACGGACCCGCTATGGAGAAAGTAGATAACTCTTGGTCTAAATAATCGAATCATCTCGCGGTCTTGGAGCTTGGTTTCATCTCCCCTGGGACACCCTTGCTGTGTCCGTGAGGTGAGGAATGTGGAACAAGTGGCCCTTATGTAAGTTAATAGCAACCATTACGTTAAAATCAAAAAAGAAATTAAAAAAAAAAAAGATTTACCTGCGCTGAGAAAAGTATGTTTAACAAAAGGAAAAACTCTCGTTGTTTGGTCCGTGTGAGGGTTGAACTCACGACCTTGGCGTTATCAGCACCACGCTCTGCCGACTGAGCTAACGGACCAGCCATGGTGAAAGTAGTAGAACTTTTGGTCTAAATAATCGAATTATCTCGCATTTCTGGAGCTTCGTTTCAGCTCTCCTGGGACACCATTGCTGTGTCATTGGGGTGAGGGATTTGGAACAAGTGGTTTTGTAAGTAACTACCAGTCATGACGTTAAAGTCGAAAAAGGAGAAAATATGTCTCCGCTGTTGAGATGGCGCGAAAAAAGTATGTTTCATAAAGGAAAATCTCGGCGTTTGTCCGCACCACGCTCTGCCAACTGAGCTAACGGACCCGCTATGGAGAAAGTAAAAGAATTCTTGGTCTAAATAATCGAATCATCTCGCAGTCTTGGAGCTTGGTTTCATTTCCCCTAGGACACCATTGCTGTGTCCGTGGGTAGGGGATGTGGAACAAGTGGCCCTTATGTAAGTAAATACCAACCATTACGTTAAAATTCAAAAAAATAATAATAATGAAAAGATTTATCTGCGCTGAGAAAAGTATCTCAACAAAAGGAAAAACTCTCGTTGATTGGTCCGTGTGAGGGTTGAACTCACGACCTTGGCGTTATCAGCACCACGCTCTGCCGACTGAGCTAACGGACCCGCTATGGAGAAAGTAGATAATTCTTGGTCTAAATAATCGAATCATCTCGCGGTCTTGGAGCTTGGTTTCATCTCCCCTGGGACACCATTGCTGTGTCCGTGGAGTGAGGGATGTGGAACAAGTGGCCCTTATGTAAGTTAATAGCAACCATTACGTTAAAATCAAAAAAGAAATTGAAAAAAAAAAAAAATTTACCTGCGTTGAGAAAAGTATGTCAACAAAAGGAAAAACTCTCGTTGATTGGTCCGTGTGAGGGTTGAACTCACGACCTTGGCGTTATCAGCACCACGCTCTGCCGACTGAGCTAACGGACCCGCTATGGAGAAAGTAGATAATTCTTGGTCTAAATAATCGTATCATCTCGCGATCTTGGAGCTTGGTTTCATCTCCCCTGGGACACCATTGCTGTGTCCGTGGAGTGAGGGATGTGGAACAAGTGGCCCTTATGTAAGTAAATACCAACCATTACGTTAAAATTTAAAAAAATAATAATAATAAAAAGATTTATCTGCGCTGAGAAAAGTATGTTTAACAATGGGAAAAACTCTCGCTGATTGGTCCGTGTGAGGGTTGAACTCACGACCTTGGCGTTATCAGCACCACGCTCTGCCGACTGAGCTAACGGACCCGCTATGGAGAAAGTGGATAATTCTTGGTCTAAATAATCGAATCATCTCGCGATCTTGGAGCTTGGTTTCATCTCCCCTGGGACACCATTGCTGTGTCCGTGGAGTGAGGGATGTGGAACAAGTGGCCCTTATGTAAGTTAATAGCAACCATTACGTTAAAATCAAAAAAGAAATTAAAAAAAAAAAAGATTTACCTGCGTTGAGAAAAGTATGTTAACAAAAGGAAAAATTCTCGTTGATTGGTCCGTGTGAGGGTTGAACTCACGACCTTGGCGTTATCAGCACCACGCTCTGCCGACTGAGCTAACGGACCAGCCATGGTGAAAGTAGTAGAACTTTTGGTCTAAATAATCGAATTATCTCGCATTTCTGGAGCTTCGTTTCAGCTCTCCTGGGACACCATTGCTGTGTCATTGGGGTGAGGGATTTGGAACAAGTGGTTTTGTAAGTAACTACCAGTCATGACGTTAAAGTCGAAAAAGGAGAAAATATGTCTCCGCTGTTGAGATGGCGCGAAAAAAGTATGTTTCATAACGGAAAATCTCGGCGTTTGTCCGCACCACGCTCTGCCGACTGAGCTAACGGACCCGCTATGGAGAAAGTAAAAGAATTCTTGGTCTAAATAATCGAATCATCTCGCAGTCTTGGAGCTTGGTTTCATTTCCCCTGGGACACCATTGCTGTGTCTGTGGGTAGGGGATGTGGAACAAGTGGCCCTTATGTAAGTAAATACCAACCATTACGTTAAAATTCAAAAAAATAATAATAATAAAAAGATTTATCTGCGCTGAGAAAAGTATGTTTAACAATGGGAAAAACTCTGGCTGATTGGTCCGTGTGAGGGTTGAACTCACGACCTTGGCGTTATCAGCACCACGCTCTGCCGACTGAGCTAACGGACCCGCTATGGAGAAAGTAGATAATTCTTGGTCTAAATAATCGAATCATCTCGCTGTCTTGGAGCTTGGTTTCATCTCCCCTGGGACACCATTGCTGTGTCCGTGGAGTGAGGGATGTGGAACAAGTGGCCCTTATGTAAGTTAATAGCAACCATTACGTTAAAATCAAAAAAGAAATTGAAAAAAAAAAAAGATTTACCTGCGTTGAGAAAAGTATGTCAACAAAAGGAAAAACTCTCGTTGATTGGTCCGTGTGAGGGTTGAACTCACGACCTTGGCGTTATCAGCACCATGCTCTGCCGACTGAGCTAACGGACCAGCCATGGTGAAAGTAGTAGAACTTTTGGTCTAAATAATCGAATTATCTCGCATTCTTGGAGCTTCGTTTCAGCTCTCCTGGGACACCATTGCTGTGTCATTGGGGTGAGGGATTTGGAACAAGTGGTTTTGTAAGTAACTATCAGCCATGAAATTAAAGTCGAAAAAGGAAAAAATATATCTCCGCTGTTGAGATGGCGCGAAAATGTATGTTTCATAAAGGAAAATCTCGGCGTTTGTCCGCACCACGCTCTGCCGACTGAGCTAACGGACCCGCTATGGAGAAAGTAAAAGAATTCTTGGTCTAAATAATCGACTCATCTCGCAGTCTTGGAGCTTGGTTTCATTTCCCCTAGGACACCATTGCTGTGTCCGTGGGTAGGGGATGTGGAACAAGTGGCCCTTATGTAAGTTAATAGCAACCATTACGTTAAAATCAAAAAAGAAATTAAAAAAAAAAAAGATTTATCTTCGCTGAGAAAAGTATGTTTAACAAAAGGATAAACTCTCGTTGATTGGTCCGTGTGAGGGTTGAACTCACGAACTTGGCGTTATCAGCACCACGCTCTGCCGACTGAGCTAATGGACCAGACATGGTGAAAATAGTAGAAGTTTTGGTCTAAATAATCGAATTATCTGTCCTGAGACATTATTGCTGTGTCATTGGGGTGAGGGATTTGGAACAAGTGGTTTTGTAAGTAACTACCAGCCATGACGTTAAAGTCGAAAAAGGAAAAAATATATCTCCGCTGTTGAGATTGCGCAAAAAAGTATGTTTGATAAAGGAAAATCTCGGCGTTATCAGCACCACGCTCTGCCGACTGAGCTAACGGACCAGGCATGGTGAAATCGGTAGAATTTTGGTCTTAGTAAGCGAATTTTCTCGCCGTTTTTCACGTCACACCGGGGACAAACCGATTCAATAAAACCAATAAGATGGTTCGGTGACCACATTAGGCTTGTTTTCTCCGCCCTCCCCGGTTTGGGGAGAGGAACGCTTGTTTATCTCCCGATCAGTGGCTGATAATCGAGCCTAGGACCACACAGGGAAGACAAAAAACAACAGCAATTAATGTTGGTTAGGTTAGCTGATTCTTTTTAACCTACTCCTTAATCCGAGTGCTCCCTAATGCCTCAAAAATAGATTTCAACTCCTTTCCGTTTTACATGGGCCTCTGGGCCGTCTCTCTGAGCCTCTCTCTATGAGCTTAAGGTGTCATACCTACATAGCAACTCTGGGAAATGCCCATTGGCCTACAGTGCTTCTAAACTTTTCAATGGTCTCAATTCTGACCTTTAAGAGTACTTTACTGCTTCTTCTCTGCAGACATCCAGTATCTTCTCCTCCATTAAGTGTAAATTACGTAATCTGTTTCTTTATTATAATTTACCAATACAGCAATTCCTTAAAAAGAGGATTATTCTCTACGGAACATTTAATTGGAAGATCTGTTGTGCTTGAATTGCCGCTATTCTATTTATTGTAATTGTTTTCCATGGTGCCAACCACTCCTCCATATTTGAACTTTTTCCGTACGATTTACATTATTCATATTACGCGCGTTGTCCTTATTTATTTTTGTTAAGAAAAAAGAAGATTTGTCTGCGCTGATGGGATTGCGCAAAAAATATGTGTAGTAAAAGGAAACTTTTCCTTGGTCCGTGTGAGGGTCGAACTCACGACCTTGGCGTTATCAGCACCACGCTCTGCCGACTGAGCTAACGGACCAGTTGTTGAAAGAAAAGCAAACCCTTTTGGCCTTACGAAAAAACATTTCTGTCGGTTTTAAAGCCACATTACAACTCACTTCGGGGAAGCCATCGCTAGTGTCCCAGGTTATGACAATTAGAGTTCGTTCAATTCCGTCTTAGATTTTAACTCGGCATAGATATAAAAGTAATCAGCTTTAATTTATTTAAAACGAAAGTGAACTGTTATCACCCTAGTTGATCTCGATACACGCCACTGCATCAATCTACTTTCTCAGAGCAGTAAGTCTGTTAATTTTTCAGGGAAGACCAGGTAGGACAGGTGATCCAGGACTTCAGGGAGGAAAAGGTGATACGGTATGTTTTATTGACAAAATACTAGCAGTTTGATTATCTTTCAGCTCTTGTTTTCTCAGGTCTAAGACCAACTGGTTGCTCCTCGTGTTTTCAAACTGATAAGACACGTCTGCTCGTTTACAAACGTTCTCACTGTTTGTCGTTTTTGTTTGTAGGGAGACGTGGGTGAGCATGGTGATTTGGGGTCAAAAGGACCGCAAGGAGCCAAGGTATGATCAGCTACGATATGTAGTGTTTTAACACTACATATAAAATAGAGACCTTTAGATTCGAGAACGAGGACGACTACTAGTACGAGATTTGGCTTGAAGTTTTTTCGGTCTTCTCAAAATATAGACTTCCCAGAAAGCTTCAGTAGAATGACGACGGCCTCCACGTTTTCCCGCCAAAATGACGCTGGCTCACGCGCGTGTACTACTTAGTTCTCGTAGTCGTACTTGTCTTAGAATCTAAAGCTCTCTAATGTTTCAGTGTACGTCTTTGCCTCGTTTTGACACCCACAACTGTGCCCAAGTTTCATTGAGAGCTAAGCTATATGCAAGCACCTAAAGAGGTGTACTACACCTAATTTTGAGGTAAAGGATTGGCCAAGAGAGGCTGCTCTCTTGATGTAGCCCGCCGCGCCTGACGTTTGTTTTAGTGTATGGTGTAGAGAATTACTTGCGTACAGTATATACCTATTATTGCCCCTGGGCAAAATCCCGAGGAGGCACTCTAGTAACTCGCATATATTAAGGAAAGTACTTACAGTTTAAATATTCAGTCATACAGTCAATATAGAAAAATCTCGATTTGCTTGAACAGGGGCCGAGAGGAATCGGTAGGTAATGATGACGTTTCTATTGTTTGCGCCCGCAAGTACGAAATGGTTAGGATGACGTAAAACACGAAAAATCCCGAAGGAACAGCTTACAATAGGTAGATTTTGTGACGTTTATTGTGCAGTCATACCTCGACACTCTTTTGCGTTACGTGTTATCAGTGACATTCTGTGGAGCAGTTGTTATGAAAGTTATGGACCAAAAGACACTCGTTAAGCGCAGATGAAGTTATAAGGTACGTAGAACAGTGTATATCTTAACACCAAGTGAGTTTGCCAGACACGAGTTTACAAATCTACGATTGGAAGCCTTCAACTGAACCTTGCCAGACACTCTTTCTCTCTCTTTGACCTGAACAAGACTCGGCCCAAAACAAGCAAGACGAGTGAATGATTCAACGGCTAGCTTAACACTAGCTAGCAGAACGATGGACGATTACAGAAATTCGCCGACCATCAAATTCTGTGCTGACTTATTCCCTGCTCACAGATGTCCTTCCGCCATAAAGTTTAAAATAAGACTAGAATGCGCGAGCGTGAATTGATCAAACGTCCTTTTAATTTCTAAGGCTTACTTTCCGGCAAATGAAATGAACCAAATGTAAAAAGTGAAATAGAAATAGCAAAAAATAAAACTTCTAATTAAATCTTTTCTTATGGTTTAGAATAAACTAATGATCGAAACTGAGAATGTTTTGATCAAAGCTGTGTAAATCGAACGGAAACTGTGCATGGAACCTTGCGTTTATTTCCTGTATTTATCTCACCTATTGCATGGAATATGTGTGAATATCTTCATTATGAATCGGTATATTTCAAAGAGCTACACAAGGAGCAAGAATGCTATATACAGAGCGGGGGCAGCTGCAGTGTCAACTATTACTAGTTAGATTGGGTCGCGTATAACTCACTTCGGAGAAGAGTGATAGCCTGGGACCCACACTGCGCTCTCGCCTATCTGTGGGATCATTTGGGGGGACAAGAATGAAAAACGAACGTGGCGGAAAGGGAAGTGGAACAGCTCAAAAGAGCAAAATGAAAGGTGGAATTGAGAGCAAAGAAACAAAAATGTGAAGCTGAAGTAAGAAGATGTGCCTGGGGCGATTTTACCTAATCAACGTTCCGAAGCAAACGTACATATTCTCGCTGGATACGTCTTTCCTTTGGTATTCTATAAAATGTCAGACCGGGGAGTTCCTGAAGTTATTTGTGCACAAAAGCACACAACAACTTGCGTGTCTCGTCATAATTCAAGGTGGCTGCTCGACTTTTCCCCCCAAAAAAATCCCATAAATGCACGCGCTCTTAGTTTGGGTCCCAAGCTATCACTCTTTTCCGAAGTAAGCTATTGTCGAATTGCGCTCACCTCACAACGCCTGACGCGTTCTGTTACGAATAAGGGCCTCACTGTCCTCCTGCAACCTGCTATCTTGAAAAGTGTGTCTGGTTTCAGTTATGAGATTTTTTAAGAGGATGGAACATTACCCATCGCCTCACTCCTACCCGGGAGGACCAGGGCGCTTTGGGACTGTTTTTTTGGGGGGCGAACTACGACGCTACCATAGTACAATTCGACTCAAATCGACCCAGTCTCAAGTTTAATCCCAAAATGGTCAGCGGCGTAAATGTATTTGCTTTCAGACTATCTATAAATGGAATGTAAATAGTCGAATATCACTAATCTTTGCGCGCTTTTCATTTGTTAGAACTGGCGTGCCAGATCTGCACTACTATCCAACCAAATTAGTCTATTTATAAATGGTATAGTCGGTAGAGGCGGTTTTAGGGAAGATTCCGGGTAAAAACAAGAGCCATTATGGCTCTTCGTAAAAAGTAATATTTTATTTTCAGAATGACCAGTCCGGCCTGCCAGTTCTGACTGCTGGAAAGCAGACTCCTTAAAGAACGTGCAAAATGACGTATCCTCAGCATTTAAGTATCCTCAGGATTTACCAATTTACTTTGCTTCATGACTGGGAAGCCATTTTAACATGCTTTAACTCAGTACCTTGCCTCCCTCCTTTTTCTTAGCTTGCAACTACGTCTCTGGAATTTGAATATCTGTATCGAAAAAGTCGACGCGAAATGCTGATTGGCGGAGATGATCGTTTTCTCTTCGCGTTGATGGGCGGAAATCTGACAGCTCTTTCAACGGGGAGCCACCGGGGAAATAGAGTTGGAATTCAAACTCCAGAGACGTAATTGCGAGCTCTCCTTCCCAGGGCGGATAAAGGTTGGGCGGTGAAACGAGCGCGTCCGAGCAAAAAGGTGTGATGCAGTGGACTGGGACTCTGCTTAGAAATTAAATGTCGCTTGTTTTTCTTCGGTCAGGGCTTGAGATGTGGTTTGTCCATTAGACACTGCCGCTGTCACTGAATTATGGCGGCTTGATTTGTTTTCTTGCACTTCTTCCTCGTTCCTTAATTTTTGCTGGTACGCTGTCTCCGAGAGGAAAATGTTGCTATTTTTTGCGGGCGGTTTAGTTGGAGTAGACAAACATTACATCTCTTTCAAAGGGTTTTAGTCTAACTTATTACTTCCATGACTCTACCACTGAATTATATTTTCGTTCTACTTCTCGCCAATGTTGATGTTATTCCAAAACAAAAACAACTAAGTACTGTCTAAAACACGAAGAAAAATCTCATCCATGGCAAACTAAAAGACAGCAGATCGTCTTTCATAACTAGATGACGTGTATTTTATAAATGCGTGCAGCGCGTGCAAGGTGAAATTATGCTAATTTCAATCACCATCATCCTTCTTTTTAATTTTGAAAAAAAACATCTCATACGTCTTCCTTTTTCTTCGAAACCTCAAAATTAGTTTCCCCTCAGTTTTTACTGTTTACCTTGTTTTGTTTTAGACAGAAAAACGGAGAAAAAACCTTACAACTAACCCCAATAAATTTTGTTTACATGTGGTTGCCGGATTTGCGACGCATAGCGCGAATCGCCATGGCGCGTTGCACCCGAGAAGCAAAGTTTGAAGCAGCACAACGCCACTATATCAAAATATATCAATCTAATTTTTTGTTATGTTATATAAAATTTATCCCCCTTTAACATATGTAAAAATTGAGGTTAAGAAATGTTAAGCTTTTGCAAACGA
Organism: Porites divaricata; assembly: GCA_038088405.1. NCBI lineage: Eukaryota > Metazoa > Cnidaria > Anthozoa > Scleractinia > Poritidae > Porites > Porites divaricata. Next base: position 36,901,895 of record JBBMOI010000004.1, read on the forward strand.
AACGGCGAAAGACGATTAGGTGATATTTAGTGGAAGGAGGAGGTATTCAACACTTTCAAAGTAAACTCAAATTTTGGCATTATACGACCAACAAGTTTGACTTATAGGCATACAGACACAAACATATGAAACTGTTCATTGATATTGTTATGAAACGAATTTATATATTTAACACTGTAGCCTGAAATTACAGAAAGAAAATAGGATTTCCGGTTTGCAGTAAGGAAAATTTCGCCGGCCTTCAAGCGCACCGGAAGCGCGGAAAGAGCGCTCGTGCCAGTCCTACTCCGCATCACACATTAAATGAAGAGCGGAGCGCTCGTTTCACCGCCCAACATTTATCCGCCCTGCTCCTTCCCTTTCCTGCCCCGCCGCCAGAGCGCCCCGGAGAGCTTGCTCGCAGGCTACCATTTTCTCTGTTTTGGGTTCTTTTTGCTGCAGCATGCTATAACAGAATGAGGTGAACGTCAAATTTGAGATGGAAACTCCCTACAAAATAAAAACGACAGATGCAATCAATTTTAAATCTGTTATTTTGAATTTTTTTAGGGAGACCGTGGTGACCTAGGTTTGCAGGGACCAGCAGGAAGTCCAGGATTAAAGGTAAAAAAACGATTTCGATGTAACATAGTAAGGGATTTTTTATTTGAGTTTTGAAAAATAAATCAACCAGATAATGCTTAAATTAATAATTGTACTTCAATAAAATTGATAACCCGAATCCTGTTCATCAGTATTCCTGGTCTTGTACTAAAACGTTCCTCTTTTCTAGGTGTCCATGAAATGATTATTTTTAAATTTTGTTCTTGTTTGTTTTGCTTGCGGTAATTGCTGTAATGTAATAGTCTTACTTTGTCCAGCAAATTCTTTGGATAATTTTTTTCCCAAAACAAAGCAACATTTTTGCTGCACACTCTTGTTTTTGTTTTTGTTTTTTTTTTTCATTCACAGACCTTGTGGTTCTATCTCTGTAGATAGTTGTCTATGACTGACGCCAGCTGATCAAGATTGTTTTTTAGCTTAAATATTCTCCAGTGATCTCTTAGCTGATAGCTCATGTTTTCTTTATTCCAAGGGACCAGAAGGCTTGACTGGGCAGCGAGGTGACATTGGTCTTCCTGGAGAAACGGTACGATAGTACTAAACTACCTTTATGCGATGCATTCTACGTGGGAAATGCGTGCGAGCAGGCGACGCTAGCCTCGGCGTTCATTGCTATTTGGTCGAAAAAACAGTGCGTTTTTTTTTTTCTCTCTCTTTTTGTTTGTTTCTTTGTTTGTTTCAGCGTAGTGTTAGAATTGCGCATTCGATTTTTATAACATTTCAGGATGAATTTTTAATTTATAGGGCTCAAGGGGACTGCAAGGGTCACATGGTCTGGAAGGAGACCTGGGCCATGAGGTAAGTAGGCGTTTCTTTGTTTGTAATTGTCTTTCTTTTTTGTTGTTGTTGTTCTACTTCTTGTTGTAGTGTAGTGTGTTTTGTTTTCCGTTCCTCAAAGGAGTGCTGCCAATTTTTGCTTACTCGATACTTTTCGTCGGATCGGTGACGAAAAAAACTGACAAGAGAAATCCACAAGACCGGAATGGCACAAAGCTTGCCCTTTTTGTCATGGTTGGCATTACCCAAAGGCAAAAAACATCAAAATAGCGCGCAATCATTTTATTAAAGACTGGTCAATAATCGTTTAATCATAGTGAGCATTCGTTTTGTTCATTCTAGGGAACTGAGGGCCCTCCTGGTTTTTCCGGACAAATGGTATGATATTTATTTATTCATCATTTGTTTATGATTGAATTGTGCTCCAGGTTTGGACAGGTTGTTTTAAACCATTCCTCCTTACCCCTCAACCTTAATAGGCGAGTAGGATACAATTGTCCAATGTTGTGGCACGTAGCACCGGGCACAAATGATGGAACATAAAATGCATTAACTATGGAGCGAAAATTCGGTATCCGGTCAAATCGCCCGAAACCAGAGTTAAGTCGCCCAAAATGCTGAGTCAAGTCACCCGAATTTTTGCATAGAAAAACAAAATAATTTTTTTAAATAAAGACTGTGTGTAACATATCTCGTTCTTTAAACCAATATTAGACAAAACAAGCGGAATGATTGGTAACGTACCTCGTTCTTTCAGCGATGATGAAACGAAACAGGCGGTATAAGCTCATTTGTAATATCTCTCGCTCTTTAACCCTTGATGAACAACGAAACAAGCGCGATAAATGATAAATAACATCTCGTTCTTTAATCTTCGATGAGACGAAAAAAGCGTGATAAAGGTGCAGCAATAGGGATGCTAGGGTGTTGCTGAGCGTGATAAAATTTCGAGCCGCATGACTCAGCATTTCAGGCGACTTACCTAAAAATTTCGGGTGACACAACTCTGATTTCGGGAGACATAACTTTGGGCGAGATGACTTTCGGGCGACTTGACCGTAAACCGAAAACTCAAGTGATCCCATAAACACCATAGAGTGTTAGTCCTAGTAAAGTAGGGGACCACAAAAGGCAAATATAAAATCTTTTGACCTCGTAAGGATTCAAACCCACTGCCTTCGGAATAGATCTACTGTTGCTGTACCTTCTAGGCTTGTACAGTTACTTGTACATGCGATTTACGACTGTGCTGCATTGTATAACGTGGATTTGAAGATTAATCTAAGAAGTTATCACCAGTCAAGCAATCATTGTGGCCCTAAGGGGTTCATAATACTGATTCTGTTAATGGTAAGAGAGGGTGTAAAGAAGGCATGAAATTGCGCCTATACTCAGGTCTTTGCGCGAGTCCTATTAAGTTATGATAAATGAACTTGATGTTGGAGTTAAATTCTTTGCCAATACGCTCTTCTCACGTATGGTAATATGTGAGAAGAGCGTATAGCTTAGACGTGACTTTGATTTCCTATTAAATATAATGAACAATCAAGTCAGACTTTTGAGTGCAGTAAATATGATTTAACAGGCAAGTTTAAACTAATGCTCGTCTCCTTTCCTTTAACTTCAGGGAGATCCTGGACACAAGGTGAGAAATGTTACTTAACGCATAGTGACGACACTCCCTAGGTTGCCGAAGCTCTCAATTAGACCGCGTATATCCTAAGAAGTCGCGTGTTCTGTCGCGGCTCGTTTAGTTTGCAACTCAAAATGGAGAGCTAGCTCGCAGACTAACTAAGACGAGATAAGTTTATTATATAATCACTGATGGAATGTTTCATTCTTGTTTTCTTTAGGGCCATAAAGGAGAGGCGGTATGATGATTAGAGTTGTGTTTCGTTTGTTTGCTGAAAATTGACATGGGAAGTATCAGAATCACATTAGAAAAACTGAGTCACGGAGTCTTTCTTTCTTTCTTCTTGGTTTTTCACTACCCTCTCTACAGAATTTGCAAAGCAAGGAAAATTCCCCAGTGCGCATGTTCCCATATTGTAAGGTTAAGCCTTGAGCTCAAAGACGTCAAGGTCAGAATTTTCGCTTTGCTGTTACGTTCTTTCGCTTCTGTTAAAGTACGCGGCTGACGCATGAAGTTTTCGTAACCTTTTTAAAATAAGGTTACGTTCACAAGGCACCGGACGAATTTTCGACTGGTTGAAAATTCGTGCGTTTAGGTGTGTCGTTCACACGGAACCACTTTAACCGTACGAAAATTTAGACGCCCAGCCGTTCAAAGTTCCGTGTGAACAGAGCGAAATTATTGAACGGCCCCGTTTCAACGAAATGTCCGGTCAAATTTTTCAGCCTGTCGAAAATTCTTTCGGTGCCGTGGGTGTGAACATAACCTGAGTGAATACTAGCCTCCCTCCAGACGTCCTTTAAATTGGGGTTTTTTCGTCACGCATTCATTTCTCTCAAAGCCTCACTTGTCACCCTTCTTCCCACAGGGACGCCCGGGCTCCCCAGGTCCTCCCGGACCCCTGGTGAGTTATTTTGGTTTATCAGGTAGGAGTATCAGGGGCGTGATTACGATTACTATCTTCACTTACAGTAACAAAGATGCTACAACACAAGACAAAATCCTTTAGAGGCAAAAAAAATGGAGTCTCGTACGAAATTATCGTAACCGCGCTTTCATTTAATGGTGATAGTTATGACTGTAAGATTCGTAAGATTTTATTCCTCAGGAACACCATTCAGAGCAACCTCCTTATTACTTATTCATGCAGCTTGAGAAAATGCCAATACAGTCAAGTATTACGCTGGGAATAGCTTTCCTCAAAATCTTTCGTTTCATAATTTGATAACTTTTGATAGGTGAACTATGCTTCTGGTTAAGTCCGTCTGCGAAACAGCGCCAAAATCTTTGTGCTGGGCCCCGAGCTACATGTGTACTATGATTTGAGTACGCGTTATAATCGGCCTGTTAAACGAGAGCCACTGCGGTCAGTTTGAGGGGAAATTCGAAACGCAGGACCTTACTAATCGGAGTTAGATTACCTCTGCAGCACAGGCAAGATCTTTCCTGCTTTTATGGAAAAATTGATTAAGGGTGGCCACAAGAAATTAGATTCATGTATTTGTCCTTTGAACAAAATGTCCTCTTTCAAAACAGGTGCGTAGTACTTAATTCATACTTACGGAATATTTTTCTGTCCCATTAGACAGACCTTGGAGCGCTTTCTGGTTTTGCTCAGGTAACAGCCCCATAGCTATAAAAGGGTTTGATTCTTTTTGCTTGGTTTTGAAAATGATTTAAAAGCTTTAAGTGCAGGCGTACATCTTTTTATACCGATGGAAGAGGAAATGGCCTTAGTTTATAAGATTTGAATTCCTTATTATTCTAACCTTTTCACTTAGTTATTTCATTTCTTTTGTTCTTCACATTTTAATGTGTCGTTCCTCACCTTCGTTTTTTTTATATATATATATAAATATATCGTTTACCGTTTCTGTTCATTTGCATTTGAAAATGGTAACATTGGCCGCCGAAACGTCATGTTTTTATCACGCAACTTTTTGTGTCTTTATGTGCTACGCGGGAGAGATATTTGTATCCCAAATTCTTTTTTCGTGTGCCGACCACTGGGTGTCTGTTCAAATCAAGAACCAAAACGTGTGCACACTGCAAATGGAACATAACAGCTGGCGTATACACGCTTGCCACGTGTTTATTTTGAAATAACCCTCAGCTACCCGCTAGAGGGGGGTGATTTAGAGAGCTGGGGAGGTGGGGCGGGGCTAGGGAAGGGGATGCTTTAACCAACCCTGCTAATTTTCTCAAGGACTAGATTTTTACTATGGAAACAGCTTCTTTAGTCTCTGCACTTCAGGACATCAACAACATCAAGCCACTAGTCAGCCCTGCCTCCTTCCCACTACCTTCACCTTGGAAAATGTTTCGCAGTTTCCTTGAATTCGCAAGAATTGCTGATGCCAAGTCGGGCGCCCTATCGACCCGATCTTGCTGCCTCTTTAAGTGGCTTTTTCGGTTTGTGGCGAGCATAGTCGATGTTAATGAAAAGTAACATGACTTTGTAATGATTATTTCTCCTGGTATGTTCCCTCTGTTATATTTTTTAGTTATTTATAATTATTATTTATTTTGTTTGTTTGTTTTTGTTTTTGTTTTTTTTATTATTTTCAGCAGAGGAACTCTGGAGCCTTTGGATCTTATGGTGTTCGGAACGAGAAGGCAAATCTTTATCGAAGTTCCAAGGTAGCATGAAACAGTTGTTCTCTATGTCGCATTCAATAACCTTGAATAAAACTTATTGACAGATCAGAAATGTAACGTCTATTTACATTTATCCTCAGATTGAAAAAACGACGTTAATAGACCCGGTAAGTAACCTTTTTGAACTGTTGACTGATGCAAGTTTTGAGACGTTAACCAGCCTCATTTCTTGTGCTATTCAAAATGAGTCTCAAAATGCAAAGCCTTGGAACGCGGTTGCCAAACCGGACTAGTTTTTAACACTTCAGCTAGCCAATTATAACACAGTACACACTTGCAACCCAAAGAGCCTATCACTGCTCGAGGAACAGAAATGAATTTAGCCGACTCCACGTGAACAAAACATTACCTGGGTGCAGTCACGATGGGTTTTGGCTTTATTTCATTAGTTTCCTAATGGAAAAAGGGCCAATTTACTGTTGTACGCTGAGTGACATAGCCTTTGAGTAGAAGCAAGGCTGGCAGTGACCTTGTTTTAATAAACACGTCAGTGCCATTTATATACACAAGGACATGAGTTACATTTGAAAGCAGGAAGGTTCAAATCATCTCTACCTCGTTTGCACTCAACTCGTTTGTACACAACTCTTAAAAGGACTATTCACAGATGACGTTTTGAAATAAGTTCCACTGGTTTAGTAAATAGAAAAAGAACATGGGGCTCGTTGCACATATTTTTTGTGTGGAAGTCTATTTGTCAAGAAATCTCTAAAATCCTCGGTCGTAACCATTAGTTTTTAAATTCACATTTGGACGTGGGGATTAGGAAACAAAATAGACATTAATAAAGCCCAGAGTCGTGTTTTAGAAGCAGACTCATATTTGCGGGACAAAATTGATTGTAGTACAGTTGTCTATAAACTCTTTTTTTATTTTTGTGTAGGTCCAACTCAACTTAGCTTTACTCAATTACCAACTTGAACTCTACAAAAAACCAAATGGCTCCAAAGAATACCCAGCTAAGACTTGTAAGGATCTTCTCCTGTGTTATCCAAATCTGAAAAGTGGTAAGTTAAATTGCAAAAGATATGCTTTCTTTTGAACGTTAATCGATGCAAATTGGAACTGAAAAGACCGGCCCTGATTTAAAGGGATTTCAGGACTGGGCTGGTAAAGGCCTCCAGTCTTAACAAAATACTTCAGTTTTTTCATGAGACAAACTTTCAGCCAATAAGAAGGAAGTGTTTTTTCATGCGAAGACAAAGATACATGTAGGTTAAGTGGTCGAAGAACCTTGAAAGAGAGGGCAAACGGACCTTTATCTTGAAGATCAACTAACATATTAGCTAAATACACTGTAGTGGATTGTACCGACGTTGGTGAAAACAGTGAATTTCTGGGGAAAAGAAATATAACCAGGCCTTGGGATGTGTGAATTTGACCAAAGTTATTTTTAGATTAACTAAACGCTTGAAATTAATCAGGGGTTGATTTCTGGAAAGGTCCGTAAGCATTTATTCAGGATAGCATTTAAGAGTCGTCATATTCTGCATTGTTTGCTTTGAGACAGTCGCTCCCTATGCGTTTACTTAATGACGTTTTAAACAATCGACGAAAATATACACACGTCCAAGGCATTAGACTTCCATTTGGATACAACCTTTAAAAAATAACTTTAGTGAAATTCACATTTCCTGGCGAACGCCCTACGATCCCCTCTCTGTCCCATTATTCTCTCTTGGTAATTGCGGGTGACAAGAGGAGCCCGCAATCCTAATTTCAAGGTTGTTATTACGCATGCGTCGCATGTATGTAGCCAGCATTTGTTTGGACTTCCACTAAGAATGAATGGAATGCACAGAACGCAGTTTGATCACGCGCGTTTCAACCTTCTACCCCTCGTAATCTGATCACGCGTGTTTTGACCATCTGTCACGAGAAACTTACGCAAAGCACCCGCTGCGTTGGAGAAAAAGCGTTTGACCTTAGATCGTTGTCGCCCGCTCTCCGTAACCTTACCTTTGGTTATTACTAGTATGAATTAGTAAAGACCCGTCCCCAGTCGTCTCTCACTGAAGCTCTTTCCAATGGTGCGCTGAGTATGATGGGAAGGAGATAAGCGAGGGAGAGAAAGCAGGATATCCCAGTCATCTTTCTCTCTTCTCCCTTTCCGTCAACCCCTTATTCGCCGTACGCGTTACGAAGACGACTGCAGACGAGTAATGCACCTATCAATGTTAAGCCCCAGGGTGGGGGGGGGGGGCGGGCTACCCACGGGAAATTGACTGAGCGTGCCTTCCCCTGGGTCGGGAATTTGACATGGCCGCCATCTTGGAAGACCGAGAGAAACTGGAAATGAGTGACCTGCCGTCTTGGTAATACCCAGAAGTCACCAGAGTTAAATGACCTCTGCTTCTCTTGAAAGTAACAAGACAACATGAGCGAAAGAAAGGTGAGGAAATCTGTTTTATTTTTCGGTATATATATGAACCATCACTTCTTTTATTGTATGATCGAATGTTTATAAATAGAAGAGTCTTCGTTCCTTCTGTTTCTGTTTCTATGTGAGGTTGTAAAAGACATATCCTTTCCAACCTGTCAATTATTAACAGGGTTCGCACACACCTTCAAAGTCCTTAAACTTCCTTGAATTTTAAGTTCAAGTTCAAGGCCTTGAAAGTCTTTGAAAATTGCGGTCGCTGCTGGAAAGTCCTTGAATTTCGGTGCGAACTTTATAATTTAAGTAGAATTACTCCAAAGGAAAAGGAGCAAACACAGAGAGACCTTCGAGATAAAATTACCTATGTTGTGGAAGAAATAAAAAAGACATAGAATTAAGGCTCTTTTTGAATTGAATAGAGTCCTTGAAATATGGGAAATGTGTCCTTGAAAGTCCTTGAAAAGTTCTTGAATTTTTTGTTCAAAAACGGGTACGAACCCTGTATTAAGTCCTGACTCTGTTAGAAAAAGTTACCCCAGAGGGGCGGGAAATTGACATTTAGTAGGTGCCTGGGGGTGGGGAATTTGACTCTGGCTGCCATTAAAATGTCAAATTCCCCTGGGTCTGCCCGCCCCCCCCCCCCCCCACCCTGGGGCTTAACATTGATAGGTGCATAAGGTATTAGTGGCCGATGGACGCGCCGTGCTGATGTCTTTCGATGTTTTCACCAAGTTTGAAAACAAATCTTTACTTAGGTGAATATTGGATTGATCCAAATGAAGGCGTTCCTGAAGACGCGATCAAGGTTTATTGCAATTTTTCTTTCAATGGCACGTGCTTGTATTCAAGCAGCGGGAAAAAGGTAATGTTTAACCTGACTGGAAGAATTTTTTTAGTTTAAAAACACGCTTAGCCAATCAGTGAGGAGAATCTCCATTGCAATCTCAGCTTGTCTATGTTCACGTTGTCTCAGTTACAGTGTCCTGTTTTAGCATTTTAGCCAGGATTAAATTAGTTGGACATTGGACGACGATTTGTTTCACCTATTTTTGTTTACGATTGGAGTCCTCCGTCAAAAAAATACATTCGTCTATAACTGATCTATCGGTTTAGTGCCAAGAGAGGTCAAGAGACACAACATTTATACTGTGTACAAGTCCGTTAAATGATTGGGTTGACGTGCTTGCTTTCGATCCTTTTAAAAATGAATGAGAATTTTTAAAATAGAATTTTTCAAAAAATAATAAAGCGTCCGCCTTTGAAACTAGACAATGTTACTGGTAATTTTAAACAATTAAAGTGAAGCGCTATAGGGAGGATGAAAAGGTTACGGAAATGAGATCTCAATAACATGATGAAGTAAAAAGATGTCTCGATAACCCTCTTTTAGTGTAAGGTATAGAAGGTTATACACCTCTTTAAATTATTCCTTTCTTTGTTGTGTTGGAATAGCCATTTGTATCCCAGAGGAAGAAATGGTATTCTGGTGTGGACGAGTACAAATGGTTGAACGAAGATCTGGGAGCTTTTGAGAAGGTAAAAATTGAAATGCGAGCTTTACTGAACGGTCCTCTTCTTATAACATTAATTTGATTTGACTCTTGTGGCACGTAACAATCTCTAAGAGTGACCACCCCTAGCGTATGGGTTGTGGGACTTGCAAGGACCCTCCCTCCAACGTGTATGAGATAAAAAAAGGAGGTCCCTAGGGTGCTTAATATAGGATTTACGGTATGTCCCACGCGAAGAAAGTAGGAAAGGGTGGGGGCGGGAGGGGGTAAGGCAAGGATATTTAGGCAAGTAGTTAAAAGCCTGTGTCAGGTTCTTAGATAATGGCGAAGTCGCGAAAACAAGGTCAAGGGAAATAGTTTTCACGATGTCTGTACATTACTCCCTCGGAGGATGGACAGGAAATTAAGGAATTACTAACTATGACGACACCGTCTACATGTCTTCTGCACATTACTAAGTCGATGGTGCTATGCGGTATCTTTTGTGGATCCAAATCCTAAATGTCTTTGAAATCACAACTGAAAACAATAATCATCTTTCTGGGAAATTTTTTTTGGATTTTTCATCTTTCCAGTAATTGATGATTACACATAGACATGAATGTCTCCAACTAGCGTAGCTCGTTTTCACCTCCATGTAAGGGAATCCGGATTCCGGAAATCGCAGGAAATGTTTGCATATGGAATCCGTAACCCTGGGGTTTGGAATCCGGAAAACAGCTCAAGGAATCTGGAATCCCGCTTACGATTGGAATCCAGAATCCAGTAAACGAAATCCGGAGTCCACGGCTTGGATTCCAAAATCTAATACTCAATGTCGTGGTTTACCTTACACGAGGCGATTGTTCCCTAGATAAACAGAAGCTTTCCTTCATGTTTCAGATCAAGTACGTCAAGTATTCAAGCCAGCTGGTATTCCTACGTCTGTTGAGTGACCGCGCACGACAGACCCTCACTTACCACTGCAAAAACTCCATCGCTTGGTACGATGAACAGCTTAAAGACGTCTCTAAGTCCATCAAAATTAAGACGGCCAATGCAGTCATAATTCACTCCAGCTCCTCCAATAAGTTCAAGCCAAGGATAATTACGGACGATTGTCGAGTGAGTAGAAAAATATGAACTCTTTCGTTACTTCAAACTCGTAAATTTCATTTTCTTCAACATTTAAAAGGTTTGACTGGAAAATAAAAGTATACAAAGAATTTACACATAATAGTATAGCAAAGGAGGCTGCAACACAAAGGATTGCATATAGCGAAGTTGTGTAAACTTAAAGATATTTCCCCGTAAGTCGAAACGCATATGAACACACAAATAGCTTAAATCAGTCCGATGACTAACGTTGTTTCCCTAAAACTGTTAACTCTCCTAGAACAGCTAACGGGAAATATAGCAAGTTAAAGTTTTACTGAAACTGGTAGGGTGTCCGCGTTGCACCTCAGAGGGTCCGCTTATTGTCTCTATTTTATTTACGTACGCAAAATTTACGTGCGTACGCATGTAAAAATTACGTGACAGTGGAAATCCACCTTTAAGGCCCCAGTTTCCTCTGGGCTGGCAATTTTCATTTTCGTTCGCTTTGCTCGATTTGCTGGCTCGCGTGACCATCCTGAGTCTAAACAATCTCGTCCCTCTCCGACTCGACCTTTTCACTCGAATCGTCCTAATGTTTTTCACCCAATAAAGTGCATAACCACAGCAGTGCTTTAATTTGGGCCGTGGTGAAGCGGACGGATTCCCGAAGATGGTACTAAACCACTGATTATTCTTTCTTCTTTCATCGCAGATCAAGAATGGCACGTGGCTCCACACAGTCATCCAAATAGACACGCCCAAAACCAACCGTCTTCCCATTGTGGATGTGGCAGCTTACGACATAGGCGATCAAAACGAGGAATTCGGACTCGAAATAGGACCTGTCTGTTTTTATTAACTTCTGTTTTATTGGAACTGCATTAGCCTACCCGTATACTCTTTCTTTGGAATGAAAAAAAATGTTGGATGTGTAATATAACTATTAACTTATTTTCTGACGTGACATTAATTACGATTTGCTACAACTGATATCTTTTTGTGCGCTGTCCCATTTATTACCTACACCTCAAAGTCGAAAGTTAACAGCCTTGTCAGTAAACAGCCACCTCTGTAATTTCTAACCCCGTTGATACGGAAGCTGAAAGGACTATAGAAAGTGTCCGTTTTAAGCGGCTCACGTTTTTCAAGTCAAAAAACATCCTTTTATTAGAACAAAATACCAAAGAAATAAAAGAGGACGTTAGCATCCTCAAATTAAACATCTCTAATCTCCAGAAAGCCGTCATTCCGCGGCTTAAATCCACAGAAACACTAAAGAATTGCTCATTTATATATTATTTAATCAAAACCGTTCTCCACATAACTCGTTTGATACCAAAAATTGACGTCTACAAATCATCTTGTCCGGCGTACTGTTACGCTCAGTTGAGCGCTGGTAACTTCAACGTGCTTTCAAATGAAGGTTTCTTCGCCTTCAGAAAGGAAAGGTCTATTACAGCACACAGTTGATAATGAAGTGTCCGCATTAGCGAGGTTGGCTTTCTATGAGAATCTGTTGATTGGGCAAGGAATAAGTGTCTGTTATCCGTATTAACGGGTGTCCGTATGAAGCGGGTTGAATTTTGAAAAAATATAAGGACATTCCCCAGGGACAAAGATAACTGTCCGTGATAACGAGGTGTCCGTATTAAGCGGGTGTGCGTAAAGCGCGGTTCGACTGTATTCTCTATTTTATTATCAGTAGCGCGGAATCTTGGATTGGTGCCGTCTTCCCTTTCGGTTGTTTTAGCTTAGAGCCATCTGGGTTTGCCAAACTTTTTATAAGTAATTTGCGATTCTGAGGGGTATTCCACTGCATTATCCGCTTTTCTCTTCCTTTTGTTTTTAATATTAATTACCTTGGCCTGCAGATTTAATAGGAATTCGAATGGATTGAGGAACCGATATTATCCTTCAAACGAAGCCTTCACATCTCAGTAGCTCTCCGGTCGTCGCAAGTGCCTGCTGAAACGATAGGACAATAGGCCTTTTGCATTAGTTGATGTTCTATTTGCATGTAAAATAAATTTTTTATATATAAAAAATAGAGTGTAAATTTCTACTTGACCGAAAGCGTAAAAATTGCAGCAAATTTTGGGGACATTCGCCCAAATATAATCCGTGGACATAATAATAAAAACGCATTTTCACAGTTAAAAGTTAAAATATGTTACGATATATACAATTAAGTTGTTGCGTGTAGCCAAGAGTAAATGTAACTGCTAAAAGTGAGTCAAAGAAAAATTAGTACGTAAGAGTTACACGCAACCATCTAAAGCTCCAAAAAGCCGAACGCTTTCGAGATGTATCTTGCTCTATTCTCTTATTTTGAAGCTCAGTGTAACTCGTTATAATTTTCACACGCTGCCTTTGTTTTTCTTGCCGTGCAGTTTGTAATATCGGTCTGTGAATTATTTTGGACACAATGTTCGTGCAGATCGCGTCAGCTCCAAAACTTGCTAGAACAAATGAAATTTTTATTTCCGGCTGTTTTGTACAGTTCCTGTTAACATCTGTTTATATATCACCATGCAGGGGAATCGAGAAGCGCCGACCAAAAGAGAAGAAAGTTGACGAATGAATAACAGCATTTGCAGTGCCTGCATAGACGAGAGAAGCATCCCTTCTAATAAAAAAAAGCGGTTACTCCACACTCAGATAAATTGTAAAATAGCTCAACGCAGTTTTTATTTGAAGTATTCAATCTGTTTTTAAGTCTTCTTTTCACATATATCTACGTAAGTCTTCATTGTTAAAGTTTCTTCATGCAGTGTTCTCTATCAACAACAATAGAAGAAAACCTCTTGCCTTCTATTAAAAAGGGTGTTGCTACACGCAACGATGTTCTCATAGGCCGGCAACTTTCAATTTACACGTCTTATCCATTGAACAATTAAATGACTTGTATCTTTCCAAAAGTTGTTCATTTTTATCCAATCACAAACGGCTTTTTTTGTATTTGTAATAAAAGTACGCTGGGAGTTGTTAAGTAATGTGAAAAACGAAGACAGTTTCAAAAAATATCAACTTTCTTTTGTAACTCAGTTGTTCTAGAAATGTATTTGGGGTGGTGAACGAGTGTTGAAACGAATGTCGAAAAACGATAAATGGGCCATCAAAAACTTGTGGTGTTCAGGGCGGTTCTACTAAATTCAGTTTCCCTTTGAAAATGATTGGCTAAACTGTGGATGGAAGAGAAATCGTGATTCAATAACGAAAAAACAGTGTTCGAAGCTGTCTTCCTCCTTAACGATAATTATTCTAAGAATTAACAGATATTTGCATGAAGTAGCAATTTTTGCAAAGGAAAAAGAATGTTTTTTGGACGTTTTGAACTTGGTCACTATAGAAAGGTCAGACTGAAAATACAAAATAAAAAAGGATTTGTCTTCACTATTGTAGGAGAGATAACGTATCAGGAGAGAGAAAAGCTCTATTGCATCTTGGGCACTAATTCAGGAAGAAAGGTAAATTGACTGAGCCAGAAGAAACTAACTTCTCACGCATGGCAAACTTCGAAATCGAATCGAAAGAGGTTTAAATCCCCGATGGTAAACAAGTTAATTTTTTACATATTTTCCCATAATTTTCTATAATATCCCAAAATTATGACACTTCCTGGTGTTACTGAATTTACCTCAAATGGAACCCAGGCTGTGTTTTATTGCCCAGGCAGACCAATGTTGACATGGGTTTCAAGCGACACGACCACATTTTACATTGCATCGATCATCTACGTCTATTGCTTCTGCTCTGACCATTTTCTTAAACATCGTAGTGGCTATGGCCGTATGGAAAACACGTCAGTTACAAACAAACTCCAACATTTTGTTGGCCAGCATGGCGGGAGCAGATGTTTAGTCGGAGCTGTATCGATGCCTTTATGCATTATAGCTTCGACGTTTGTGCGACACGTTTTACTTCTTCGTAAAGAATTGAGCCAAGCGATTTGTAGAATTACTCTTGCAAATCAGCTGGTGCTGTACGGTGCAGTTTGTTCGACTTTATACGGTATCTGACAGTTATCGCATGGGAGAGGTACGTAGCTGTTGCAAAGTGGAAATCAGTACCATGTATTTATCCGAAGAGCTCGTATCAAAAAATTGATTGCAATCACATGGATCCTGGCAGTATTGACCACTGCGCCTGTGCGTGTTCTTAAAGCTGCTGGTGTACATTACATCTTCGTAGAGGTCTTACACGTTGTCATTTGTTTACCGGCGTTGGTGTGCATATCCTTTATAGGGTATTTTTACATCAGAGTTTATCGAGAAGTGCGAAAGCTGAAACGAAGGGAAGACTCAATTAGCCGTGCGCGCGTTAGAAGAAGGCACAAGGATGGCATTGCCAAAAGGACAATAGCCATAATAGTTGTCTCTTTCGTCTATTTCATCCCATCGGTTATCATTCTCCTTTTCGGAAAAGTTGTCCCCTTTCTTCGTACAAGCTCCTACTTCCGATGGTCAGAGCTGCTTATTCAACTCAACTCTCAGTTATAAACCGTATTTTGAACTGCTTCGTCCTAAACAAAAATTTCCGGAATGTGGTTTTGCGGATGATGAAGATTAAGAAGCCCGTCGATGTTGCTACTACCACCGAGCGACTCAGTTCAAGACCAGCCGGTACGTCTATCCCAGCAGTTGCTGAGTGTTCAAAATTTCAACGAGGAGCAACGACGAATTAGTCTCATCTCGAAGGATGAGTCACAGAATTTTTCTGCGGTCGTTCCCGCTAATGTCGTCAACCAAACTGGTGAAAGCCGTTTTATCTACAACAATCAGCCAGTGGCTGAAAACAATCCCGTTGCTTCACCGTCTGAAGTAATTGTCGAGGTACATAAACCTTCCGCCACTCTCTCTAGTGCCCCCATCCTCGGAGACCCAGGGGCATATAAAGAGGGCCAGGGAAAGTCTAAACGGGCGGAAAAATATATATGGAACGAAGAAAAGTAAAGAACGGCGAGAAGAGCCCCTGGGGACAATGTCTTACCAGACCAGTTCCAAACGGTCGCCGCCGTTCTGGCTTCTGACTGGTGCCAGAAAAACACAAATTTTCTGGCACCAATCAGAAGCCAGAACGACGGCGACCGTTTGGAACTGGTCTGGTAAGACATTGTCCCCAGGGGCTCTTCTCGCCGTTCTTTACTTTTCTTCGTTCCATATATATTTTTCCGCCCGTTTAGACTTTCCCTCGTCCCCACTATCTGCCCCTGGGTTTCCAAGGATGTGGTGCCCCTCGAGAAGAAACTGTTCAGGGAAAGAGCGCGGGCTCATTTCCCGAACAGTGGCTGGTAATCAAGCCTAGAACCCAGTCGCCTAACCGCCAAGTCTCCAGACTTTTCCAAACTGACTGCGACTCCAATATATCAACGGGAAAACAAGTACAATGTACACCTCCCATACCATGTCAAGTAGACTAAATGTAAAACCATCTCAGTATATATACAAAGCAATCCAATTTAATTTCAGTGTAATGGAAATGTTTTTTAACAAGGTGCCTCTGCCTCTGCATCATGTGATCTCGGCAAAAACGTTTCACTGGCTGGGCACATACTCTTTGGCCTTTTCGTGTAGGTAGAGAATGTAAATATGTACTTTTCGCGATGCATCTCAAGGTGTGCGATATTGATATTGCTGTCAGCTCCAATAATATCGCATATTTTTGAGCAACAATATGGAGTTATGGATTCAGAAGCCCAAACAGAGTTCGTGACAGCAATTGATTTACTCGATCCCTGTAAAAACTGTGAGAGTGCTTGCCATTGCCATTAAAAATATACTGTAATTTATTCACAGGAAGGTTCTGGGGGCTCTCCATATAAGCTAGAACCAACTCGTTTGATTAAATACATACTCTTTAGCCCACTTTAGGAGACTATTCGCGACATGTACACATACATCTCAAAGAGTGCAATAATAAATTGCTGCCAGCTCCGGTAATATAGCACACTTAATGATTTCAGAAGCCCAAAAAGAGATCGTAACAGTAACTAACTCGTTTGGTAAAGGTGGTGGTGCGAAAGTCTAAAATGATCGACGTTAAAGACGTCGCGGTACCCTTCGAGCTGGAAATTGATGGGAATAAACTGTTGTTGTTGTTAAGTTGTTGTTTTTTTATTTGGGGGTGGGGGGTGTGGGGGGCTGCAAGTGATTTTAAGCAATGCACAATAAACCGGAATTCTGGTACCCCTTTGGGGCGTCGTCGAAAGTTTCCGACGGGCATTCCGGTTTTTTGAATTGGTGAGCATCCCCTTTCCGAGTTATTTCATGGAGTCTATTTCTTAGAACTTCACCCTCTACCTGTATGTACGTAGCCTGCGTTGCAGCCGGCCCACGTTTGGTCTAGACGGAGTGTATGCGATGCAGGCTTGTTTACAGCTCTTTCGAGAAAGGTTGTCGAAAAAGTGCACGCAGCAATCCCAAAAGGTATTGTGGGTGGTTTTGAGTGCACTGTTCTTCAAAGAAATTTGAAAGAATGGCACGAGAGGTCATGGACGTATGTTTGCGAATGCTAAAGGAAAGCAACAAAAAGTAGATTTCAGGAACAGATTATTGAACATATCCCACATTACCTTTCGGGATTGTCGCATGCACATTTTTCCAACAACCTTTCTCGAAATGGCTGTATACGGGGTATCTGCAAAACGGGTACTGGCCTTAACAACTTCATCATAGAAATATTCTGTAAAAATATTGTAGTTTAATCTTTGATATCAGTAAATATATGGTGACTAAATAATAAATACATTGTATGTTATTGATATGAAACGGCGGCCATGTTGGTGTCCC
Source organism: Porites divaricata (assembly GCA_038088405.1). Classification (NCBI taxonomy): domain Eukaryota; kingdom Metazoa; phylum Cnidaria; class Anthozoa; order Scleractinia; family Poritidae; genus Porites; species Porites divaricata. The sequence goes on from JBBMOI010000004.1 coordinate 36,919,322, forward strand.
AAACCAGTCCTGTAAGAGTTGAATTCCTTTCTTATGCAAACACTTTCTTTTGTTTCAATAAATTTGCGTATATGCCGGCCACGTGAGTGAAAACACTCTATACCGCGCATTCCAACGGAATGCCGTAGTCTTTCAAAGACAAAGAGCGTGACAATTGTATGAGGTCCTGTTCGCATCCAGTTCACGATACTGGCTTTAACAACTTTATCATAGAAACATTCTGTAAAAATATTGTAGTTTAATCCTTGATATCCGTAAATACATGATGACTAATTAATAAATACATTGTATGTTATTTATATTGTTTATACTGGTCGCATTCCAACGAAATGCCGTAGTCTTTCAAAGACAAAGAACGTGACAATTGTATGAGGTCCTATTCGCATCCAGTTCGGTATAAATCCTTTATATAGTCCCAAAACCCCCTCATGCTTCACAATTTGTACTATACAATGGATAGAATTCTTGTACGCTAGTGGAGCTCCGCTCGTAGCTTTCTTCTGATTCATCATACGAGTTTTGACCACATCAAAGGGTGATGTACTACAAGCAGTTACAAATCCAGCAATGACAGATGAGACTCCATGAAGGGCCGGCCCTTCCTCCATCAACTGAGCGTTTAAGAGTGTATGCTTAGTATGATCGTATGAAGGAATCTGTGCTGCTGTTAGAATGGCCGCACGTTGAACTGTTGGACCTACACCGGTCCACAGTCCTTTGATCCCTTCCTTTTGTACGATTGTCCAAAATGCGTGGAAAGTGTTCCGATAAGCGGATTTCTTTCCAGGCCCCACAGCTTGAAAGCGCACCTTGACAAGGTCTGTGGGTGTGGCTATTGCGCTACCGATCGTCCCCGAGATAGCACCTGCTGTAATCTTCTTCCACAGGGGGGTATGGGCGACATCTGTAGCTCCTAACTGAAGCTTTAATGGCTCATAAGCACCAAGCCGAATTGTACTGTAAGAACCTTCTCTCATCAAAGATGGCACAAGCCTGCAAAAAAGTCATCAGTCAGTATTTAACTACTTTGTTAAATACTGGACTACCAGGGCCTTTTAAATGAGATTAATTGTAGCAATTTATAATAGTACAAGGTGCCAGGATATCTAGGTGGATAGACCTTTTCACGTTTTTTTTTTTTCAACTTTTGACATAAGCAAGTTCGAGAAAATCCACCGACACCACTGGAAAGAGCACCTAAAAAAACTGCCAAGTTTGAAAGTGATTTGCTGAAAACTATTGCAAAATATTACAGTCTTTTCTATGGTGGGGAGCACGCACAAGAAAGAATGGGTGTGCGAGAGGCAGACACGCGCCTCTCCCTCTCGTGCGCCCATTCTTTCTTGTGCCCACTACGCAGGCTATGTTCAAGCAGCCCTTTGGTGCTGTTGCAATATTGTAAGTTTCCTTTATCACTCAGCTGGTTTAGGAAAAGTAGTGAATGGCCTCTTTTTTCTCAGGAAAAGTTACTAATTTTAGAAAAACAAGTGATTGCAAAATTTAATATAAAGATTAAGGGAAAATATTTGGTAAAATGAAATAGCAATATTTGAAAATTTGAAGGTTCCTGTTTTGCTAACAATATTATAATTAGTCAGGCAGCTAAAATTCAACATTTCAGGGCTTTCACTAAGAAACTGGGGCCAGGGATTCCCCTGGCTACTAAGAACAGGAACACCAGTTACTTGCACAGGAAGGCAAAAGGAAAGTAGGACCAAAAGAAGGTACTTGACTTACCCTTTATATAGACCTCTAAGTCCTTCTTCAGAGTAAATTCTTAGTCCACCTCTTATAAATCCATTGTAATAACGGTCCTTGAAAATATTCTTACTGCTGTGGTTTGAGCCCAGTTCATTCTCAAGCTGCATGCGAATTTTTATGACATCTATAGGATTTGTGACTGCAAAATAAAAAGATAATGGCTATTCAAAATGATCGAAATGTAACTGCTTTAATTTGAAAGAAGCACACCTTTAAATTCAACGATAAATTTGGAGGGGGCTCTCTCCTCCGCAGAGGCCTCCTTGTCTCGTATGGAAGCTGCGGAGGCGAATAAAAAGAGAGCCCCCTCAGCGCTCTTGCTATTTTTTGATTATTGTTATTTTTACCGGGATACCCAGCAGGAGCTAGACTACAAGCAGCCTCTTGTCCTTCTTTTGAGTCACAGTTCCACAGCACGTGAGGGGCAGGACATGTCTCTTAAAGTCTAAATTTCAAATAAGGTCTCTTCAGGTTTTGAGGAGTAAGCCATATATCCCTGTCAGTATTTAGCCCTTTAACGCTTAAAAGCATTAAAGACTCTGTTTAATGCATAACAGGCACTTTGAGCTCTTGAGTGCTTTAAGGGAAAGATTTAACACCAGTTTAAAAAATTCAGAATTCACAAAGAGTTGTATGGAAAACCACTCAAGTGTGTTGGGTGGCAAGAGTTGTTTTTAGTATACAAATCCTTCTAATTTTCGGAGGCTGTTGCAATTGCCACTTTTGAGATATGCGGCTTGCTAAGGAACAATACCCACAGACTTATTGACTTAATCCCCCTAATACCTGGGCATGAGGATCCATAATTATAGGTCCCCATGGGAATGGCTATAAGTTATACGGCCAAGTTATGCTCTCAGAGAACAGGTCGCCTATGCTACAGATAAATAAACAGGACCAATATTGTCTTCATCCCATTATCAGATCAGCTGTTATGCTTTTACAAGTCCTAGTGGCTATTCGTACGGGACCTGTGCATCAACTTGTATTTGCGATTCATACAGGATTCTGACTAAACTGAACGGACAATACTGATTAGGGTTAAAGCAATGAAAATAGTGATTAGGGGTAAGCACTGACCATACTGATTAGGGTTAAGTACTGACTCGTTGTTGTTATATGAATGAAAATCAAACTCTACCTAGCAGCAAGTATTCCGTGGTAAAGTGATTAGGCTACTAACTATATATTCTACGCCCCGTGATCGGTTCTCAGTCGTACCATATCCTATTTTTTTTCCTTTTAGAATTTGCCACTAAATTTGTTTTCCTTAATTTAATGACCAGAAATTTCAAGGGACTTAGAAATTTCAAATAAATTTCAAGAAGAGACACTGAAGAGACTTGATCCCGTATGAATAGCAAATACAATACACTTCGGTGTACGGGTCCCTTACGAATAGCCACTGGGTTTATTTATAAATTAGAGGCTGAACAGTGATGAACAGTTTTCAGGTGGTTTTACCTGCACTCGCGGTTAAGGGTGCAAATGTGGGATGCTTGAAACACGCCAAAGAAAGAATAACCGAGTCACTGGCCAACAACAGTGGGTTTCGATCTGTTTTGAGTAAGCTAAAGTTTATTTGCAAGTTCTGTTTAGAAAGCGCGACCGCATAGTAAAACGCGAATGGCGCATTTTCACGTAAGCTTACGTCAAAGTTAAAATCTCACCTGCTCCACCGCACATGTTAGATAAACCACTGAGCAGAAATCTAGTTGAATTTTCTAATGACCGAGTCACCATTTTGAGCCTTTCGGATATGCGGGATCCTCAACCGGCGAAGCAGAACTCATTTGCAATTTAAATCGAATTCAAAGTGTTGCTGCGAATTGTTGTTGTGGCGGGGTGGATTGAGTTGTTTTTGTGACACATAGTAAATTATTGTCCACTTCGTTACCCTGATCCCGACTTGCAAGTCAACTAAAATTCCAAAAGGTATAATCGGTACGCAGAAACGAAACAGCTTAACGAAACAGACAACGATCTTGGGTACACAGATCAAATGTTATTTTTATCCTACACCCCGCCAGTTGTCAATCACCCCTGTTCTGTCCAATGAGAACTTTTTCACGCGGGTAGGGTGGACACATATTAACTGAAGCCGAGCCAATCAGAAGCCGGCATCTTAGTTTTCTGGGGAGTCCACAGCCCTTCTTGCTTCGAGGTTTTCGCCGCCATCAACGCCGTTTCCACGCTTTGTAGGGTGGGGAAAGTAGCGCAAAATGGCAACGCCAGGACAGAAGGAGAGAGAGGCAGAACTTCACTCTGTGCTCAAAGCAGCGAACCTGCTAGACTACTACCAGAGTTTCCTCGAACAAGGAGGCGACGACGTACAGCAGTTTTGCGATGCGAGCGAAGATGAATTCAAAGAAATTATTGCCTTGGTTGGCATGTCCACGAAGCCCTTGCACACAAAACGACTACAGAAAGCTTTGGTGGAATGGAAAAGCAAGCGAGGTCATTCTCCTTCAGGACGAGTTTCTGCCGGATCTTGGATGGACAAGTGGTCTCCTTCACCTCAAGCCAAACAACCAGTTTCTACTCCGTCGCCGGCTGGAACGAAAGGGAGGAAGAGGCTAAGTAGCTCTGCCACTCAGGGCGGCCCTGAAAAGCGTGTTGTTGAGCTGAAACTGCCTCCGATGGAAGTTATCATAGACTGGGAGAAGCTGGACCCCGAAAGACAACAGCTGATAAGAGATCATTCACGCATCTATGGTCGAGACTTGAAGAAACGCAAGACAGATTCACTAAATTCACATGAGCAAATGATCAATGAAGCAGCCGCTCAACTTTGCCTGCGCGATCCGACACTGCTCGTCCGACGCGATGAGTTGTTTACAATGGCAAGGCGAGTTGTCCGGGACAGTGGATTCACGTTTGTCCATGGGCATTCGAGGTCAAAGTTTTCCTCCACTTCTTCTGAAGAAATGGAAGGTGAGTTTAATGATTTTCGGGTGCTTTATCTGTTTATTATTAGCATAAGATCTTGCATAAAGCCTTCTTCTCTGCAAGCGTGATCCTTGATTCTTTTTTGAAATTTGAGAAGTCCTCTTTGTTTTCGAATGGTTTCGAAGGTTTTCAGTTCGAATTTCTAAACCGTGTGAATTTTGTGTAATCATTGGTATTTTGATTTGTTTAGGAAATGCAAGTGTTAAAACTTGAGATTGGAAGCCTCAAGGTTTTGTTGGAACTCTCAGCTTTCTATACACCGATTCTCCTGTCTTATGGGGAAAGAGATACACTGCATTTGTCAATCAATCAATCAATCATGTAACATAACAGCCACAGCTGAAATTTCGAGCTCATAAAATCAATGCCCAATTGAACACCTACTGGTTGTGTTTTCACTGGGACTATTTTATCTACCATAGATAAAGCTGGAAAAGCCCAAGCTTATATAGCAAGCATTTCTGTGAAAGTTGAGAAAATGGCACAAGAGCAAAAAAAACAGGAATGAAGGGGGAGGGGAGAGAAAGAAGGGCTTGCCCGCAAACCCAACAATTTTGAAAAACTCTTGTCGCCCACGAAAGCAGATTCTGATTAGTGCGGTGCTGATAGTGTTGAGTAAATAGTAATCAACACATCAAACGTTTGTTTTGTTTACATGCATCTTAGATCTGGTCCGATCTGATCTGTGGTCACAGACTAAAAATGCTTTGGACTGATATTTACTTCAATAATGTTTGTGTGAAGGTCTATCAGATCTGAGCTGAAAGGATCGAGGCCTGGCTAGCATCGCTGTCACCAACCATTGCTACAGTTTTTGAAAAAAGATTCACAGCAGCTGTTCAAGATCATATTTTGATCTTTTAACCTGTCGCATGGGTCTCATGTAAATACGTCCTTCACATGTTATGCACCAAAAATGATATTAATTTCTTAGGTAAAGTTTAATAATAATTTTGTAGCTAAAGTTTATGCGGCCGAGGAAATTCATTCAGTATTATTTCAACCTTGAACTTGAAGGTGCTCTAAAAGAAAGTTAAAAGAAATATGTTCACGATGTTTGGGGAAAAACAGGCTCCGCATAAACCAGAAATTTGAAGAGTATGATTTAAATCCTTGACTTGTCTGTGGACAAATTTTTCAGCTTTGCTTTTCTGATAACATGGCCAACACTATTTACCAATAGTAGCTTTGGCTTTCATATGAAGAATGACTGTACAATGATTTGTGCGATGTAGAACGCTAAGTTGCATGCTTGAGTGTTGTGTTACCTTTCATCGACACTGTAGCTTTTGTAATTGAATATTAACATGTTTTCTGTGTTTTCCTATTCACGCTTCATTGTTCTATGATGCATGCTTTATTGTTTTAGTGTGTTATGTGAGATAAAAGCATAGGCTCATTAAAGGGTCCTCTAGCTTGCTTTTTTAGTGTGTTACAGTCAATTTCTTTTGTTTTTAAGTGGAGGCGTGTTGTGAGCATGTTATCAACTTTGTCCTTGAAATCATATGGAGGGTCACAAATGCAAAATGCTATTGGAGAGGTTTTTTTGCCTTCGTGAACAGAACTTCACACAAAGTTATACTAGAGGGATGTCATTAAGAGGCGGGGGCTGAGGATTTCCCTTGGCTATTATGAACGTGGCCCCCAGCTACTTTCAAAGGAAACTCTTAGAAAGATAGAACTATAAGAAATCCCTAGCTGCTTAATTCCCCAGCCTACTTGTTATATTTACCCAGCAACACAAACTCTTAGTGACAACCCTGTATACTACCTCGTGAGATGGTATAAACTAATGTCCTGATAATGTGCCACAGCCAATCGTGTTGTGGGTAGAGGCCCTGTTGGGGTAAACTTCAGACAAATGACATGGTCTTGAAACAGGAAAATAAGTCTAGTTGAAGTAGTGACAAAAGACAACAATGGGTTAAATACCGACAGGGACATGGCCTAACTCGAAACAATCATAAAAAATTTGAAATTGACATTAGGAAAATATGCCCCCCCCCCCCCCCTTCCTTGGTGGGCCTTAGTAGTGACAGACACCTGCCAAATAATCTAACAAAAAGTTATTTACAAGACATTCCTTGTTGCAAAATTGGTTTTTGTAATTTGAAAGATTGTTTTTTCTGAAAGGAGCTAAGAAGAATCAGGCATCACAAGCAAACAAACTTAAGCGAGAGGAAAGACTGTGTGAGATTGATGACCTTTTACAAAACAACAAGATATTGCAAGAGCAGATAATGCAGAAGCTAGAAGAAGCACGGGCACTAAATGCCACAAATGAGGTAAAACAAAATTAATGTTACTAACCCAATCTTTTTACATGTACATGTAATGTTACATGTACGTCATTTAATAAAGATGTGAATTATCTAGGCAGACCTAAATATTTTACATGTAACACATTGCAAAGTACAGCTGAAACAGTTCTCTGAAGTTTTCTTATAAAATAAACTTAAATGGTTAAATACGTGATGTGCATGCGTTTTGATTAAACTGGAGAAAAGATCCAAGTGGAAAAGGTGACAACCTGTACTTCTATCTTGTATTTGCCAAGTGTCTAAGACCTCTTTCTGCATGCTTATGGCTGGAGGATATGCACAGACTTGAGAACCTGCGGATATGCAGTTTTTCGTTAAATATTAATTATTTAGAGCTGTGTCGATAAAGTGGACATTATTGACAATGCATGATCGTTTCCCATCCTTAAGGTAAATGCTCTGCAAGCTGATCTGAATAAACTTCAGGGTCAGCAAGTCTCTCTGCAGTTAGAGCTCAAGGAACTCAAGAAGAAGCAGCGTCGCTCAGAAAGATATTACACTAACAAACAAACCAAGGATGGTGGCTCACAGAATGACAGTGTGCAAGGTGATGATGTAGAAATGGCTGGAGATGTGTCACTGCAAGATGATCTTGCTCAAGAAGATGATCAATCAGAGGAAGGTTGGTTTATAGAGATCTCCAAAATTTTTAGTTTAAACTTCCTTATATAAATAATGCTTACAGGATTTTATGAATGCCATCCTTACAAGATGTTGATTACTGTGCAAAAAGTTTACTTCACAGGATTTTGACTACAACCTTCCGGCCAAACGTCAAACTTTTCATGCTCAAGACAAACTAAACTCTAGCATGGGTCGACCTAAATTAAGTTAAGATCATTTGTTGAGTCAAACATCAAGCTTTAATTTGTTAGATTAGTTTGTTGCATATAAAGATCAATGTTTGTCCCGGAGACAATATTTAGACATTCTATCAGTGAAGCAGACGGATTGAACATGTTGGACGATCCTGACTCATTCAGACGAACTCAATTGAGCCAGATGTTGATCTTTTCATGTACATTACTCACTAAGTTGTGTTTGTGTCATGAAAAGTTTGACATTTGGCCTAGCTAGGCCTTAGTGATGTATTTATGCAGGTGGTTCATTCAAGGTACACATATATCCACTATAAATCCACTTTAATTGAGTGTCAATGTATTTAGCACAAAAGTACTAATTGGGGACACTATTTTTAATGTGGCTAAATGTAATTTAGGCAAAGTTAACCTCGAAGCAATGCTGTTCAGCAGTTTCCCCAGCTATACTAGGGGTGGCCCGATGCCTCTAGCAGGAGCACCTCGTGACGTATATACGCAGTTGCTTGCTTGCAGTTCTTTGCAAAGTGTTGTTGCAATAGCTTGCTGTTTTGCTGTTTCTGTGCCTTTCTGCACTTTGGCTTTTTCCCATTCCTCCCTCCCTCTTGAAGTATGGGCCAGGTAAGTATTGGTCAGTAAGTATTCCACTGAATTGTTCAGTGTGATGGTGCCTGGTGGGGGCCGTTCGCAGGGTTGCCATGGATACCTCCTCCTCATGTTAACTTTGTCGGCACCAACGCCCAAGCTCATATATTGGTGATGAGTTTAATGTCTCCTACTGGAGACGGGACTGCCATTTTATGTGGTCATCCAAGCTATGCGAAGGTCTAGCCACTTGCAGTGCAAAGGGAGTACCTTCATTTCTCAGTTATTTTAAGACCCTGAGTATTGGTCTGGACCCGGGAATTGAACCCGCAACCTCCCACTCTGCAGTCACATGCCCTACTTACTGAGCCAACAGTGCCGCAGTATTTATCTGTTGTAGTGTTGCTTACCTCTGAGCATTACTGTAAATTCAAAATATTTCTTATGAAACAAATAGGACTTGGTGAGGATAATGATGAAGATGTACAGGAGACCAATGGAGATCAGTCAAGGACAATTTCAGTTCCAGAAGCTGTTGTGACACAGATACTGCCCCCTGCTACGGGTAAATACAGCATGTTGTACAACAAGAATCTGATATGCATCAATGTTTTCAAACTTTCTGTACTGTAGTACCACTGTCAGGGTGCAAAGAAAGTCGGTTTTACAGCCTGCTATTCAGGGCAAGCTGTAGTTAACATGTACTAGCCTCAAAACCCTTTATGATTGGCAGGATTGATTACAATCCTTCTGTAATTTTGAATTTCCCCCAAAAACAGCACTTGGCCGTTGGGCAAGTTAAGAGAACCAATCACTAGCCTGATAGCAAAATCCACTAGCCCTGGGCTATAGGACACAACTTTCTTTGCAAGCTGCACTGTAGATGGCTCTGCTTGGGTGGTTCCCCTGTCCAGGGCTGTCATAAGGGGCCAGGAGTTTCCTCGAGCTGCTATAAGCATGACGTGCAGCTAATTTCAAATGGAATATTGCACATACCAGACAATTAACATACATGTACCAGAAATCTTCTTCTTACAGTACGAGTTTATTTCAAGGTAAAATTAAAATAATTTGAGTAAAAACTAATCTTTACTAAACCACTGTCAATGATCCTGTTGACCTTGGAGTTATAAATTATTATATTGTTTTCACACATGTAACTCCAGTCTTACATATGCAAGTCTCACAACGTTAAAGCACTGGATTTCTGGAGTGCAATTCACTGTCTTCATCATTGTCATCACTGTGAGGACACTGCTTAGAATTTATTGCTCAAGACTCATATTTAACTTAAGCAGGCTAGTGGCCAGTGAAAGACAATTTTGTCAAATAAGTTATTTTGTGTTGATGGTACATTTACTTCCCGTATAAACTTAAACTCTTAGAACACATTATGGCAAGTGTATTTGTCACTTAAACTGTTAAATTTCCGGATGAAAACCCACGGCATTGCCATTCAAGTCTGTTAGAACTTTTGCCTTGTATAATTGAACCTCTCCACAATGGCCACCTTGGAGTCAGAAGAAAGTGGCCATTGTAGAGAGGTTTAGAATAAGATTCAATATATTAGATTAGTAATGGTAACAGGACTGAGTGGAGTCCAATTCGGTCTGTAATCATACGAGTGATTAACAAAATCGGACGACCGCTTTCGGGAGTCCGATTTGTTTAATCACGAGTATGATTACAGACCGAATTGGACGACACGAAGTTCTGTTACCAATTAATCATAACTTTAACAAAATTGGTAATATAATAGGCTATTTTTTAAATCAAAACACAAAAAAAATGGAAATATTGTTTTGCTAGCAGTGAAAAAAGAAACAAATTTAAGCGCGCGCGTGATGATGCGTACTGTCCTATTAAACTGTCCAATTAAGGCTGAAATCAGGGCAGTTGATAGCCAATCAGATTTGACAATTTTGTTATAGTTATGATTATCAAGAAAAGTGGTTGTTGTAGAGAAGCAGCCATTGTGGTGAGGTGGCCGTAAGTGGAGCTTCAACTGTACTTCACTGTATGCTATGGAATTTGTTTGAGTGAATTTTCTGCTTTGGCCACTACATTGTCAGTATTACATTTACATTGTAATAGTGATTTAGGGTTACATCTAAGTTTTCTGAGCAGAGAATACAGCACTAAAATGAAATTTTCTTGTGCTGTAACATTGAAAGGTAACATAAAATTCCGAAAATAAGTCCCTCCATGTGTAAGCCCCTCCAAATATAAGCCTTCCAAACCGGTAACGCAAAAAACCCTCTGTTAAATGCCCCCCGCCACCCCAAGCAAAAATGGTAAATTTACTTCCAACAATAAGGCTAGCTCAATCAGTTTTGAAATGCAAATTTCCCTCAGAATATAAGCCCCTCCAAAAATAAGCCCCTCAAAAAGGGCCTTTCAAAAATGTAAGCCCCAGGGCTTATTTTCGGAATTTTACGGTATGTATACCGGTAGTTACCCTTTAATAATCAATGTTTGCCTTTTCATTGTTACACTGCAGGTATTCCAACAACATCATCTAACACAGTTAACCTACCTCAGCGCCAGGAGCCTCTGAACTCAGAGGAGGATTCATCAGTTAGAGCATTATACACTGCGTTTATGCCTCAACACCTACAGGTAAAAATTATGTTTGGTGATAATAGTAATGAGTTTAATAACTTCATGTATTTTATAATGATACTTAATGCATGATGATATTGAAGATGTAAATTTTCAGAGCTAGAGCTCATGTTAAAAACTCCTCACAATCATACATTTATATATTTTTTCTTGTGACATGTTTTTTAAAGCACAGTCTTCATTACCCAGTTACTGTACATGTACATGTACCCTGGTCCCAGAGGTGTTTCTTGAAATTTTTCTTTGCAAAACAGAGGGCGAGCTGTGAAGCTGCGACAATGAGTTGTGGCGTGGAGAGAGAGGAAAACTTTTGGTTACCTTGGCCTTGATTTACAGCAAAAACTGAAACTTATTTTTAATTGCTGCAAGAACAATGCACGTAGACGTCAATTATTAATAGGAAGTCTGGTCAAAAGGGAGAGGGACGAGATGTAAAAATGTACTTTCTGTTTTGGAAAAGACTACTGACTGTCTGATGAGAAGCATTGTACCTCTTTACATGTATCCCATTGAAAAGGGTTGCTTATGTGAGAGGGGCTTACTAAAAATACCTTTTGCTTTTGAGCCATACATACAATGTGGTGAACTAAAACAAGACAAGAGTTACCCTAGTTAACATTCACATGTGTGCTACCCTCCATTTTACTAGTCATCATATAGAACAGTTAAATACATTGTAGCAAAAGCAAGGAAATCATCATAAAAGTGAAAAATGCAAGGCTGTCCTCTAAGAAAAATTACAGGGAGCCCAGTGATCTGAACCTGTACAATGTAAATGCAAGGGTGCTTAGCATAGGATTGTTATTGAAAAAAATATATATCTCCTGATCAGCCAAGATCAAAACTGAGGCACCTGAGGCCATCAGGTGCTGTTTGAACTCAGCCCTGATATTTGCTTCACAGTTCCAGGCTAAGTGTCCTCATTACAAGCAAAAGTTGTCTATATTATAGAGGCAGGGAATGTATAGAATTTGGTGCCTTTGCAAACAAGAGAATTTCCTGTCCTGGTGAGGTGTCCCTTTAAGTCCCAAGAATGACTAAAGTCAACTTTCTCCCAACAAATCAATACATAATCAAGGGAAAATGTTGTGAGAATTAATAAATAATCACCTAATGGGAAAAGTTTAGATATACAGACAAATTCTCTTAACCAACTCTTCAAGGAAATGTATGGAGATAAGTCTGGAGAATTTATATTTGGATATTAGTGCTTAAAGGGTTAAAGAGAGATTTGACTGTAGTTTGATAAGGTGTGCTATTTTCTTGTGTGGCAGACTGAGGTAGTACAGCAAGTCCAACAGCAACCAGAAGGTGGTCACAGTCACGTCATGCAAACTGGTTATTCGCCAGCACTGGTAAATGCTGCTGTGTCGTCTGATCCCACTATTAATGCTTTGTTAAGTCTGGGTGCAAAAGACAAGGTTTTGTTGCCTGGAATGCTGCCCCCTGGTGTGTCTGTGGCAGCTGTTCCAGTCACCTCTGGAGTAGCTGTTACAACTCAAGGGATTACAGTGGTAATGCCTGGTCAATCATTACAAGGGAATGTGAATGTACCTTGGCAGTGATGTGGTGCTTTGTACAGTCTATTTCTAGTATGTAGTTCTTTGTCAGTTGCTACCAAAACAACTCAGCCGAATCCCCAGGTCGTCTCGGTTAATCGTTTCATAATCTGGCAATGTTGCTGCACTATTGATGTCATCAGTTCACATATCGTAAAATATATTTGTCGACAATTGCTGGTTTTAGCCAGCCAGAAGTGGAGAAATATTTTGAATGAATAATAATGCCAGTTATTCATCTTATTTGCTACAAAACTTGACAAATTATCTGTGAATGACAAAATCACAGCTTCATGTTTCCCAAGAATTATATCAATCATTACAAACAACAAAAATGAACTTTGAAAAACTGTTAGGCTAACAAGTTTTCAAAAATGATGATTGCAATCTGTTTCAATCTTCCTCAAGTTTGTCTATCAGTGCTTTGTTTTGTATTAACTGTTATTAAATTTTCTCTTACTTTTTAAGTGGCTTTTTATGTTTTGCTCTGACAATTTGGTGAATTTTGATAAATTTTGTGATACAGCTCCTTTAATTTTAATTCAAATGGTGATAACAGCCATACTATGTAATCTTTTTTCATACAAAAAATCTGTGTACATAGTAATATTGAGGGAATGCGTTGAATGTGTAATGCTAAATCCTTCCTCTACAAATGCATTTCACAAGCAGGTGCCAGACAAAGTGTAATCTGGTACACTGAAGTTAATCAGAAAGTCACTTGTGGCCTTTTTTTCTGGCACTCCTTCAATAATAATATTATTATATAAAGCGTGGAATTAATCACCATAATTTTTACTTGGTTGTTTTGAGGATGATTTGGGACCATTCTGTTTATCGATAGCAGAACTCTCTTGCATGTGAACACTTATAAAACCATTGAGTTAAAATGTAGAGGCGCAAGGCATCTCAAGTAGGTTTCATTCTTGTTTGTTTGTTTGTTTGGTTGTAAGCTTGTATTACTCAACTTCAACATTGTCATAGCTATATTTAACAATATTATTCCTCGAGCCCAAATGGGCTCTGAGTCAATATCCCAGAAACCGAAGGCCAAATGGGCTGTTGACTCAGAGACCATGAGAGTGAGAGGAATAATTGTTTTAGTAAAATCCAACTAGTTGGTCAAAAATATTGAGACAAAACAACTTTAGCTAGTTAAAGCCAGACTTTAATTCTTTTTGCCGCCAAAAAGCCGGCGCTTTTCCTTACTAGTGGGCTATAACATATAGTCTAGTAGTAGCTCAACCAATCAGAACACAGCATTGATGCAGTGTAATAGACCAATGGATTTTACTAAAATTAATATACCATATGTTCAGTATAATATGTTCGGATAGTTAAATCTTTGTGCATTGAAGCCTCATCAATAATCCTTTCTAAATAGTATATAATTATCAGAGTGTAGTTCTAGTGCACTTATTTTATTACATGTATAACAGTACAGTGTAATTTTTCAATGGAAATAGACCCTTATTATTTGTAATGAAATTATGCCGTTTGACATTTGTAAGTGGTGGCATAACCTGTTACTTGGTTGATCTGTTCTGTAGAACTGCGCTCGCTCTTTCTTAGTGATGTACAAGTTATGTACATCAGATTGAAATGACATTGCACACCATGGCGGTATAATACGCAACACTTTCCATGACTCTAGGAGACACCTTTTCACCTATATCACTTAGATCTGTTTACTGCATGGCTATTATGTTTTGGCAATCTACCCGCCACACATGTACATGAACTGTCGATAGGTAAATAAATAGTAATGATTTAGGTGGTAGCGAGAATGTCGTAATGGCGGGAACAAGTTATCAAATGTTACAAGTTTTATCATTTTGCCATCGGGAGAGGGGCTAACCTCCTTCAATATAGATAACAGTGCTAGCCTTTCTAATGAAAAAAAGTACAATGAAACTTTCCAGTGTGTCTTTTTTATGAGAATACGCGAAAACACGTAAATTTAAATCTCGTCCGCCAATCTAAAGGTCTCTAATAATAGATATTCTAATACTACTTGGTTTGAGTCCCATATCTTATAGGAAAGCACTGGTTGCTGAACTAATAATAGATACCCTGTAGGTGTTGCACATACACCTGATTAATATACTTCATAAAAACTTTATTTTAGATATGGCTTTACTCTGAGCTGTATCATAGGTCAAGGCCAGGGGTTTAAAGGGCTATACCAACTTGGTTTTCTTCGTAAATCGATGAAAATCCATTTCTTTTGAATCCCAACGTGATGTGCAAAAAATAGTTTTGCCAGAGAAAGGTGGAAACTTCGCAGAGGTTATGGTTGTTTTGATTGCTCCAGATCACAGATGCAGTCTATGACAATTCCACGAATTTATTCTACCCCACCTTGTTCTTCTAATCTCTTTCTTTTTCCTGTACCGAATTATTGCACTGAGACCCAGATATGAGAATGTTGGTGTATTTCTCGTATTAACTCTCATCTTAAATAGACTGCGTTGCTTTTAGCCAAATCGTGCCAAATTGTATGTATTAGTCAGGCTCAGCCATAAGTCCAGCCAAGTACTTCAATCATTACCGTGTTTTATTATTTCTACAGGGGATGATTTTAATTTATTTCGGATTATTAAAGGTTAACGTAGAAACTTAAACTAGAAACCACGTTGATCGACAGTTTCAGCTATGTATACTTACTGATTATAGCTAAGTATGATGAGGTTCTAAAATAAAATAAACTGAACCTTCGATGTCAATGCTTGTGTAGTATCTCTATGGCAGGCTTAACCTTCTATCTCTTTGATAATGTCGTCTAATGCTATATCGACAGTTTATCGGCAGGCGAAGGGAAATATGTAATTGGCCCTGCCTTTTAATCAGCGCGGGTAAATAAAAGTTAAGATGAACAGCACATTGGCCTTCAGCTTGTCCCAGGCGGTGGGAATGGCGCAAAAAGATATGAGCCGTCAAAACAGCGAGGGGTGTGGTAGGGTTGAGAGCGGAGGAACGAAAATAAAGGATGCGGTTTTTTGAGCAAAAACTCCAGAGCCTTTGTATTGTTCTTAGAGTCACTTCCGCTACAGTCCGAATACATATACCTGTTCACACTGTACAAAGTCTCGCACAGGATCTATCCAATTTGCTGACGCGTGGCGCTGCACTTTTGAGATCAGCACGGCGCAGCTTCGCTCCGTTTCAGAAACCGCACCGGAATCACCGTTCTTATGTATAGACTGCAAAAGCTATCCGTTGCCTAAAGTATCATCGCTCCTTTTTTCACCCTGACGTTCTCCTTGCCGTTGTCATCTTAGTTGCCTAAGTTCTTTTAGGCTCTATTTGGCTATGTTAATATTATGCAGGATAGATTTTGCGCCGCCACGAAAAGCTATCCAGAGTATGTGAACCCCGGGGGGTACTCCCTTATATAAGCCATATAGAATTCCTAGGAGTACCCCCCTCGGAATGTGATTACAGTTCAGTAACACCATAAGGATCAGCTGATGCTGAACCATTTTGTCTGACTAGAGGACTTAGGGCCTGTTTACATGAGCTAGGGTGCCCCTAGGGGATAGGGGCACCCTCCCTTGAAGGGTTTCCCTTCCCCTTTGTATTTTCCAGGTCGTTCTACATGCGAGGTAGGGTGCCCCTAGGGGTAGGGTTACCCTACCTTGAAGGTAGGGAAACCCTACCTACTAGGGTCAAGTTTTGTCTACATAAGCCCATGTAAAACCTGAGAGGAGAGCCAGCCCTGGGGTATAGGGCTATGTTTCGTCATGTAGAACGGCGCTATCTTCAACCCCACTAGGTCGGGTGCCCCTATACCCTAGGGGCACCCTCTTTCCATGTAAACAGGCCCTTAGACGGCTGACGCTTACTGGTCTCGATGAAGCAGCTTCAAGGAAGCTTACCAATGCGAGAAGAGGTTCGAACGTACCCGTGAAAGAGCAACTGACGCTTTTGAAAATGAAGCCTTGGTACTATCTGAGATTACTATAATCGCATTGTATGTCACCCGACAGGCGAACCCGCAGGCGGCCCAAACTCACGTTGCGAGGGAAGGGTGTAATGTGAGTTACATTAAAATTATGTGACGGACCGGTGTCGCGTTACAGGCGACCGTTGAAAATATAAGAGACATTGTATGAGAAATATATTACTGAGACCTGCGAACGCTAAATAACGCTAAACCTTACTTTTTCTTAAATGAAATGAATAAAAAAGACTAACCTGCAATGTATTCCACTGCGTTTTGGTGTCTGTTTGTCGTTTTACTGGTATTTGGCTTTATGGCGTACAACCACTGTTACTCGCTTCATAAGACGAAGAAAAAATCGGCATTTTTGTTGCGACTGGTCAGGACCCTGCCAGATTGAAGTGACCAGTCTTGACTTCGTCTTATGAAGGGAGTAACAGTACTAGATAAGTATATAGTAGCATAATTATTTTTGTAAAGCTTGTTCAAGTAGTATTTACTTTTTTGAAATTTCAATGTGCACTGATAATGTGACGTGCTCAGCAGTGTTGTGAGACTCACCCTCTATAGGTAATAAAAACAGCGAGGTACTAACCTGTACCCGGAGGGTACTCCGACGGGGGTGCTCGTCGGAAAATTTCTAGAACACCCCTAAACGGTACAAGAATCTTGTTATATGGGCGTGTCCCGAATTCACTTCCAATTCTAAGAGGTACCAATTCAACAACAACAAATCATAACTGGCACTGCAAATTCTAATAGTAATAAAGACAACTATTGAACACTTTCTTCTCAAGGACGTTTTGAAGTTTTAGCAACCAGGTGTGACCAATCCACAAATTTAAGCCCCTAAAATTACGACGAGCGCCCCCGTCGAATGCATTGATACGTGACAGCTTATACCTTCTTGTAGACTACGAGTAGTCCCCATTTTTCCTCAGGGATAGTAGAGCGAGCGAAACGCGAGCGCGCGTGAAAATTTTCACGCGCGCTAGCGTTTCACTCGTTCTACTATCCCTGGGGGAAAATGGGGACTACTCGTCGTCTATGATTCTTGGATCAGCCGCAAGCCCGTTGGCTGCGTTGGAACTATTTCCAAAACTGTGTACCATTTAAGTTTTTTAGATGTTCTTCAAATGTATGAGTTTACGAAATAAATTTGTTAAAAACATGAAGTTAACTCCGTTAGTATAAGCGGAGTTTTCATCTTCAAGTATCAATGTTCTAAGTGGTCGAAGAAAAGAAAGGAAAATTGGGGTGAGCAGAATTGGGGCTCACCAAATTATAACAAACCCTCTTCCATCCGTTTGACAACTTGAGCCCGCTTCTGTTCTCGGATGCTACCATTGGACGTTCCTCACCCCCGCGGTGCGCTACTCAATATTTTACAATTATTCCTCGAGCTCGAATGGGCTCTGAGTCAATAAATGGGATATTGACTCAGAGGACTTGAGGGCGAGAGGAATAATTGTTTTACAAGAGAGAATGATCATTCTCTCTTGTTGTTTTTAGTAAAATCCAACTAGTTGGTCAAAAATATCGACACAAGACAACATTAGCTTGTAAAACGCGATTCAGCCGCCACTGTCCCGGCGCTTTTCACTACTAGTGGGCCATAACATATAGCATAGTAGTAGCTCAACCAATCAGAACGCAGCATTGATAATAGACCAATGATTGGATTTTACTCAAGTCTCATATGAGGAGACCCGAAGTCCCACCCCTTTGGCCCTTTCCCTCTTACATACCATTTTTAACAGGAAAGTTACCCCTTCCGTATGTCTTTCATGGAAAATGGTACCCTTTACTAGTAGCTATTTAAAATATATAACTTGAAAACTACTATAAAGAGGGGATATCTGGGATATGTTAATAAATTTTGGAAATTAAAACAAAACTGAATGCAAGGCTGGCAATACGGCAGAGGGCTGATTTGTTTACGCATTGAGTGGAGCTCTGCATTCAAAGGTTTTTAAATGTTGGAGCTTTTGAATGCCTGTAACCCGTTCACGTATAAGTCATATAAATATAAGTCACGTATAAGTCATATTCATATTATAAATTCACGTATAAGTCATATTCGATCAACACCGAATTAAGCAGTTTGTAAATCTTGGTTTAGCCTGCGCAGCAAGCGTTTCCGCCCGAGTTCGTGGAGAAAGTTGGGACGAGAGCAAAAAAAGGAAAATAATAGACTGTTCACAGTCCTCTATTTTTCCGTAAGATCATCGAGATCGAGCGCTTTGCGTTACGGGCTGCCATCTTGCATGAGTGTCA
The DNA here is from genome assembly GCA_038088405.1 of Porites divaricata. NCBI lineage: Eukaryota > Metazoa > Cnidaria > Anthozoa > Scleractinia > Poritidae > Porites > Porites divaricata. The sequence continues at coordinate 36,938,157 of JBBMOI010000004.1, forward strand.
AAACTACTTGGGGGGCGGGGGCGGTTTGGGAGGAAGCGAGAAAATAGAGGGACCCTCTATTTTTCTCGCCTCCCCCCCCCCCCCCCTCCCCCGAGCTATAATCCCCGACGCCCGCCCCCTATAGAGTACTAAAGTGATTACGTCATAAAAATTGAATTTGTGAAATTATGGGATTCGTCAGGATATTCTGAAAGAAACACATCCAAGAGGCCTTCTTGCCAAAAACTAGCATTGTGGGGCAAATTGTCTCTGAGATATTAGCCCAGTTATGCTCTGATGACTCCATACAAATCCTTCTAAATTTGACTCTGTTCCTAATTGGCTAATATCTCAGAGACAATTTGCCCCACAATGCTAGTTTTTGGCAAGAAGGCCTCTTGGATGTGTTTCTTTCAGAATATCCTGACGAATCCCATAATTTCACAAATTCAATTTTTTATGACGTCACACTTTAGTACTCTATATCTAAACGATCTCGCGAAAAAATAGGGGACTGTGAACAGTCTAGGAAAATAATAACTCGCACAATATAACTCGATTGGAAAGGCTTGCTACGCTGTGCATGACGGTACTCTCTGTGACCTCACCAAGCAACCGCTGACAAAGGTGTGTTTGATGCGCGCGTCGTCAGCTGGAGGACGCGGGAGGGTTGATGGTCTATTCGCGCGTTTCTTGATCTTTCTTGAGTCGTGATTTCATCGAGATTCGAGAGCGACAAAATTTTATCCCAAAAGGTAAGAGAGCTTTTCATTGCGTCATTATTATGTAGAAGAGTGTTTATTGTTTATTGTTTTGTTTGCCATAAGTTGTACAAAGCAAAAGAAAAAAATTATTTAAGCGCTCATGGCAAGGAAGCCCAAGAGAAGCCACCGGGCTTTTAATATAAGCAATGGGCTCCCTCAGTTAAATAATTAGAACAAAATATTATCATAATTACACATGGACAGTCAATGGCAGAGCTACAGTACTGTAAATCTTATAATAAATGTATTAGATAGTCATACTAATCATAGTTCTAGGCTAAAAAAAGCAAAAGTGAAAATATTACTATTTATGATAAGAGGAATGCTTTCAGCTTACAGCAAAAGAAAGCGGTACTTATTGCATTTCGAATTTCAAAACTAAGAGAGTGAAACAATTTAGGACCTTGGAAACTGATTGAGAACTTTCTTATATTAGTCCTGCATTGAGGTAAATAAAAAAAGCTCCGAACTTCTAGTGCCATAAGAATGGACCTGGCGTGACACCAAGAACATGTTATTGAAGCTATAAGGAAGTAAGCCAGATTTGTATTGATACTTAAATTTTCCTATTTGAAGTTTGTAGATATTCTCAAAATTCAGAGTTTTTAAAATTTTAAATAAGTTGTCAGTGTGGGCATCGAAAGCACTCCTCGACATTATACTATGTACTTGGAGAAATGGCCGGATACAGTAAACAAATTGTGTATTAATGGACGGGGACGCACGTTCATACTGCCTTGTTCACGGGGCCATTAATTTAGCTTGTAGTTCCACAAAACCCAATCAATATTGTTAGGTTTACACATATGAGTATAGATGGCTAGATTTCCACTGACTTTTCGTGTAGAGGCTAGATTGCAGAATACCCGGCCCACTAAATATCAAACTTAAAAAACTGCGCCCGCACTCAGTCTCGCAGTCATCCGATTTGCGGAATAAATTCTGACATTGACTGCGGGAGTGCAGGACTTTGGGAGTATTAGTATACCTCGTTCTATAAGCACTCCAGTTACTTGATTGACATCGACTGCAGGAGCACGGAACTTCGGTGGCAGTAGTTGTATACCCACTTGTATACCCAGTGACTGCCAGGGAGTGCAGGACTACAGGAGCACTCATTTTATTCAGCCTAATAGACCACAACCACGGGACTGTGGGAATAGTTTTTCAAGTAAGAGATTAGGTGGGCTGGGTATTCTGCAATCGCTCAGAGATAAGTTGGAATTTGCTTGATAACCTGCAAGATAAATGTTAAGTATTATTATTATTTTTATTTTTATTAATATTATATTTCTTTGGATTTGAATATCTGCATCGAAAAAGTCAGTATGAAATGCTGATTGGCGGAGATGACATAAGAAATGGCGTCATTACCCTTGGCACATGTTTTTCAATGTTTGTTTACATTTGCACTCGTTTCTGCTTCACGCTGATTGGCCGAAATGTGAAAGCTCAGTTGACAGAGAGCCACAGGGAAATTGGGAGGTGAAATTTAATCCAGAGATGTAGTTGCAAGCTCTCCTTCCTTTTCCCACCTCGCCGCCAGAGAAACCTGGAGAGCTTGGTCGCAGGCTATTTGCTGAGTCCAGTTTTCAGGAACTTAAATTTATTTTTGAGGGGAAGATCTATAACTTATGGAATTCTTAACAGACTGGACAGGGTATGGTTTCTGTCCTCTCTGTCCTAAACAGGGTATTTTTTTTTTGCGTGAGTCTGTCATAAGTAAGGTATATAATTTTCTGTCAAGCTGTCCAGCGTAAACAGGGTATTGCCTACAGGTACGATTGGGTTGCTTTGTTTTCTGAAAATTTAATTTGTTTGTGCTCAAGTATGCAGAAGCAATGACTATAATGTGAATTTTCTCATTGCAATTGCCAACAAAACAGCATTCATTTTGTCATTTCTTCTAAACAGGGTAATAAAATTGAGAGTGAAGTTATGAGTTATGAAAATCGTGTACATGTATGAGAACTGCGGGGTGAAGAATTATATGAAAAAAGACCATCGCAGTTATAGACGCAACTTTTGTAGCCTGCATAACAGGCGCTTTTTGAGCCAAGTGAGGCAAAAACTGCATTTCCTTTTGTCAGTCAATACTTGTGGGTGTAGGTGGGTGGAAGAGCCAGAACAATGGAATGGTAATGCATGGTTCAATTTTACTTGAAACCATGCACCCCCCTCCCTTCCCGGGCACACCCCCTGGGATTTGCAAATTTTTTTTTCTTGGAGGTCTATTCCCCACCGCTGGGCAGAAAGAGACAATTCCCCACCCCCGAGCTCCTGATTGACCACGTATACGTTTTTTGCTGCATCTTTTTAATCCATACAAAGCTAAATGACATGTTTTCACAACTTTTATGAACGTTTTCCTGAGTTTATCGAGAGAAGGATAATGGATGTCATAATGTAGTTAAAACATGAACAATAAATTTGATAATGAAAATGAAGAATAAAAAAACTCTTTAAAAGCACCTCCTTGATAGAACACTTCATGAGAACACTGGACTGAATCTCTGTTTCTCTCTATATATCAAAAGCCTTGTATTCATTTTTATATAAAAACTCATCATTATTTAAAGCTAAGCTGAAGAAATATTTCTGTCCTTGCATTCCAGAAAATAAAATCTATTCAAGTATGCATCATACACACATTCGTTTCAAATTTTAAAATATACCTTTAAATACAGACTTTAATTTTGATAAGTTACTCCTCTTCAACAAATTCCTGTGTTTTTGCCTAAAAATGCGTAGTCTTGAGGTCCGCAGCCATCGTCTAAACTGCGTGAGAAATAGCACCTACTTCACAAAAACTTCACAAAATCAAAGAGAAGATATTTTTTATTTGCCCCACCCCCTGCCTCCTGGACAGGACCGCTTCAAACAATTCCCCACCCCTGGACCTGTCACTGGGGTTGCTCGGGGAGCAGGGGGGATGGTAATAAGCAAAATTGAACCATGCATAACAGGCGCTTTATTTTTCACCTCCCCTCATCTCATGCTTTGTGCAAAATGCTGCATTCACTTCAGTTGGCTCATAAAGCACCTGTTATGTAGGCTACAACTCTTGCATTTGTGAAAAGAAAGCCTGAATAAATTCATGCTTGTACGGGATTCAAACCCTTGACCTCTGTGATACAGGTGCACCACTCTACGAATTGAGTTAACAAACCAACTGGCAGCAGGTTGTTCAATTGGTTTGTTATAAACTTCTTCATCCCGCAATTATTCTCATACATGATTTTCGTATATTCATAACCTCATTATCATCCCTTCACAGGTTTATAATGAACCAATTCAGTGACCACTCAAAAGGCTGGTATCTTTTGGGTGGCTTCTGACAATAGATAAGATTAGTAGAATGGCATGCAACTCAAGGTTTTTGTAACCCATCACCTGTTGTCCTAAAATACATAAATATATTTCCCTCCAATCTAAACTGCTGGTCAGTTTGAATGAATACTGTGGACCATGTACTATAGATTTTAGACCAGTGGTAAAGTGCTGTTTGATTTCAACAGTTCCCACAACCAATGGTGTTAATTAAAAAGAAAAAATGACAAAGTTCCTACCTTGGCCCTGGTTGTTCAAACTTTGGATAGTTCTTTCCACTAGTTAGATTACATCCAGTAGATTATTGGTTTCCATAATATTTACAGTAGTATCTGATCTAGGATTTCCAGCTATGGGGGCAAAGTGTCGCAGTCAACAATTTTCAGAGGGTTGTTTCGTTTTTTGGGGGGACACTATATTTTTTTATTCTAATGTACTGGGTCAGAAACCCATAAGGGGTTGTTCAACCCCTTATGATATACCCTTGAAAGTTTAGCTTTGGCAACTTTGATTTTGGTTCACTAGATTGATCATTTTCGGGCTCAGCTTTATCATTTACCGTGGATGTTTCTGCAGTTTCTTGTTTGTGTTGTTGCCAGCCTTCTTTGTTTTGACATCACTTTGCATTCATGCACTGTGCACATCAAGAGATGGGGTCTACATAATCTACCCCTTTATACATTGATTCAAACTAGCGCCCGGCAACTTTGGAAAATTGAACCTTTTATGTACATCATATTCTTTGGATTTTGGTTCTTGCTTTACTTTTAATCTTCTGAAATTCAAACCGAAATATTGTTTTAAGAAGATTTTGCATGAGGAGAAATTACATTTTCCTATTTCTTTTTCTTTCGAAACACAATTTGAAGTGAGCCAAAATGACCAAGGATAGGGATTTGAAGGGGACATCTTTGCTCAAACTGAGGCAATCCTGCAATGGCGTGCTCTAGATCAGACACTGTATTTATGCCCAGGATAGTTATTTATTTGGTGGATAGGGATATCCAATGTTGGAACAACCAGGCCCTGGGGAAAAGCTACCCATACAAAATACCTGAAAATAAAGTCATAGAAAAAAAGTCTGCACTTGGTGTGCACTTGTCAGCATGGGTAAAACTTTGTTGACTGGAAATTATCTTGCCGACATGTTTTTGTTTCAATTGATACCAATTGAGTGTAACAGAAATAGCTTAACAGTTTCTGCACAGCAAACATGACAAACAATGATCGATTAAATAACTAATTGTGAAAACTGTTGAAACACAAAAGGTGTGAGTCATCACTCCTTGTTATGATAATTACCTAGACACCCAGAGTGTGTGGTGAGTTCTAGACTTTGTCAAAGTCATTTCTGGAATCAAGAACCTCAACTCACACACTTAAAATTGGACAAACTCATAGCCTTTATACAGTCATTGCATAGGTCTCTTGACTCAGCTTTATGCACATTGGTTGTTAATGTTTATGAGAAATGGTATAAGAGAACTGCGTGAATACTTATGTAAATGTGACTTGTGGATTTGTAGAAATCTTTCCTATTTTTTCATTGCATGTTTATCTTTTTACTTGAACTACAAGTATTTTCTTATACCAGAAAGATGATATGTGCCACATTTTAGTTGCCATTCCATTTCCATTTCCCACAGAGGGCATTACTTTGGGAAATGGTATTGTTTACTATTTGTTGTTAAAATTTCCGTTCATGACGATCAGTTTTAGTAATATCTCTGGAAATTGTGTGTTTACCAGATCTCTGAAAATTTCACTTGCTGTAGCCTGTACGGAGGGTGCCACACAATTAATTTTTTTGGTTAGCTTGTATAGAGTGCACAAGGGGAACCCTTTGTGTATGCATGTGTCCTCAAAATTTTGCCCTAAGTGCTAACCAAACCGGCACCTGCTACGTAGGCTAACTTGCTATTGCTAATTCCAGGATATGATAATCATATATCCGTTCAGCCAGAGTCAATTTAACACTTCCAATAACTGATTCAACAGGTGGTTTTAATATTTTAACGTTTGCTTTTCAACTTAAGCATTGCAGAAACAAAGCTATTTATCTATTTGTATAATTATTATTTATTGCTTTTTCCAATTTCCATAAGCAGAACACTGAAGGGGGAATAGACTTGGATGTGATTGGAAACAGTGTTTCAAGCATTTTGGCAAAGAAGATTCCTGAAAGCCCCCTCTAAGGAAATGCCTTATGAATGCAAGCAGTGTGACAACTGTTTTAGCAAAGCAGAAGACTTAAAGAGACACGAAAGAGTCCACTCTGGGGAAAAGCCTTATGAATGTAATCACTGTGGAAAGTGTTTTAGTTTACTAGGAAATATGAGGAGACATGAAAGACTTCACTCTGGGAAAAAACCTTATGAATGTAGTCACTGTGGAAAGTGTTTTAGTTTACTAGGAAATATGAAGAGACATGAAAGAGGCCACACTGGGGAAAAGCCTTTTGAATGTTCTCAGTGTGGCAAGTGTTTTAGCGAAACAGGACGCCTGAAGAAACATGAAAGTGTTCACACTGGAGAAAAACCTTATCATTGTCACCAATGCGGCAAGTGTTTTCGTTGTTTAGAAAACCTTAGGAAGCATGAAAGACTTCATATTGGCAGAAAACCCTATGAATGTAAACATTGTGGAAAAAACTTTAGCCGATCAACACACCTAAAGAGTCATGAAAGAGTCCACACCGGGGAAAAGCCTTATGAATGTAATCAGTGTGGCAAGTCTTTTCGCCATGAGGGGACCCTAAGGAGCCATAAAAAAGTGCATAATCGAGAAAAACCACACTAATGTAAGCAGTGTGGCAAGTGTTTCACTGTACCGGAAAGCCTAAGGAGACATGAAAGAGTCCACACAGGAGAGAGGCCTTACGGATGTAAACACTGTGGTAAGTGTTTTAAGTCAGTGAGTAACCTTAGGAGGCACGAAAGAGTTCATACAGGAGATGGGCCTTATGAGTGTAAACAATGTGGCAGGTGTTTTAGTGTAGCAGGAAGTTTAAAATCGCACGAAAGAGTCCATACAAGAGAAAAGCCTTATGAATGCAAACAATGTGGCAAGTGTTTTAGTGAAGTTGGAAACATGAGAAGACATAAAAGAGTCCACACTGGCGAAAAGCCATATGAATGCAAGCATTGTGGAAAGTATTTCAGTCAAGCGGGACACCTAAGGAGACATCAAAGAATTCATGTAAATGCAAAGTCGTCTAAACTCCCAGGATATAAATCCAAAAGAACATCAAGTCAAAATGCCGATAACAGGTCTCTTAATCCCTCTAGAAACAATAATTTCCCATCACAAGTTAGTTTACATAGAAATAGCAGTCTCATTTATCCATCAGCATGCGAAAGTAAGCTTAAACCAAAATCAGCCATTATTGCAAAACATTGCTGTTGGATTTGTCAAGAGATGTGTAGTGAAGCTCTTCTTCTTCAACACTACGAAGATCATATGAAAGATGTGTGTGAAGAAACAAGTGCTGTTAGTACACTGTAAATGGGCCACTTGAAAAAGTAGCTATGCAGGTTTGCATAGTGTATTATGTATAGTGAAATCCATGAGACATGCAGACTCCATGGTGCATGTGCTCATAAAGTATCCATTAGCCTCTCAAAATTGCATGGTTACAGAAGAAGTGTCATAAGTACCTTGCGAGCAGAGGCCCTTTATCTAAGAAGATCGAAGGGCCTCTGCTCGCAGGGTATCTCAGGACGCGAAAAAGGTGTCCGCAACTGGAACTGGCCGCTTACAAGGGGCACCCAACGAGAATATAGTTCAAAACCACTTAAACATAGTATTGTTGAACGTATTTTAGTAGTTAAACAGTAGATATAGGCATATTTTTATAGCCTAAAAATTTTCCATCTGTTCAGATTTCCTAGCTGAAAATCTAGTGATCCGAAAATTATAGGGATCAGAACTTTCAGGCAGCAAAACGGCTCCCGAAAATTCTAGGTGACCTTTTTAGGATAAATATCCGTTAAAAATGGGCAATTATATCATTTTTTAGATGTTCGAAAATCCTAGGAGAGAGGCAGGCAAGCAAGAAATTTACAACAAATGTTCCGAAAATTCTAGATCTCAAATCGTCTCCCGAACAGATATTTTCCGAAAATTGACGTGGGGTGCTCCTGGCTTACGGGAGTGTAAAAGTATAGAGTTTTTACGGGAGTTGAGAAAAACGGGGTTTTGTGATGGTGGCGGTAAGTAGAGTTGACCGCCTACGAGAGTGTCCGTCAAGAGAGTAGGTTCCACTGTATTCATATAGCGGTGCTGGCAAATAGTAATCATGGCTTCGGATTTGAATGAATTCGGACTTTTGCCAGTCGTGTTGACTGGCCAAGGAAATTTTAGCTCAGTCATTACCGTCTCTTTTGCGACCGGTCAAAGTGTTTAAAATAACACGATAATGATTTGAATGTACAGTACTTAAAGCGTAAAAAGCAAAAACACGAAGTGAATGAGGATGCTTGCAATTGTCTTCTTGTTTGTCGGCCGACCGTAATTAGTTTGAATTATTGGGAAAACACGAGTTGGGCTCGTGATTTACAAGCTTTTCGAGTGTTCTCTTAACATCCCAAGTGGGTTATCACGCCGGTAAACCCATAGAAAGTGTGGTCTATTGCTTTTATAAAATAATTTTAAGTTTTCTAAGAGTTTAACTTCACAATAAACCATAGGTTTTTAACCAATCAGAGCGCGCGTACTATCTTAGTTATTTTATAAAATATAATATAAAATATTACATTATTGAAATATAATATGATACTGAAGCAGACAAAACAGGGTCCACGTCCCCTACAGGTTCGTTTTAGTGCTTTAATTATTCAATCTTATTTGGCGAAACAAGTAGCCAGGTTACCTGTTTACAGAGCTTTGTTTTAGACTTGGTGTGATTGTTGTTCATTTATTCGAAGCTCAAAGCGAGCTACATTTTTGGGTAACGTTATTAAACAATCTGTAGTTTCATAGAAATGTTAACAAACATTAACTCTGAAATAATTAAATCCACTTTTTTAAGCTTAAATAATGTTTTTTCTATAAGAAGCCAATACTGATCTTAACTCCTTTTTTCAATAAAAGATGGGTTGAAGTCACGCATTGGTATTATTTTTCTCTCCTACTGGATTTGCTGTTGATGGTGGAAGACTCAGTGTATTGTACGAACACAGTATAACGAGTACGTTATATTGCGCTGGTTATATTGAGATTCCTTTGTTCTGCCAGTACCTCGAAAAGACAACTAATCTTGAGTTCACCGCTGCCCTGTTACTGCACAGTTGGTAGAGTGCCGATCTGATAAGCAGGAAGCCGACGCGACGGCCACGAGAACGTCGCTTAAAAAAGTGCATTTGCGTTCTGTCAGTCTTTATAGGGATTATTCGTACCCAATTACTTTGTCAAATGTAGGCGAACCCTCCTAAAGCTTAATTTCAAGGGACCATATCCAAGCTCAGAGAGAGAAATAAAATTTCGTCGTTGCTTGTTTACGTCCTCCAAAAAACACGAAATTAGGCATTTTCACGTCGTAGTCATGCAAAAATGGGAAACAAATGTACAAAAAAGTGTGATGCACGTGTAAAGCTGTTGTTTTGCATATAAAAGCTATTGTTTTTTTGACGTTCTCGTCGCCGTCCGCGTCGTTGGATCTTAAAGTCCCTTATAATAAACACGAACGTTTTTACCCTCTAAGTCCTGCCCACCTACCCCTCCCCTAAGCCAACATTTTGCCCTAAGTGAGAAGAAAGTCTTAATGTTGGCTTTGGGGAGGGGTAGGTGGATAGTATAACGCGGGGCCGGGCTCGAGGTGTTCTATGTTTAGGGTGAGGGTTAGGGTTAGGGGGCAATTAGGGTCAACCCTAACCCTAACCCTAGAAAAAGATAGACCCCATCCCGACCCGGTCCCGAGTTTTACTGACACTCCCGCTGCTGGATCACCAACACAGGTCTTTAAAAAACTGGTGGAATCATGCTTGCTGTGATTAAAATCCTTTCTCAGTTGTGTCTTACACATTAATGGGAAGATTACGTAAAAGAACAAGTGGCATTGGAGAGATTTCGTATCCCTTTTACGGTAAACGGCAACGTCAGTTTGTAGAATGTGACCAAGTTTTCCCTTTACTGTTAATTATTTTTGCAGAAAAACAAGAAACTTTTGTAAGAATTATAGTTTTAGAATAGGGGAGGTAGACCCTGGGGTCATGGTTCTTGGTGGGCGAGGTGAGATCAAACCTAAAGTGACTGCAAAAGTGCGATTTTGCCTGATAACGTCCGATCTCACCTCTCTGGTCTTTCCGAGAAATCAGCCACTGGCTACAAGAGAGAAAAACTGGCATCGTTTCGTTTCCGTTTCGAACTACACTACACTTAGGTTTGAGTTTTTGATTTTTTTGGTTTGGTATTTACTAAAATCACCATTCTTATTTTCAAATTCAGTTGGTTTAGATTGTCTCTTCCGTGAATGAACTATAATTATCTGAGAGAAACTTATTACTTTACTTAGATTTGCTTTTACGATGTTCGCTCAATGAACATTGACTGATCAACCAATTTCTTAGTCCAGTATTGGTTATTTGTGTTCCCTTTTTTCAAGTTGTGTTTTACGATGATCAAATAAACATGAGAATGGGGATGAAGTGCTCTTCTCGTCACATCCCCCCCCCCCCCCCCCCCCCCATAGACTCGGTTTTCGAGGGTACAACACCCTCCAATCTCTATCCCCTAAAGGGTCCTGGAGATAGATTAGTCAGGAGGCACACTGCCTTCAATCAGTGAGGAGGCCCACCTACCTCGTCTCTACCCAGGAATGCTCACAATGGCACTGAGAGAAGGCTCATCTACCTCCTCTTCATCCATAGTGTGCGGCATCCTCTTGGGCTGTAGGTTTGTTTTGCTTGACATTCCAGGGGTTCATGGGATTTACATATTTATAAAATTTAAAATTGATTACTGAGAAATTTGTCATCTACTTCCCCATTTTCATCCACACAAAATTGCTGTTGTCTTTACCCGGAAACCAGGGGAAGTTGATTATAGTGCCATTAAGTAAAGAACTGATTTACACGACACTCGCTTTAACATAAGATCATGAGTGGCAACATGTCTATTTCGAAGTGCTCAACTAGAGAATTGTTCAGTAAATGCAGCTGAATCAGTATTGATAAAATCTTAGAGATCATTAGAGAATCCGTGAAACGCAAGGAAATCTCTGTAACAGTATAAAGAGAATAACAAAAGAATAAAAGTAAAGAAAACAGGAACATAAAGAAAAACAAACAAACGATTCATCAATTTATTGTATATTAGCACCCGAGAATAATGACCTTCTATTAATTATTTTAATGGTTTGTTTAAAAAGTTGTTATTGACTCCACGTATCCCTAGTAATGAGTAGCGTTTCAATCCTTTCCACTACTAGCTGACAAAACAGAAGTTGCAAACACCCAAGCAGTCAAGGTCATTAAAAAATATTTCGAACTGCAGGCTAATTGCTTCCATTTGGGACAAAATCAGATATTCGTCGTCCAACGGGTGATTTAGTTTCGTCCCCAAGGTCAGTGTTACTGAAGTGCATCTGATGTTAAATTTAAGAGAGAAATGAGTAAGTACAAATATAACCAGATAAAAACGCTTTATTTAATATACACTACACAGGCATGAGCTTGAAATGGGGCCACTTCTGCACCTAATAACTTACAAACTTACAACTCAAGTGTTAAGAGATCTTCCTTGACGTATCAGTCTATATAAAAAAAAAGGTTTGTACAGGTTATAACTCAAAAGAAGCAAACACGACCAAATTCAAGTCCAAACTCCTCATCTCTGTCTCCAATATCGAATACAGCCACGTCAAGTATAGGAAGACGATGGGGTTTGGGCGTGTCTACCTCTACAATTGTGCGATGCCAAGCCCCGTCTTTCACCTAGTATTGAAATATATAGGTGAAACAGTTGGTTAGTCATTCAATTTTTCACCGCATTTTATAGAAATGCACGTTGAAAAACGGACTCGAAAAACAGAAAAAGGACACTAAACATGCCCTTTGGAAACTCAGTGGTAAAAAATTTGGACTAGTAAGAAGGTTATAGGCCCTTTGCAAAAAGCTGGTCACGTGCTTGGCTACTACATAGCTCATTGCTAAAGAATCTGGACTGGTAATTGCGTTATACACCGTAGTTCATCTCCTGTATTAGTGACAAAACCAAACGCAATTCTCAGAACTGGGCCATAACGCTTTTATTTGAATGGCCATTCCTCTATATTTTGAAATAAAGACTATATATTTTAGATGTAAAGTTGCTTCAAGGAAACACTTCTTTCCGCGTAGGTAGTTTGCACAGTCACACATTTTCGTTAAACACGTTACCAAATTGGCCACTGCATTGTCCCCTTGGGATTGGTTCCTCCGTTAAAGCAAAGCAAAATATGATGGGAATTACGACGAATTACCCAGTTGAAATAAAAGGATTTTAGCGGATACATGCTGTTAAAACTTTTGTTTCTACTTGGTCGTACTATAGGACTCATCAATAAATTGATTTCCCCAACCCAAACGCATCACTAACTGGTTATAAATTAAACCCTTACCATGCAATCATTTCGAACGAGCTTCGGCTTGAACTTGTTAGAAGATTTAGAGTGTAGTTCAAGACCATTAACAGTCAGAAACTTGATGGATTTGGTGACTTCATCTGATTTCTCATCAGGCCATGCTATTGAGTTTTTACAGTGATATGTGATCTGCTGTCTTGCGTGGTCACTTAACAATTGAAGGAATTCAAGTTGACTGGGATCTGATACATATTCCAGCTTTTAATGAAAAGATAAGGCAAAGTTAGTCTTATGAGGGAGGCTGCGCGGCAGGGTTGTTAGAGCGCTGGACTCGCAATACGAAGGCCCCGAATTCAAGTTCCGCCCTGACCGCTAGCTGAATTTGTTCTCGGTAGTTCCGAGTTCAAGTCCTCGTTCACGCTTCTAAATAACCAATTGGTTTGGCTTCGGCCACTTGGGATTCACCACTTAAGTTGGATTTGAATTATTTGTTTCAGGCATTTACTCGGCCTCATCACTGGAAAAGCCACAGATCGCCAATCATAGGGTTACCTATTCTGAGATCGGACCTCTATAATTACAACTTGTTATCTTCGATCGAAGGGAAAATAATAATCTTGGAGGAGCGCTCGAAAATCGTTTTAACTAGGAAATTAATTGTCATCTTACCGAAGTTAAGTTTAAAATCGAATACTTTTGTACTAAAAAAAGGGAACTTTATTTGAGTTTCAATGTATTTAGCACAAAAGTACTGATTGACGACACTATTTTTACGTCTCCTATTAGAGACAACACCGCTATTTTACGTAGTTATCCGAGCCTCGTGAAGGTCCAGCCGTTTGCAAGGCAAAGGCAGTACCTTCAATTCTGAGTATCCGGCCAGAGAATCGAACCCACGATCTTCCGCTCTGCGGTCAAGCGCTCATACCGATGAGCTTATCTTGCCGCGGTTGACAGAGAACGGTTTCTAGTAGCAGTGTGTAAAATAAGTGAGCACTCTAAGGTCTTAAGATAAATCTCCAACCTTGGATAGTCCCCGCAGCTCTTTTCCTAGCCATTTGTAACCATCAGAACCACTGTACCACTTCTTTTGATCAGTCACATACGGCTGTGGAATTCAATAGAAAACAACATCAAGTTACACCCTTAAAGTTCATAAGAACCGAAAATTGTTTTATTCAGTTAACATCTTTATCATTTAAAATTCTCGATTCCAAAGTTTGAGATGTTTTGAGTAAAAACTGCCGATTTTATAAGCGATTGAAGTTGACCTATTTTGCACCAAAAAATGGTCAAAGGATTACAGGAGACTGGGTCGAGTGACGATCGCTTTTAAAATCGGCAGTTTTCATTCAAAACATCTCAAACTTTGGAATTGAGATTTTTAAATAATAAAGATTTTAAATCAATAAAAACAATTTTCGGTTCATATGCACTTTAAGTTCGAACTTAGCTATGATGTGGCAAATCAGAGGTCCGAGGTTCTTGTAGGGCCGGAGACTGCTTACGATTGCCACAAGATATGATTGTATTGGTCGTTGTTATCCAAAACTAAAAACGTGGTCTGCTTGGTTACCAGAAACAGGGAAAAAGAAATGACACCCCTTCTTAAGAATAAAGAATCTGCAGCTATCACTAACCTGGCTTTCCTCTCCTGGATACAGACAGGAAGCGTTTGTATGAAATTCACAATAAACTTTGATGGCATCCTTAGTAATGCCTCCATTGGGATCGACCCAGTAGAGTCCTAAGATGAATAAATATTTCACCACTATAATAAAACGGTGCTGTGCTAAATGATGTACGTTTATAATATATTCGTATTCCTATATTTTGAAAAGACCATCACCAGTACATGAAAGTGAAAATAAACTTCAAACAATTGTTGGTTTTCATATGACGTCACAAAAATTAAAACTAAAAAACTATCGATCCTACCGAGATTTTACTTTCACGATGCACTAGAGCAGCTGAAAACTAATTGTCATACAAATTTTCGCTTCAAAAGGGTTCTTGGTTTTGTGATAGAGTACGCTTGAATTTCTAAGCTTTTGCGTGACGCGGCATTTACATGACGGCCAAGAGAGCTGTCATGTAGGTTAAAAAAATGACTTATTTCAGGAAATTTTGCTATCCAAACAGTTCATGTATTAGAAAAGGTATTATTTTAACGTTTATGAGTTTCTCGAAGAATAAATTCACGCTTTTGTAGCAAAACTCGGTAACAGATGTTTCTGTTGGTTTCCGTCCGCCATACGCTCTTCTCACGTATGGTAATATGCCCGTCCAACCTCGTTTTTGGGTACAAGTTCTTTTGAAATGCTAATCAGACGGTGTTTTCGTATTTGAATTTCAAAAGAATTTTTACTCGTAAATGAGGTTGGACGGGCATATTACCATACGTGAGAAAAGCGTATGTTGGAGCTCATCCAGGTGAGCACCAGCATGGCGTCGCCATACAAATCTCTATAAGTTTGGGTAAAACATTTCTTCGGATATCTCGTATACAAAATATTCCTCTGACCTGTATCTTGGCGAGGGTCTTTGTATATGTACCTCCTTTCATTTCCCAGATTCTGGTCTTTATCTATTGAACGGTTTTGATTTTGATTTTGATCTATTTTGAATTGCGTGACACCGAAGACCAGCAATAACTTTACTTACCACTACGAAATTTGGGATGACTCATATGAAGATCTCGGCAAGTCCTGGCGGGAAATTCTTTGGAGCCGTTGGGATTTTTGTACATATCGAGGCGGTAAGTGATGACATCGTAAAGATCAATAGTCTAAAGGTGCGGAAGTAGTAATGTGGTCATAATCAATATAATATTACGTGCAAAGTATGTACCCTTTGATATCTAAGAACTCTACTGAACATGAGTTGATACTTTTGCATTAACCTCATCCAAAAGGGGATCATTCTGGCAACATTTCTAAGCCTAACTAAAATGTAAAAAGACCTATGGACGTGAAGAACTAGAAGCAATCACGAAGCCCAAACTGAGTTTCAATGGGCATTTGAATGGGAATTTTTTCTGTTGTTGGTATGTTGAAACGAAAAAGAGATTATAATTCCATACGCACACACGAAAACGTAAAACCAACACCTTAATTTTGCAATTCTCTAACGTGAGATGGTAAAAGCTTTAAGTTACCTTGGGTTTCTGTTCTTCATTCTGTAAAGAAAAGAATGACAATAACATCATTACTGTGAGGGTTTCATACAACAACAAAAATATTAAAATAAATATACAAAACTAGTGCGCAACATCCAAGGTATTTAATATAGACTGTACACTGCTTTATGTCCGATAAGTAATGGTAACAGGACTGAGTGGAGTCCAATTCGGTCTGTAATCATACGAGTGATTAACATACGAGTGATTAACAAAATCGGACGACCGCGTAGCGGGAGTCCGATTTGTTTAATCACTCGTATGATTACAGACCGAATTGGACGACACGAAGTTCTGTTACCAATTAATCATAACATTAACAAAATTTGTGATATAATAGGCTATTTTTTAAATCAAAACACAAGAAATTCGAAATTTTGTTTTGCTAGCAGTGAAAAAAAAAAGCCATTTAAGCGCGCGCGTGATGGCGCGTACTGTCCAATTACTTAGGCATGACGCATACTGTCCTATTAAACTGTCCAATTAAGGCTGAAATCAGGGCAGTTGATAGCCAATCAGATTTGACAATTTTGTTATAGTTATGATTAACGCGCAAACTGGATGGGTACTGTGCCTTTTATTGGCTAAAAGGACATGCATAAGAAGATGGTGATAGCACTACTAACCTGTTGCCGACCTCTGTAAAGTCTCTGTGTTCCAGCCTTTTCTGTTTCCAAAGAAGCAGCTGGGCTGTTATAACTGTAACCAGACTGCAAACCCGGGAACTGAAGGCAACATCAAGGCAAAGATATTAATCGCGTGACGCGTAGTCGTTTGAGATCTCTTGCAATGTATAAAAATCTTTAAAAAATACAAAATAAATCATAAGCACTCAGAGTTTGGTTGCCTTACCGATAGCTGCCCAAATTCAGCAGGAAGCACGGCCTACAAAAAAGAACAACAATTTCACAGTTTCTTTACAAGATGCCCTGTTTTGCAAATGTAATATTGAAATCGCTTGACTTTGTTGTAGCGACGCCCTTACAAACTAAGAGCCTACAATAGGTTACACTTTCTAGACTATAAACAGTAACAACTCGATCAGTGAACTCGTTAATGGTTATCACTAAATAGTGATAATTTAAAGTAAAACCTGATTATTTTTGGCACAAGCTTGTTAAACATACCGGTGGTCCTGGAGGTCCTCTGTCGCCTGGTGAACCCTAAAAATACATTTTACATGCTTAAAAACTAATTATTAAATTCCGATAGACCTTAAGAGCATCGACTTGCAACCACACTGTAAGTTTTAAAGGAAACAATAAATTCTCCCCACATTCATTTGCTTTTCTTGTATCAAAAATAAAGAATGGTAATGCTCTTTCAAAGACCAAAGTAGTTGTCCTTAAGTGATTTCCCGATGACTTGTATTCATACTTTTTTTTATAGCCTGGCTCCCCCCATGATTGCCACGATGCATGCTTGGTCCTTTGTAAAATTCACGGACGAATCTTTCCTTTCACAGTCACTTGCCTTCAATGAATTTATTGAAGAATTTGTCTTCACTTATAACTAAATCAAAAACACTACATTTAAATCCACAAATTTTAACGAATTTTCTTACCGGTTCGCCATCTGCACCCTAGGGAAAAAAGAAAGGGAAACGAAGTCAGTGTTTTATTTTAGATCTACAGTTAAAAGGGCTTTATATGTTACGCTATTTGCTATCTTTACAAGGCATTTTTTTTCGCATCAATTGAATTCTAAAAATAATGTTTCAGTTTTGTTATTTAAAACATATTTAGGCACTGAAACTGTTTCCTCTCGTCTATTGCAACGAATGGCAAGGATGGAAATGGATTGAAAATTGAAAAACTTGGCCTAGCTTCTTCACGTTTTAATGCTATGCCTGCCAAAATCACCTAACAAAAGTTTATGAATATTAGAGTGGTGCTGCCTGGTGAAAATCGTTTGATATTTTTTCTTCGTAGCTCTACAGGATCATTTTTTATGGGTGAAGGTACTACTGAGTAATAACTTCAGCTCAGAATTGACCTAAAACAGCAAGGAACGATCTTTTTATCTTGGTATCTCTGTTAACGGTGTCTGACAACAATCTTGGCTACCTAACGTACTATCTGCACGAATATTTACAGATCTAAGCTACCACGGTTAATGGCGGTTTGGTTTCGTCCATCCCCTCCGGATTATGCTGCGTAGAGGTCTGTATGACGTTTATGTTGTAGTTAATTTTTTATATCAGGTAACATATTTTTCTGGTGTTTCAACTTCATTAGCATACATTACCATACAAAAAAAACAAAAGAAAAATAAAAATTACCCGAGATAAAAAAAAATAACTACAACATTTATATGCCGTAAAAGGCTACTTTACTGGATTATGTTACTTTAGCGGTACTTTACGGCAACCGCTACCTACCAAGCCTATTCAAGCCTAGGGCCGAATTGTTCAAAGCTGGGTTAAGATAACCCAGGGTTAGTGCGAGATTTGAATTTAGTTTTAATTCTTTTTGTCTACAAGTTGATGATTGAAAGCTCTAAATATAACAGAGAAAATTATCCGAGAAAATGCTTTTGAACACAAGAAAGACAAACCCGGGTTAAATTTAACCCCCGGTTAAGCGCTAATCGGCCTTCGAACAATTGGGCCATGCAGAACAGAGAGCACTGAGTTTAATAATAATGTCACGTCATACCTGGCGCCCTCTGTCTCCCTAAAAATAACAAGGTAAGTTTTGTTAGTGCAATCAATTCAAAGAATGCATCAGAAATTGTATTTTATCTCTTAGTTTTTTATCCCCTTTTTGAACAATCAGCCTTAGCAAACAGAGACACTTTTCTTCAAAGTGACGTGGAGGTGTCCACCCTATGAATAGTCAAAGGAAATGACTAAAGAAGGACAGGGACCAACTCTCATTATACGTTTTTGGCAAACTGCCCACCTACCCCACCCCTAAGCGAACATTAACTCTTATTTCTCAATTAGGGAAAAATGTTGGCTTAGGGGAGGGGTAGGTGGGCAGTTTCCTAGAAACGTATGATGAGCCACCAACTCTGAGCGTCTGTTTTAGGGAGGTGTCCACCCTATAGCTGGTCAAAGGAAATGACGGAAGACAGGGAGGGGACCCTCTCGATGTGGACAGTTTAGGGGGGTGTCGCTTTATAGAGTTGTTGAATAAGATGGAGAGTAAATTTTACATTAAATTGTTCCAATAATATTTTCGCTGTTAACGATAACCGTAGCAACTAAACCTTAGCACAATGATATCAAGTATTTGGTTTCCTCACCAACTAGCATCAAGAGAAACACTTAAATTTTGCGGAAAAGAATTTTATCTACTTTTCAAAATTTATTTTTTGGTATGTTTTAAGTGGGAAAAGGGAGCAGCAGAACAAAGATGTCTGAAGAAGTGGACACGTTTGTACGTCTTAAATTATTCGAAGAAGAAACACCGAGATAAAGTTTTCTAATTGGCCAACTTAAACATGAAATTGAAGGAGTGCATCAGCAAGGAGCCTAAGTGTCACAGAGCGTGAGGCTTTCAGCCTACTTTCACTTTTGCCTTCCTACGAATTTCGCTTTGCTCACTTTTGTCAGTTGCTCTTCTAAATACACAGGTTTCTTGGGTACTTCCGCCTAAAGTTCTTCAACCAGTAGTTAAATAAACTCGTTGCGCTTAGCACTTTGCTTGATTCGTCCGCAGTTGCTAGAAATCTCACAGTGCGAACATTCTCGTTCCCAAAGCCACGATCCTTTGAGTAAACGCCACGTGGCGCTAGCCAAGAGGATCGCGGCTCTGAAAACAAAAATGAGATGCAATGAGATTTGGCGAAAACAATAGTCAATCTATTAGTAGTCTGAAATCTAAGTCGTTGTGCACAGGCCTTTTATGAAAGATGGACACTACGGGGTGATTGACTACTAGTCGACTGCGGTGCCTCAGTGAGGCACCGCAGTTGACTAATAACTAAAAACTAAAACGAACTAGTATAGAGAATATGGCACATAATAATTTTCATGATCTGTAACTAATGTTTTTAAACGTTAACGACCTCACCTTCAAACCAAGGACACCTCCTGATCCAGAGGGACCCTACAATTTAAACATGGAGAGTTTGCTTGACTAGAATGAATAATCCTTAATTGCAGCTCAAACGAATTAAACAGTAAAAGAAACTGAGCGACGTACCTCAACTCCTTCATCTCCTCTCTCTCCGGTGCGCCCCATGATGCCGTCAGCACCCTAAAAGCCAAATAAAACTAAAATTCAGCTTTTCTATTCCAGAGAGAATTCCCTTTTCTTCACTCACTTCCAGGTGATCTGTGACGTCACTGTGGGGGCCTGGGGAAAGAAATTTTAATGCCGTATCCCATAAACCAAAGCTGACGGGAAAGAGATTGAATTGAATTAAATTGGTGCGCGCGTTGGTTTATGGGATACGGCATTAAAATTTCTTTCCCCAGGCCCCCGCAGTGACGTCACAGATCACCTGGTTACCGTAACTCTTCTATTTAGCCCCCCTTCCTCAGGCTTATTTATTTAAAGCTCACTAGGCGCAGGGCTTAATAGAGAGGGGGGGTGATTCAATTTTGCGAAATGGGATGCGATACTGCTTTTTCAAACAAGCAGAATATGATACCAATTTTTTCTTATAAAGAGTTATGACGCATTGTGAGCTCGAGCCCATGGAGTCGGAGGTCAACAACCCAGGGCCAAACTGAAACAAATCCCAATTTTCAGCATTTGAATAAACCATATCGGATCAGTCCGCATAAGGTTTTATAGTCGCGGTTAATCAATACAGTCTATCACTTAGTAATATTATTTGTGAAGAAGGGGGAGGAGGTGGTGGGCTTAAAAGGGAGGGGGGAGGGCTTAATAACTTTCTTCCCCTGAAAGCAAGTCTGCTGTCTAACGATTTACAAGGTAAGAATAACATACCAAGGCTCCTTCTTCTCCTCTGCTTCCCTGGGGTCCCAAGTCACCTCTTTTTCCCTATGGTATATCAAACGGGTCAAAAATATATTATAAATGTAACAGAAACGATATCTATTGTATCGTTTGATTAAAAATGCAACGTTTATTGCGGTTTAGCAAAGCATCAACGTTTCAGTCTGTTGGCGTATTGTCAAGAGAAACCGTTGATAATTGCGTTTTGCGACCTGGTTGAATCTATGAAGTTGTAAATTACCTTTCGCGACAGGTCAAATGAAAACTCGTAATTTCATTTTACTCAAGAGTGGGAGCAAAAATAAAATCCTGGACAACATGGTGGACTTGTAACATATTATTTTACAATAGAGAGATTTAACCAATTTAAGCTTGAGTTTGAGTTTGAGTTTGAGTTTATTGTGTTATAAAAACAAATAATATTACAGGTTTCCTGGCACCGCAAATAGCAGAGCTAGTCTAGGCGGGCCAGGAAATATATAGGAAAAAGAGAGAAGACTGCTATATATTCAAATGTTTGTAAAGTGAGAGAAAAAAGAAGAAGAGTTAAACAAAAATTAATTAAATAGCTAAATAACTTGATAAATACTTGTAAATTTTCAAGATTGCTATTTAAACTAACAACATTATTGTGAAAAATAGAGAAACAATTGTTTAACCATTTAGATTTTGTCTGACAAAATCCGTAGGGCGAAAAGTATCTACTTTGAATTTGGTTATTTAAAAGATTTTTAAATGGGCTAAGATCCGAGTCCAGCTTAGTATTGATCGCTGATGCTTGTCCACGAAACTATTGTTAAATTTGCCGTAAAACAATACAAGACTTCCTCTATAATCATAGAAAGGCAGCTCTTTTAGAAGTTCTTTTCGATTGGCAATTTCAAGTTTGCTAACATTGTAAGCAAAAAGCAGCGCATTTAGAAATTGTTAGACAAATGTGAACAAACATTTATACTTTTTTTGACGTCTTAAGGATTTGGTGTTCTTTCAAGTCGTTTTAAATGTTCACAAACACTAAATCTTTACAATTTAGAAAGACTTAACTACTAGGCACAGATTGCCTCCTTAGCCTGCCAATAAATGTGTTCTGAAAGTGTAGGACATATCTGAACTAGCCGACCTCCGTAGCTTGCAACGCAGTTACAAAATACCTTTTCTCCCTGATATCCAGGTGGTCCAGGATCTCCGGGATTTCCTCTGTCCCCCTAAACAAGACACACAACAACATTAATTTAAAAGTAAAAGAAAAATTGTATACAAAGTAAGAAGTGCTGCTCTGCACACAACAACACACAAGAAAGATATTATCTGAATGTTGTTGTTTTTTTTTTTCAGAAAACTGTGAACATCAGATATATTTATCCAATGGCTATGTTATAGTGTAGCAAGGAAGAAAGTTAAACAGGGGTGAGAAAACTAAACCAAAACAGAAACGGTAACCAGTTTGTGCTTTTGAAGTTTGCTTGGCTAGTCCACCATTGACCTATAAGAATCAAATCAAAGTGTTCACCGGTTCCTGACCGGCTGCTCATTTGTTTTTAACCCATCGATACAAGTTTTCATTCTTCGCAAAACAAGTCACAAAAACCTCTCAACGCGCACGGCCATTTTATCCAAAGTTTGAAAGATCGTTGTGTGAAGCTCAAACTACCTGGGGGCTGAAAACTAGGCCCATATTTGGCTAAGCCTATTAACTTCCTGTGGGCCAAATTTGGGGGCAATCGGAAGTAACGCCATTATTTGCGGTAGTTTCTGCGTTATAGATCAGATCTGGTCTATTTTGCAATCGGTGGAAGACAATGAGTTTTAATTAATACACTAGAAAATAATTGGTTGACACTAGGTGGTTGCAGTGACTACAGCATATCTATTCAATGTTTAGTAAGAGGGCCAAATGAGGTGATTTCGCATACGCGAAGGTGAAAGTTAAGCCTATGGCAAAACAAGTCCGATTATATATACCAAAACAAACAAACAATAAACACAAAAAACACCTCGCTGATGCTGTGATAAAGAAAGAAAATCACTTACACTTCTGTAAACGAAATGCCTCAGTTTCCTTTACAATAAATTACCTTCTGTCCTTCATCGCCAAAATCTCCAGTATCTCCAGCTTCTCCAGTATCACCCTAAATACAAAGTCAACGGAAGGAATCTCACAGTGATAATGGGTTTTCAAACTTTTTCAAGAATAACTCCTTAGCCCTTAACGGAGTTGTGTCACGCCTGTCTCGTTCATTTTGTTAATACAGAAATTATTTGTGAATGACAGTCACAGCTTCGTGTCAAATAAGCATGTCTCCCAAGAATTATATTATCAAACGTTACAAACAGCATAAAGGAACTTTGAAAAACTGTTAAGCTAACAAGTTTTCCAAAAAAATACACAATTGCAATCCACTTCAATCTTCGCGATCAATTTTGTCCATCCCATGCTTCCTTTTGTATTTCGTGTGTTATTTGCACCTTCTTTTCGTGTTTTGACGGGATATTGCCATTTTTCACTCATTTTTGTGGCAGTTCTGTTTGAATTTTGATATTGAAATTTCGTGACATCTACACAGTAATTTTTAGGGAGTTATTATAACTCCAAAAAAGGAGTAAAAATTTTAGGTACGGGATAACTCCTTTTTGGGGTTACTTTAACTCCTAATTTAACTCCAAATTTGGGGTCATTTTTACTCCTGCCGGAAAAAAGTTCTTTAAACTCCTTTTTGGAGTGAAAATAACTCCACTGTAATTAGTAAAATTAACCCCACTAGAGGAGTTGTTATAATTCCTTGAAAATTACTGTGTACTTTAAGCAATATCCTGCTAATTTTGCGAAATGCCGATTTTAGTAACACAAACAGAATACTTAACCGATCCTTTCTTTCTCGAAGGTGTCAAATAAAGGGCAGAGGGCTCGTAACTATTGCAACGAGGAGGAGTGCAATTTGAATTAAAAGGAGTTACGTTATAGACGATTTGGCAAATTAAAGGTGATACAAAATAGTCACAGTTTATAAGGGTTTACACTATAAAACAAGGCTGATTAATACCGTTGTGCCTATTATTCCATCTTCTCCACGTGAGCCGCGTTGACCTGTTACGCCCTAAAAGGGAAAAAAAATTAATCTGCATTGCCCGCTGTTGTAAGGCGAGTAGGCTAGTAAAATGGCTTGACCCCGCATTACCTGTGAGGTGACCACTATGTACTTTCTATATAGAGGCATATATTAGTTACCTCAACGCGAATTTCCTTTAAGCTCTTTAAACTCTACACTGCAAGGTTTTAAGTGCAATAAACTGTTTGTCTCGTATTTATCTATAATGACTTCAAAGACGAGGTATGCTACCAGGTGCTCTGATTTTTAGCGCTTGTGCCAAAATTAAAAAAAACAACATCATGCGACCTTAGAGTTGTATTCAGTAGGCTAAAAGGCGAATCTTTGTTTACATTTTCGCCTCATTAACATGCACATTTCAATCATTTCCTGATCAAGCCATTAGAATAAAATTGTTGAATATTGAAAGAACACAACAATTTCACTTATCTCTGAAAAATTGAAACCGATATACCGAATATTTTCGGAGACATTCTCTCCCAAACCCCGAAAGTTTAAAAAAAAATATATGCTCATTAGCATTTTTGTCATCCAGCAATTTCGCAGGTTTTGTTTGCTGCTATTCCTTTGTTATTGATTGCTAAGAGCTGAAAATTGCACAAACTGCTAAAAATAACCAGCTCAAGCCTGTTTCAAACGTCGTGCTACTGCCGTGCTAAGCTGGCTCGACTGTAGCTCGACTGCAGCACGACACTAGCACGACTTGGTTTCAGACGTCGAATTTAACTCAGTCGAATAGAACGGCTGTTCCCTAAAACAAAACACAATAATAAAGAAACGGTTCAGGAAACTTTAAAATGTATTCTAATGCGTTTGCAATTTATGAATTGAGTTCGGCACGGCGGTAGAACGACGTTTGGAACCAAGTCGAGCTACTGCCGTGTAGCACGGCAAGGCTTGCCGTGCTACACGGCAGTAGCACGACTTGGTTTCAAACGTCGCGCTACTGCCGTGCTAAAGTCGAATTTAATTCGATCAATTGAGTTCGGCACGGCAGCAGCACGACGTTTGAAACGGGCCTCAGTCTTTCAACTTTTGAAACTAGTTTGTACAATGACAACGTTTTCCATGGGTTCACTCGTATGCTAATGCGCAAAGCTGTACTGAAACATTGAAGTCAGCAAAGGTTCGCCTATGGGAACATAATTATAGTAAATGATATAAAAGAACATGAATTTATTTATTTACTTACCATAGTACCCTCGGAGCCAGGGGCCCCAAGCTCTCCTTTGGGTCCAGTTGCTCCAGGAGCACCAGTAAATCCTTCAAGGCCTTGGTTTCCTATGTCACCATCTAGACCCTAACAAAAGTTAAACAAAAAGACAAAATGATAAAAGAACAGATGAACAAAACTCTGGTTACCCACTCAAACTTACGTTACATTCATATTCCATCTCGCTAGCACACTGAGGCTTGTTACTAACTCTCGTGCAGAATTCAATCCGCGATTTTTTGAATTATTTCTACTGGGACTCTACATGAGTAATCTTCATCAAGAAAACGGGGGAACAATTCCACAGCTCAATCGCATCAAAACTTTTTCCAAAAGACATTGGTGCTTCTTATGCCCCAGTTGTAACAGTAATTCGTATGGACACAGGGCGTCACCCCTGAAAGGTTTCAGCCTCTAAATAAATCCGTACTTCCAGCTTAGCCGAACACAATTGATTGAGTTCGGCTCATATAAAGCATGGCTTCTGAACCGGGCCTAAATGTCAAGGCAAAAAAAAATCTTCTATTTTCTTATTATAGACCAGCTAAACTTTGAATTACATTTGATCCTTTTCTTCCAGCATTTCCAGGCTCACCGGTCTCCCCTGCACTCCCCTAAAAAAATACAAACAAGTACTGTTCTTAGTAGTGTTTCACTATTGGAACTATCAGACTATTATGGATCATGTGCATACAATAATCAAAGACAGCGTTTTCTGCTTGTGACGATAACTGAACATTGTTTTACCCGAGATCTACCTGTAGTTGGAAGAAAGACTTATTTTATACTAACAACAACTTCGTATGACCATCTAGTTACAGCTGTAAATGACATACAAATTATACATGTTTACTAAAAATACAAAACTGTCTACCAGAGACAATCACGATAAAATTATTATTGAAAATATCTTTAACCCTGACCTTTCTTCTTACATCACTTGTTTTCCCCTCTTTAGAAAAAAGGGAGCTATAAAAACGACGACGGCAGCTACGGTGAAAACCTTCCCTTTGGGAAACCTCTATTCAAGGGACACCTCGATTCAGGGGACACCTTAGCACTAAAAAAGTGACGCAAAAATCGTTGATAAGTGTAATTGTTTACCAGTTACAATGACGAGAACATTCACAACATGAACTATCTCAATTAAATCGATATTCTGCACTTGTGGCAATTAAACACAGAATTTTGCAGAGATTAGTTAATAAAACTTTTTATATATTATCTATAGCTGCTTGCAATTGTGTCTGCAGCAGATTCCGAGGCAGATATTAAAAAGAAAACTATTTTTAATTATTTCTAGGTTAATTATTAACAAACCCCAACTTAACCTCCATTCAGGGGACACGTCTATTCAGAGGAGAACTTTCTTTGGTCCCGAAAATGTCCCCTGAGGTTCCACTGTAAAACGAAGACGACGTCGCTGTTATTCCAACTCAAAATGCTAGGAGAAGATACTGAATTTTTCTGGAATTGAATTGCCAGAAAGAGATAGAAAAATTCGTCGTCGTGTGTATTGCAAAATTTCATATCGTGGTCGTGTAGTGACGGTAAAGAAATGTCTCAAAAGTTTTGATGCACGTGCAGAGTTGGTTGTTGTTTTGCTCACGAAATTAATTGCTTTTTGGATGTTACGTTGATGCCGTCGCAATCGCTAAAGCTACCAAACAAAAACAAAACAAAGGTTGTTACTTACAGATTCGCCTCTTTCCCCTGATCTTCCTCGAGAACCAGCAGGACCCCCTTCACCCTAACAAAGAAATGTCAAGGTAAGAATTGTGGTAAGAGCAAAAGAAATATAAGGCGCAAGTGAAATAAGCAATGATAGGCATAGAAAAGGACACGAGAGAGGTACAATCTCTACTTTTTTCCTCGCGGTGAGCAATGCAGTGGCTTATAAATAAATATATAAATATATATAAATAAATTCTAAAAACATTTTGAAGTTTGTACCGGCAAAAAAAGCTGACAAACCTTAACCAACTAAAAATATATTTACATTTTACTTAACTTACATTTTCGCCAGCTTTTCCATCGCTTCCGTCACTTCCTGTGTCACCACTTTCCCCCTGCGTACGTATATAAGAATGAGAGAGGTTGAACTAGATGCAAGGGAGAAAATATATAACGTTGTAAAAATAATTTAAAAAGTGTCAAGGTTACCTTAGCTCCTTTAGCGCCCTGTGCTCCTTTGGATCCAGCAGGACCAGCGTTGCCCTGAAGACAAGAAAACTTGATGAGTCAAGCGAGTGTCATATGAGACACAACGAATAGGTCTAAGTTATCGTATCGAGCCAATAATTGGTGGTGTTCATAAAAAATTCTAAATATTTAAGTATGTCATGCAGATCATGCCTATCAAAGCAACTGCTGCAAAACCAGCCATGCAGGCAATGGAATTATCTTACACTGACCCGGAATTATTCTCACAGTAAATTGCTGCAATTGCTTCTTTTCACGACTATTAGGGACCGTGTACCACACTGTGAGGTTTAAGGAATGATAAAGACATTCTATGGCCATGATTAATTACGCACAGGCTTCCTCCTAAGACACATTATGCACAATTTCATGGTAATCCTCGTGGTTTAATAATGGTAAATAGGACTGAGCGGAGTTCAATTCGATCAGTAAATGATTCGAAGTAGAATAGAGCTGATATGTGATAATTGCAATGTTTTAAAATTAAATCACCATATTTCTCCAGATTTTTTTGATTTGACGAGAGAGAAAAACAACAAAAACAACAACAGTAACAAAGTGCCCATACAAGTGCAGCTATCCTGTCACAAAGCGCGATTACGCGTACCGCCCAATAACTTAGGCTTGACGTGTACTGTCCTTTTGTTATCAAATCAGCAATGTTAATAACCATTCAAACTGGAGAGTTTTGTTACTGATATAATTATAATTAAAAATGGTTATAGGACTGAGAAGAGTCCAAATCGGTCTGGTCTTTAATCATACCAGTGATTACGCGCTAGTGCGATTTGTTTAATCACGAGTATGATTACAGACCGAATTGGACGACACGAAGTTCTGTTCTGTTACCAATTAATCGCAACTATAACAAAATCTGTGATATTTTAGACTTTTTTAAATCTAAAAACACAAGAAATTCAGTGAGTTTTTGAAAAAAAGCCATTTTTAAAAAAGCCCGTACTGTCGAATTGCTTAGGCATGACGCGTACTGTCCTATTACACTGTAGTGCTGAAATCAGGACAGTTGCTAGCCAATCGGATTTGAGAATTTTGTTATAGTTATGATTAATACAGTTATCACGATGAACTCGGTATAATCAAAGCTAAGGTATTTCTTTGAACATCATGATTCTTCTGTTCCGATCACCACAAGCTGTTGGTTACTTACTCTTATTCCTACAGGACCAGCGAATCCCTTCTCTCCTTCCAATCCAATGGCACCCTAAAAGAAGTAATGATAAATACGTAATGATTTCGAGGGAAGACATTTGACTGTTGCTACCTTAGCTGACATATTAGGGAACTTAAGCAAAGACGTTTTTGAGCGACGAACATTAACCGGAAGAGAGGCTTTCTTCCTTTTTATATGCCTTGACGCTATCAAATTTTCATTGCTAACTTTCTCTTCTCTTTTAAAGACGATTTACCCTAGAGTTTTAACCAAACCACTGCCCAATGATGCAAAAAGTCCACTTCCGGTTGACGTCCGTCGCTCAAAAACGCTGTTGAATAAAAACACCTACGCTGATAATGACAACAAGAGAGAAAAATTAAATGCCTTAGTTTCTTTGGTTACTTACAAGCGATCCAGCAGTTCCAGGGGGACCAGCTGGGCCAGACTGTCCTTGGGTACCCTGTGAGACAAAAGAGATAAAACATGGCCGCAAAACACTTTATTTTTGATCTCCATTCCAATACTCCTTTTCTTCCCTATTAGGGAGCTTTAGCAATGACGACGGCGACGGCAGCGAGAACGTCAAAAAAACAATAGGCTTATTAAGCAGAACAACAACTTTGCACGTGCATCACGCGTTTTTGTACATTTCTCTACCCCCTCTGCAAGACTACAACGTGAAAATGCCTAATTTCACGTTTTATGGAGGACGTAAACAAGCGACGACAAATTTTTCTTTCTCTTTCTAAACTTTAGTGCAGTCACCGAGAAATCAACTCCAGGGAAATTCTCCCACTTTTGACATTTCAAGCGAATTGGAATAAACGAGGAAAAGTTTGAAAAAACGAGAACTCTTTTTTAAAGTGACGTTTTCGCTGCCGTTGCCGTCGTCGGTGCTAAAGCTCCCTATTACATCCGTGGATACGGCAACTCTGTTATAGCCTAACATGTCCAAGTGATAGGTCACCTTACAAACGAACGCGGCATTTAATGTGAGTTTGTACTAGTCTTTAGGAAACATCGAAAAAAAAAACATCTATGAAAAAGGAAGGTATGCTAGCAATGAAAAACCAGCGTTCATTTTCTTATAGCGCATACTTTGTAAACATCAAAGTTCTTTATTTGCTAGCTAAGGCTTCGGTTCTTTGTGCATTGTGTTGATCTCTATGAAGCTTTCGCGTTTCGCTTATTCATTCAAGGAGAGGAATCTATTTATGAGCTCATTCTTCATGGTTGACATTCCTACTTTTTTCATACCGGCTAATATACACTTCAAACAAGAGAGAGTAATGTGGTGTGATTAATTCTGGAATAAATCAATGAAATATTTTCTTGTTTGGTAAAGGAAATGTGACGTATGCTGCAAATCTGAAGTTCAAAAGCCAACTGACGATTGGGCTTTTTGCTGCGTCAATCATCTCAACGGACCTCTTAGGAAACAAAACTTCACTTTAACAGGTTCAAAAGGTCATGGTTTGTGATTTGTGATTGGTGGATTTCGATCCGTTTTGTGTGTTCCTGTGTTTCAAGGTTCGTTGCTTGTGATCATAATTGTGATTGACGGCAGCAAAAAATGCAATTGTGAAGGTGGCTTTTGAACTTTACAGTTCGCATGTTTGTGAAAAGTGCAGTAACTTGGAGATGTGTTTGAACGTCCAGATAATATTTGGTAATTACCATTTCCACGACGCCCATGTAATGCTTCCCACTTCCATAAATTTATCATTCGGTTTATACGTACCGGTGAACCTACTGCTCCACTATCTCCAGGGGGACCAGGGTCACCGACAGCACCCTGAAAAAGATTGTTAACAGCTTTTTAAGGTTTGATAAGCAAAACAACAATTCTGCATGTCCATCACATTATTTGGTACTCTTTGCCCTCACTCCGCACGACTCTAACTTGAAACTTCACCTGCCGGCGCAGAAGTGAAGAACACTTCAGTTGAGGTCGAAAGCTAGCTCTTATTAGTTTTCAATTTTATCTCGATTTTAAGTTTAAAATTTTGCTCATATAGTTTGAATTTACAGGATTGATGAATCTACACATTGTCAAGTCTTGAAACTTTTCACATTATCACGTTTTAAGGTGAACACGATGACAACGCTTCTTTTAATTTTTTCACTAAAACTTCGATATGCTCCCTTAAAGAATTCAACACCGGGAATATCCACCCACAATTGACCAATTAAGCCAGTTGAAGTAATCGCCATAGAGTTTTAAACACTAGTCCACTCCTTATGATGTCGCAGTGAGCCAATTACAGGTATACACTTCGGAAAGAGAAAAAGACGATTTGAAGCAACCAAGGCCACTTGGAAGGAACACAAACCAAAAGCAGAACTGGGACCATTTGTACACAAGAATGGTAGTCATAGGACTGAACTAGACATCTTCAGCTATAAATAACAAGTGGTTTTTCCAAGTTTTATGAATTGTCCCTTGGAAGGGAATATAACTATGGTTAATTAAAGTGGAATGGTTGGGAAACCCTTTGTTGTAGGTTTTTGTTAGCTTTTTTGGACCTGACCGTGTACAACGCTCAATAGTATTCCTATCATTTTGAACTTACTGGCCAATAGAAACATCGCATTAATTTACTCAGTCACAATTTGTGAACAAAAAACAAAGGATTATTCACGGTCAGGGAGCTTACAAC
Source organism: Porites divaricata (assembly GCA_038088405.1). Taxonomy (NCBI): domain Eukaryota; kingdom Metazoa; phylum Cnidaria; class Anthozoa; order Scleractinia; family Poritidae; genus Porites; species Porites divaricata. Next base: position 36,969,237 of record JBBMOI010000004.1, read on the forward strand.
ATAACCTACAGCACCATTGTTTTCAACTTTGATGTCTGCCGGCTTTCCTAACCAGTCTCCTCTACTAACTATGATCTAACACAGTCTTGGAGTCTGGATTCCAGGTAATGGAATCCAGATTCTTTGTCAGTAGAAATTGGATTTCGGATCTCAATCGATAATGGGATTCCTGCTTCTCTGAGCTGTATTTCGGTTTCCAAAGTCCAGGAACTGGATTCCTAAGCGAACATTTCCTGGATTTTGGATTCCGACTTCCGTAGAAGGGGTGATATGAACCTAAAAAGGCCATTGCAGGCTGACATTGGCCTGATTTTCTTTCAAAGAAGAGGCTTAGACAAGAGCCCAGTTGACAAGGTCGACATTTTTTATGTATTATGTAAGGCTTAATTAGCAAACGTAAACACAGTTTAATAATAAACTTTTTTGCAATAATATTGTGAAATATTTTTCGAAGCAAATCCCGATTCAAACGCTTCACCAAAAGGGTAAATATTCAACAAATAAAAACCGTGAAAGGAAGAACCGGACGCAATCACCTTATTGCCGTTTCGGCCACTCTTTCCCATTGGACCCTCCTCACCCAGCCCTCCCTGCAAACAAAACATATCACACATTACTGTTTAGTCAACAGCAGTAGCTATTTTAAGCTACACTAGTAAGGCGCATGCACACGTAACGCTGATTAACTTAACTCGAGAAGGGAGACCTAAAGCTTAAAAATTCACGAGCAAACAGAAAACGCATGTCATATCAACTACACAAAAATTAGTCTAAAAGGTAACGTACTCACGATCCAATTTCCATAAAGTTGGCGCTGTTTATCAACGATATCATTTTTTATTTTTACATTTAAGAAAAACAGGGGGTCCATTCGTTCCGAGACGTAACCTTTTTCAGTCAGGGCCCAGTTGTTCGAAGGCCGGTTAGCTTTAACCTAGGGTTAAATTTTAACCCGGGCTTCTTTTTCTTTTCATCAAAAGCACTCTCTCGGATAATTTTATCTATTCTTTTTAGAGTATCCAATCATCAAATTGAAGGCAAAGCTCTCATATCTGAGTTTAAATTTCGCACTAACCCTAGGTTATCTTAACCCAGCTTCGAACAACCCGGCCCAGATGGCTTGTAGTTAAATTTTGTAAGTTGAGAGTTAATTTGTAATTTCTCTCTTTTTTCACTTCTGAAGCCATTCATAACACATGATTACAATCTAAGATGGTGGCCATTTGTAGTATTTCTTGCCATGATTTCATTTTCGCATTATTTGACGTCACAACATCACGTGAACAACTTCGATTTGTGTCTGGGTGTCGCAGGATCCAATATTCTTCGCAAAAGAAAGCCAATAAAGTCTAAGAAAACCAAACATATCATTCTGAGTATTCTTAAAATAATAATTATAATAATTCAGTTTTATACCGACCGGTGCACCGCCTGTTCCAGCGGGACCCGAAGAACCTAAAATGCCACGAGAGCCCTGAAACAGAAGAAAAACACTCGGTTTTTTAAATCTTCTTTTCAAAAGTGATAACTACTGACATTAAAAGGAATGTCACCAGACATTGATTTACAATTCAGACATTTTAATAAGCGAGACGACATTTTAGAATTTTACATACATGTTTCGACGGACCTTCATCATCTTCTGGGAAACAGTCAACAACAATCCGGTTGGAAGTTATATATTAGCATTAACCTACAATATACGTGCACTGAAGATAATGTAAGTGCGTTGAAACATGTTGGCAACATTCAAAAGTGAAATTTGCAAAGAAACTTGCTCAGGATCACAGGCAGGTTAAAGACATAAATTCACTTTCCTCTTTCCGTGATAAAAGCTTTGACACGTACAATTTGCTATTTGTTAAGTTTAAGGTTAGGGCAACTGTATTGCTGGTTTGAGTTTAGAGCTGAAACGGTCAACCAAACGTATTTTTCCATGACACACTGGCAATTTTAGTCGTCACAATATATCAAACACAGCTGAACCTCCATTAAGAGGCCACCCTCAGGGTACCGGCCAATTGCTCAATACTGGCCTCAACAGTGGATCGTCATAGCACTTTAACGAAGTTTAGCCATGACCATCACTTTATTTTGAAAAAAAAAATGAAAGAAAAGAAAACAACAGCAACAACAAAAAACACGCGACGGTCTGGTCTACGATAAGTCGTCACCTTCTAGCTTGGACTGTATTTTAAGAAATCAAATTTTTAAAATATAGCCAAACAAGCGCTTGATGGTCGCTTAGCAGAAGTGACAAAAATAGAATAACTCCTGTCGGGGTGGCCAAAAGGTGGCCGTGGTCGCTTGACTAACTGATTACAACTCTTTTCAACGAGTATTAATTTAATTATTGGCCTCTTAATAGAGGGCAGCTGCTGAATGGAGGTCCAACTGCGTATATCAAGAAATGATGGAAATGCTGCCAAGGGAGGGTAAAGAAGATAACTTACAAATTCCCCTTGGCTTCCACGAGAACCTTTAGAGCCCGATCCTCCACGATCACCCTGCAATAAATTAATTTGGAATTTGCAAATTACAAAGAAAAACTGTTTAAAGAAAAGCAGAAAAAGATTTGTACCTGAGGGCCTGTTTCTCCTTGAAGTCCAGGCTCGCCAGTAGCGCCCTCAGGACCCTGACAAGAAATATCAAATTACCGTCAATACTTAACTTCGCGTTTTCGCAATTACGCGCCACTCCGCTCGAAATTTAAACACGCGAAGTATTAAGTCCTCACCACTCGCTATAACATTAACGTTAAAAGAAAATTTCCCTCCCTTCCCTCTCCTCCCCGGCTCTCACTTTCTCTATTGTGGGATGACAGTTGAACTGTCAACTTCGCTGAGTTAGTATTTATTGTATCTGAGTCTTCCCAGGTTTATGTGCTTCCATCAAATAAACGGTCACACCTATAGCAAAATCATGCCTGGACGTTTTATATTTCTCTGTCTTAACAAATCAACATTTCTGCCAAAATAAATAAGACTTCATGTGTAAAGGAACTGGGAACATAAAAGATTTTCGTGTTTTACTTTGGCAAATTATTCGCCGAAAATGATTTTACGGTGTGACTTTTAAGAAAAAAAATTGGTTTATAAAATTTTCATATCAAAATACACCAATGGCGGAATGATACAATTTATCCACGACCTATTGATTTTTGACGCACGCAACCAAGAAATAGTAATACAGTGCTGTTGTAATCTTAGCTGTTTCTCTTTCGTTTCAGTTTGCGTCACATTTGGCGATTTCTCGATTTTTTTCTCGATTTTCAGGGTTAATATGCAAGTAAAAGTAAGTTCCTGATCATGAAAAAGTCCTAAACACGACAACTCGCCATTGGCATTTCTATATTCGAGACGTTAAATTCGTAAAAACGCATTTGACGTATGAGACGTAAAAGTCCACTGGTGTAAAAACGGGTGCAACAAAGTAGACGACGACAACAGTGAAAAGGTGACCGCTTTTATCTAGAGACGTTAAGGTCGTCTTAGGACGACTTTCACTTGGATGCATTTATGCCCAACTCCTCCAGAAATGACTGGGAAGAGTCAGTGTTTTGTCTTTTATTATTATTATTTTTTCAGTACTATCGCCTTTCTTTTATGCGTAGCGTTTTTTACACCAGTCGACATTGACGTCTCAGACGTTTTAAAATGTGTCTTGACGACTTTAACTTCTTTAGCATAAAAACAGCCATTTAGACCATCACTAAATGACGTCATACCACAGAGCCTGGTTCTCCTCTCGGTCCTTGATCTCCAATAGGACCGACTACTCCCTAAAAGAAAAAGAAAAAATATAATTGCAGAAATTATATCCTTAATTAATATCCTATATTTAGGTAACTCTGGACTGGGCTGTTGTTGTCCAGGGTAGCTTGCATAGCAGGTGGTTTTTAATGGTGTGTTTTTCTTTACCCCCTTAAGCCCTAAGGGTGTTCAGCTAACAGCATCAAATTGATCTTTGTAATATCAATGCTTTCTTTTTCTAAGACAGAGTGGTCATGGGAATTACGGACATAATCACACATTATGCATTTGCTTGATATTTTATCAACTTCTCCCCTGTACTTCTGTAGGGGGGCAACAGATGAGAAATTTTGATCTTAGGGTTTAATGTTTTGCAAAGTAAGTGGTCAAAAGAGAAAACGGTAAGGGCGGGGGGGGGGGGGGGGAGGGGTTAAGAGAAAATTGACCTCTGTTTAGCTTTCGCGCGGTTTTGTCTCTTACTTTACGAACCACAAAAGCAAAACAAACTAAAATGTCTTCCTGTGCAGGCTATGCCGGTTCAAGATCGTTGATAATTCTTGACGTTTCGTCAACCATAGCTGAAGCCATCTCTTCAGAGTCAAATAAGTCTCAAAAGTTGTCCTTGACTCGTCTCTATACGGAATCGAGAATGCTCTTCTTTCGTAAGGCAAGAGCAAACAAAAGACGGCAATATAAATAAACTTGTCACAGAAAAAAGATTTTAGTCTGGTTATCATTGGTTAGACCAAAGATTACGTTACTGGGTGTTGAGGCTCAAATTCTGAGATATTGCTTCTTTCTAATCCTTGGACTGGTAAACAGTTTTCCGTGAGAGAGTTATCCTGTCTTTCGCGTAGAAAAGCTGCTTATAAACAATGAGTACTGGGCATCACAACTAGAAATTTCCATTAAAATGTTTATAAAAGAAAAAAAAAACTATTTTGGGTCCCAGCTAGTTTAGGAATCTTGCTACTTGCCATTTTTCCTGCATATCCTGTTTGTCCGGGGGGCCCCATGTCTCCTTGTGGACCCTTAAAAGAGAAAAATCCACAGTGCAAGTATTATTGCCAAACAATGTGAAGACGAGTCAAAACAGCACTGGTTGCAACCTCGTTCCCAGCGTAGGGCGGGTAGGAAAGAACCCTGGGAACGAGGTTGCACTGTTTGTTTCGTCAAGGCTGTATTGATTCACTTTTTCTTGTGCTTTAGATCTTTTACTGAGTACATGTAGCTTCCTACCTGTAAAATACTAAACCTGACTAAAGCCGCCGATGCACGTTTGTATAACGTCATGGAAGCAGTAATGTGGAACTGAGTTTGACCTTTATTTTTAAACATCACAGTGACATTTAATTTGGTTCGTCAGAGACTTTTCCCTTCAAATCCATACAATAACAGAAGATAAGACAATGGAAAAGAAGAGGAAATTTGAATAATAACTTGCTGGAGTTGCTAAAGGAGAAAGAGATCCGTTGTTAATTAGGAGAGAAGGAGTGCTTTTATTAGTAACGGCCCTAAGATAAACACTTAGATTTTCTCCGTCGTGGCTTTGGCTAATACTTGAGACCTCAACTCATTTCCCATGATCAAGAGTAAAAATTAACTTAATTGAAAATATATTTAAAACATACCACTTCGCCGTTTTCTGCAGGAATCCCAGCAGCACCTTGCGAGCCTGCACCACCCTAAAATGAATGTTCGACAGACAAACCAAGAGAGGTATAAAGAGGCAGCGACTCACCCAGATTTGGTGCTACTTTGATCAGAATACAACATCGATCCAACAAGTGTTTGTCCCAATAGAAAATCACTGAGCTGATAGCTCCTGTACTAGCACAAGAGAACTGTTATTGAGTGTTTTTGTGCATCGACGATTATGGTTTACATGTTGAACCATTTTGGTAGTGAACCATTTTATGGATCAGCGAAAGTACCTGCATGATTCTAGCTTGCAGAACAGGAGTCATTTCTTTGCGGCGTTTTTGAAGCAAGCAACGGCAAACGCGAGGTAGCTGGGGAGCGCGAAAACTCGAAAAAGCGAGTGATGCCTGTTCTGCAGCTTAGCATAATTCTAGCGTAGTTTGCGCGAAAAATTGTGAAAATTCTCACCATACCTTCTGTATAGGTAACTGAGCAGTCAATTTCTGACTTTTGCGCAAACGTATTTGTAGACGTCATTGCATTTGCTATTGAGTGTAGTTTGTATTTAGAGATATTTAGTTTGAGAAGAGCTGATCTAGCAACCCATATATACTAGGTTTATCAAGTCATGACCTAAAGTACTGCCACTCTCGATCTTGTCATCCGTCCATACTTCGTCCCCCTTGTGATTAACCTGATATATCTGACTTATATTGCACTTACGGGAGATCCGGAAGGTCCTACTTCTCCTTGTTCGCCAGGTTCCCCTCTAGAGCCCTACATAAGGCAATGAATTAGCATTAGTTCACTGAGTTAAATTCACCTCCAAATGACTGCCTGCGCCTGCGCACGATCAAACCTAAAACAACCACTGAACAGGAATATGAAAGTTCGATTGGTTTATCGAAGAGGCATAAACGTGCGCCGCTTTCGGTTAGTTAAGTAGACCGCAACGCATTCCCCGCTGAAGAGAAAGTGCTGAAAAGTACTTGTTCCATAACTTGGTGTAACATGCAGATACGTGGCTGCCAATAGGACAATCGAACGATGCTTTTTCATCTTAGGGATGTTTTTGACCGCAAAATGATGAATCCATGTTTTGATCATTTTAACTACAGCCCACTTTCGGGAATCGTGAATTCAAACTATCACTCCGCGTTTTCAAGGTCAAACAAAAATCGCTAAAAAAATCCATGTACTCGCCTGCTTTCCGTCGGTACCTCGTCTACCAACCCTGCCATCTATTCCTTGTTCTCCCTTTAATGAACAGAAAAATAATTTTAAAAAAAAGAATAAGATGAAAATAAATAAATGAAAATAAATGTATAAATAAATAGGTAAATCAACCAATCAATCAATCAATCAATCAATCAATTGATAAATCAATAAATAAACGAAATATCTTTAAAATGAACTATAATCGTATCTGTATTGACTAAAAATACTAGGCTTATTTGGAATCAAATTATATAATTATGTAAACTTTATATAAAACAGGAAAACACAACACTTTGTTTGAAAGAAAAGCAAGTGTCTCATGATTTGAAACTTATTAATACTACAGACAGTTGTACTACATTTTATGTCAAAAAGGTGAATCATGATTGAATGGAAAGCGAAACGATCCAGGGTTTAATCCTTTCAAGGTAAAAACTACAACATAAAGCAATTTACAGCACCGAAAATGCCAATGAGACGACGTCGATTATAAAGTTTTTGGCTGTTGTGTTATCCGAATGGCTAACAAATAATGTTGGTTAATTCTAACATCAATATTAATTTTCATATAAAAGTTTTAGGAAAATTTAGGCTTACTATTTCTCCTTTAGGTCCAGCAAGACCGACAGCTCCAGCAGGGCCGGTTACTCCCTACAAAACAACAACAACAAAAACTTAAGGAGGAAATACGTCGGCTCTACACATTGTGCTGCGGATATACTTGGGGAGGGGGCTCAAGAGGCCCGGTGCTCCATTATATTTGCATTAAATTTGCTTGGGTTAAATTTGATGCAAAAAAGTGCAAACTAGGAAATCAGGCAACAAATTTGGTAAATACCGCGTTTGCAACGATTGTCTTACATGGGGAGGTAAATTCGGAGGTAAATGCGGCATTTATCATCTTTGCCCCTGACTTCCCGCTAGTTCGCACTTTTTTGCATCATATGTGCCCGAGTAAATTTGAGGTAACTATAAATTTCGTGGCAAAATTGAGGCCCGCAGGGCCAGAAAAAATGTTTTTTCAAAGCCCGTCCTACCTCCTATCTTAGGGACTGGATGAACGGGACCCCACTTATTTGAAAATCTGAATCCGCCGCTGTATTGAATTTTATAATCAGCTATGTCAAGAGAAGAATAGTTTAATACAGCAGACTCTAGTTACGTACAGTTGTTCCTCGCGATCCTTGAACCCCAGTTTCACCAACAGGTCCTGACTGGCCCTGCAAATATATTTACAAAAACAACACAACAATTAACTATACAATACAAAATTGCAAGGAAAAAACTTGAACTAAAATTAAGCAATATGTCTGTCTGACACTAGACCCTAAGTCACCGGGTTTTGATTCAGACAGCACATGCAGTGAAGGAAGTACGAGACATAAGTGTGGCTGTATCATAACAGATGCAAGAAGGCTGACAGCGCAAAAAACCTCATGTCAACATGATCGAAATGATTGTCCCCAGACGTCTAGTTTCAAATTAAGAAAAAGTTCTTTCGAACTCTGAAGATTCTATCGAGCAAAAGAGGGCTAATTAATAAGAAGACTAGTACTGGGCAACAATTTCGAAATACACCGTACGGTTGTTAGCGTCAACTGGCATGGTGTGGTATTGACCACATTCTATTGCATACTGCCAACAAATAAATAATCAATTAGTTTGTCTAGCACCTGCAGCTTATAATAGTATAATATAAGCCCAAATGGAAAATACTAAAGCAAATAAATATACTTTTATTAAAGAAATTACACAGACGAGATATGTTTTCCAGGGGTAATAAATAGTTACCAGATGAAACTGGAGACGCAAGTAATGACGTTGCACTGCTAAAAGCCATAAATTGGTTAAACAATGCTATAACACATTCCTTTTCGTTTTCATTTTTCATTTTAATTTGGTAACGTTTTTGCAATTATTTCAATAGGGCCAGTTGGTCACACTAAACAGTAACTTGGCCAAGCCTAGGTTATTAAATAAATTTTGTTACTATATCATGGTCTCGTTACATACAGAATCGCCCATTTTGCCTTGGTCTCCTTGTTCTCCTTGCTCTCCTACTGGGCCCTATATTCAGAGAAATATTTCATCAAAAGTTAATAGTAATTCATAAAGCTATGCTACTGAAGTGGGATACTAGCTAGCATGAATTTTGCAAATTTCAGCTTTGCAAATTTCAGCAATATGGTTGAAGTGTAACTTTGAAGGCACCTATTGTCGGTATTGTAAATAGTACGCTTTACAGTACATTTTTCCGTTGTTGTGCCGATAAACGGCCTGACTTTAAATTTGCGGGTGTATATTTAGCTCCTGTACTGGAAATATAAACTGATGAGCTATAGTTACGGAAAATTTTAGTTTAAGATATTTGTCGCCAAACTACGAGGGCAGTAACTGTTGAAACCGCAGAATAGTAAAAAAAAAAACACAAAATACCAAACACAACAGACTAACACTAACCTGTTCACCATCTTCTCCGTTGACACCAGGGATACCTGCTGTTCCCTAGAAACACGAAATAACAAAATAATTACAATACAAAAGCAAATAGTTTAGTCTCAAACGACACCAGAAAGTAGTGTCTGGTGTTTAATAGTTCAATTGGTGTGCGCCGGTCTGCTGATCCGGGGCCCGTCGCATAAAGTCAAACCCTACAGGAGCACTGATTAGGGTGTCTAATCTGAGGGAATTCAAGACAGTCTTAGACTTTGGATTCCACACAGTGGATTCCGGACTTCAGGTACTGGATTCCAGATTCTTTGTACTTGGATTAAGGATTTTTAGGTAGTGGGATTCCGGATTCCCTGTGCTGTATTTCAGATTCCAAAGTCCAGGATTCTGGATTCCAAAAGAAAAAAATTCCTCGGATTCTAGAATCCAGATTCCGTTACAATTGGGGCGAATATATAGATGAGATCATTCTGACTGTGATTACGACATTGTATGAGTGAGGCGACAGCAACAATGTGCACTGAAACCAAACAAGTTGTCGGTGTGGTCTTCCACACCTATTAGAGAATCCAGAGGCCTCCGCAAACAGTTAAGGCCATAGAACCATGTGTCAGTGGTTTGGCTTTGGTCTGTATAAGGGGTTATTGATGGCTAATTCACAAAAAGATATATACTGCAGGGCAGCAACATTCGCCCAAATACAGCGTGAAAAATGCAATTGCGCATTGTTGGAGACTTAAATCCTCAAACTGAGTAATATAGTGTTTGTAGCTGTAATTTATGTTAAACACTCATGATGAACGTATAATATTATCGTGCACATAGCTTCATAATTAAGAACACCTAGAGAGAAGTGTTAGCTGGTGTAAATAATGTATTACGTACGAGTAATTTTTTTGTTAACCAGTACTATCTAGTATACAAGTATGTATAGGAAAAAATAACTTGCCCTTTTTCCTGCAATTCCGTCTGCACCAGAGCTGCCTTTTGGACCCTATATCAAAAAAAGTACATCCTGTTGTCATCTGCAAGTCCCTTTACAAAAAGAATAGATGCAGAACCTTTGTTGCATGATATCAAAAGTACATTTCAAGAGAATATCAAAGTCTCATCTTTCCTTAGTTACATTTAAGTGCCGGTACACTGTACATCGCGAGGAATGTTTTAAAAATGACTTATGGAAGTAATACAAAGACAATTACTGGTGTCCCTGTGGTAGCCCAGTAGTTTTCATAATTGCCCACAAATAAGGACAGAAACAAATAATTAAGATAAACATAACGAGGTTAAGATTCCCAACTGGCCGGAGGCGAACCACTTGCATAATTGGCTATTACAAGCGTGATAGAGGGACTTGAACTCGGGACTACCAAGAACAATTCCAGCTAGCGGTTAGAGCGAGCCTTGAACTCGAGGCCTCCGGATTGCAATTCATTCGCTCCAACCGCTCGGCCACGCCACATCCTATGGACTTCAAAAAGAAAATGGTTTAATGTACCATTCGGCCAGTATATCCAACGGATCCACGATCTCCATCAACTCCAGCAGGACCCTGTCAAGAAAATGATGATTTCAGTACAGGATTATATAATGATTATAACAATTTGAACTGTATCTCACTTGAGACTAATTCCTCAGAGAATATCTAACTTTCTCGGCATCGAAATACTTCCACCACAGCGAAGCACTTTCTGAACAATTAATGCAAGTAACTGGTTCGTTAATCCGCGATTCGTTTATATTTTTCTAACTTTTACTATAATTGGATGGAGCACAAGAGAAAACGGATGGGTAAATACAAAACTCATTTGTTGTTCCGGAGTACATTCGTTGCACCTTAGCTTCTCCTTAACTGTAACTATATCACGACCTAGAATAAAACCTATACAAAGGTTCACCGTAACAGTTTGTGACAAGAGAGGACTAGAGAAAAAACAGTACATTGAAATCTTGCACTATCTAAACTTAAAATACCATTTCTCCGACTTCACCGTCTGATCCGGGAGAACCTGTACTTCCATCGGTGCCCTGAAAACAGACAATCCTAATATTAGACTGGTCGTTTCGCAAGGAAGCTACCGTATTACGTAAACATTTGCCTTTTTAAGCTTTTTAACAGTTTAAATAATAAATAGAATGATATATGAGATTATCGAAAACTGAATCTTGGCTATCTACCATCTCATATCCAAAGGGCACTAGTGGAATAATTGTTAAACAGAACACGAACACTCAAAAAAGATCGGGGCCCAGTAGTTCAAAAGGTGGACAACGGTATCCACGGAATATATCTCTAGCCAGTGGATAACGCAATTGGTTCCCCTAATACTTATCCGATGGATAGTGATTTATTCCTCCGCTGGTAAATAACAGTATACAACGCTTAAACAATCGGGGCCTGAGTTCCAGGTGGGAATTGAACCCACGATCTCTTGACACTAGTGGGATTTTCTAGCCACTGCGCTGATGGAAACTCTAGTGATGAACAGATCAATACGGGCGCGATCCATTCAACCAAAATTTCCGGAAATTTCGGTTCAAAACTCAATGGATCGGTTGGGTCCAACCGGAAAAGTTTCGAAAAAACGGGTCCACCTTTTGAGGTGGACCACTTTTCACGGTCGGACCGGTTGAAATTTTGGTTGAATGGATCGCGCCCTACGACTGTATCGAGCAGTATAACATCATGTCAAATAAACACTTGAATTTACTGAATAGTGCAGCCACGTAAATACAAATAGAATATGTGTGGAAAATACATGAAAACTAAAAAATAAACAAACAAAAACTGCGCACGGTATTTCTTAAACCACACAAACACATGAGTTCCGTTGTATTTTCGTTAACCTTTTTTCCTTGCATTTCTTACCTGACCACCTCGAGGTCCTTGTTCACCTTCACCTCCAACAGGGCCTTGTTCTCCCTAAATTAACAAAAAATTATTTAAACTCGTAATATGTCGGCTAAGATACTAACCTCCCTTGCAGAAGTTGAGAGATCATTTCTGCCACCACAAACATTGTTTCTCTCACCAGACAATTTCCTCTCGTTTGCGAGCAAGAAGATATTGAGTGACGATTAACAAGCCTTGAAGACCTTGCCTTTAGAGGTGACCTTCTAAACCTCTGGCTTAACGCCTCAGTATTTACGCTTGTTAAATTTCAAGATTCATTTTTCATATTTACTCTCTTGACCATAATTTAGCCTCTGAAGAAGTAAATAGCACAGGCCGAAGGCGGACAGAGGCTAGCAAAAACTCTATCTCCTGCACCCGCTAAGAAGCCTTTCAATTGGGTAAATAGTTTCTATTCAACCTTTTCGAAATTTATCTTAAAACGTTTTAAACATGACTTAAATCTTGCGTTAATGGTCTTGAAATACAGCACACATCATTTTCGGGGGGATGTATATTAATAATTATGTGAAAAGTGAGGTAGATGATGGTGATGTCGATGGTGATGATAATAATAATGATAATGATGATGATTGTGATAATAATATGTACTTGGAGATACATCCATCAAACCAACTCACGTGGTCCTCTCAGTGTATGGGACAAATACCATAGTCAGGGTTAAAGTAAGTTAAGACATTCAGCTTCCTCATGCTGTACCTTTTCTCCCATTTGTCCCATTTCACCGTCGATTCCTTGTTTTCCAGCAGGGCCCTACGATGTAAGCGTACTTTTTTATTATTTAAAACTGATTTACAGAGAAAGTCACCCTTTTGCTAGGGGATGATTCCTGTAATTTGTCTACACTTTTTTGTGCATCATTGCTTGAAATTATGTAACTCTTAGGGGTGATAAAGTATGCTAAAATGTGACAAAAATACAAACAGTTGCAAAGGCAAAAATAGCACAGTGTAACATGGTCGGATGAAGAAAGTAAGCAAGAACTAAGAAGATAATTGGACCTATATTAAGCAGCCACCTATTAAGCGGTCAGTAATCGAAGTACAAAAATAATTCAGAAAGGAATTTTAAATTACTAAACCTCTATTAATCGGTCAGTAATCATAGTCACGAAATAACTCTACAAAAGAACTGGTAACTTAAACTGGTATCAAGAAGCCAACTCTATCAAGCAGCCTCGCACACATTTTGGCCGTCCCAACGAGAGTTCTCTCATTGTTTTCAACACTATTAAGCGGCCATCAAACGCTTGATACTCTTAGTTTGCCTTTTTAGTATATTTTGATTATGTGATAAAGGAAAATACAGTCCAAGATGGAAGGTGGCGACGGATTGTGGACCGGTAATGCTAGTCCCGTCGCGTGTATATTTCAAAATAAGGCGATGTATCTGCTAAAGATTATGCTAAGTTATGACTATTCTCTATTGAGCGGCCAACCTCCATTTAGCAGCCATTTGCTGTTACCCCGATGGTGGCCGCTCAATGGGGGGTGAACTGTACTGTGGCATCATAGTTACCTGTACTCCTTTCTGACCAACAGGCCCGACAACACCACGCTCTCCCGGGAGCCCCTGAGAAATATACAATCAGTAAGTGAATGACTAAATACAGCTGTTTTCTCAAGGCAAGAACATTGTTGTGAATGTGAAACGAGTTTTTGGAGGAGGAGTTGTGCTAGTAGGGGTGATCATGGAAGTGTTGCCTTGATATTTACTTTTCAATATCGCAATTTTTTTGGTTTCAGCTTGAGCATTATGGCATCAAAGATACAACATGCGGAGAGTATCAATACCTATTATGCACTAGTATCTATAGTGAGCTTCAAAGCATAAGATAGGATAACTTCATTGATGCAAGGTATTCACATTGGCTTATCACCATTTAACACCTACCTACCTAAATTAGATTGTAAAAGAATATAATTTGAAAAAATGTGGAGGCCTTTAACGTTAAATTGTCTTTTGCTATATTCTGAGGGTGGCCTGTTACTCGTCTCGGAGCTCCAGTGTATGGATCAAAATAGCGTATATGATTCTGGGAAACTGCCTATCCACCCCTCCGTCAAGACAAGTAAACAACAAAACACGTTATCACGTGACATGACATATTTTGGATTTTTTCTTGCTTGTGACCACCCAACACTACATGGGCAATTGTCAATTAGCTTTATCTTTTAAGCTAAAGTACTCAGATCAACCGTCGGGTAAAATTATTTGGCCGTGACAGTATTACCATTCCACCTTGCTCCCCTGGAAATCCATCGTCTCCCTTGTCACCCTGTTAACAGATTGAGAATTAGTATCTTGCTCACAAATATTGCTGACCTAGGATTTTTCAAAATAACTAAGTCTTGGAGTAAATATCAGCTATCTTAAACGTAACTACTTTATTTTATTGTTTCGCTTTGTTTTGTCTTTTTCCTTAACTGTGGCTGCTCCCGTCGTTAAGGCAATGTTAATAATACAGCGCATGTAAGAGGAACAAAGTTATTACAGCATAATGATTATAAGCTGCTTATTGGCAGGAAAATTCCTTACACTTACCAGTTTATACGTATCCGAGTGTTTGAAATACAAAAACATTTCATCCATCTAAACTCCTACCTCACCACCTGATAGTCCAGCCTTTCCAGCAAGTCCGGGACGGCCCTCGCGACCCTGATAAATAACAACAAAAAAATAGTACCTCACCTGTGGTAGAATTTGTGAAACCAATGGGAATATTAAACTACACTGCCAAGTCTACAAGACAATGTTTTTATTATTGCGACCATTTTCAGTTATACTCAGAAGTGTTATACACTTCTAACACCCCCGCCCCCACTCAATCCATTAGTCTATCAAAAGTAAAGAGATGGACATATAGACAATAAATGAATCAATCAATCAATCAATCAGAAGAAAAGCTAGTGCTTAGGGGTGTTTTTCCACCCCCATCCTCCCCCCTCCTTGACGGAGTTGTGTCGCAAATTAATCAAAATTCAAACAGTGGGAACTGCCACCAAACTGAGTGAAACATAAAAAATAAACGTTCAAGACATGAGACAAGCGCGTAAATTTCACAGCCAATACAAAAGGAGAAACGGAAGGGCAAACTCGAGGAAGATTAAAACGGATTACAATTGACAATGTGGTTTTTTAACACTTGTTAGCCTAACAAATTTTCCGAGTTTATTTTTTGTAAAGTTTCATATAATGCTTGGAAGACATATTTGTTCGACACGAAGCTGTCATTTTGCCATTCACAAGTAATTCCTCAATTTCTATAGAGAATAAGGACGTGTGATTGGCACTATTAACAACCGTAACACGGCCCCTTTAATTAAGCACAAGTAATATATAAAGAAGACAGACAAATTTTCTTACTCTTTCTCCAGCCACTCCTAACGGGCCTTGTAGTCCAGGATCTCCCTGTAAGAACAGACCACCGTATCTAAGTACAATATTAACTGGGCAATGAAAATTGCTTTTAAAAAAACATAAATTTCTTCAGCAAACTTGTTTCACAAACGTTACCTGACCACCTTGTTCACCTCGAGCTCCCCTTGAGCCGCGCTTTCCTGTTATTCCCTATAGAAGTTACAAACAATGACTAAATTATGTCTTTGAAGAAATGGGTCATTCATACAAACTTCGCTTAAAAGTAAGAAATTGGTTAAGATAGTTCATACGCTTAACTCGACGCGCAAAAATAACAATTACAAGATGAGTTTTCTCCTTGTTTCTCTCCTTGTCATTTCGCCTGTTGTTCTTTATTACATCAGAGACTAACGTCCGCCACACCGTCCTGCCTCCAAAATGTATACCATTAGGTGTCTTCGAATCTTATCAATGCACGACAAAAACCTTTTCAGAACCTTATTTTAGTTCGCCGTACAGAAGAGCTTTGACCGGTCGTTCATCTGCCAAACACAAGCAGCATGAATCTAGCAAGTTCCGCTTCCGATAAAAAGATCTCTCTCAGCATATCAGTCGTGACGGAACGATTTTATATATTCATAGGCTTTTTTATTTTTTGCACAGTTAGCAAAAAACCCTCAAAAGGGCGTATTTCCTCAGTATTCTTACCGTATCGATTATGTATTGTGTGCTGCCATTGTGCCAAATTAAAGAGACAGAAACAACTGAATTATCAAGAAAATATGGAACAAAATTGTTCGTTTAAAACAATGTTTCCGATCGAATAGAAGCGATCCATCTGCGTTCGTTTTTTATATTATTACATATTTTTCGCCGGTCCCTCTTAAAGGTTAATAACCTATTTTGGCATAGTAAAATACCGCTTGGAGATACTGGAGGGAGAGAAGAGATATTCTTTGGACCTGTACAGCGATTCTAAATTGATCTTTTCACGCACACTACCAACCAAAGCCAAATAGCGAAACCGATAAATGTATTATAATGCTTTCAATACTGAGCTTCAGTCACTTCCCTTGCTTACAATACGTTATAATATAATTGAAGCGCAAAATAAATAAATAAATAAATAAATTATAATCGTGAGAAGTTGTGGTAAACACTGCCAAAGAGTGCTCAATACACAATTGTGTAGAGCGGTGTATAGAATTGGATTACTAAATGAAAACACACATGATTCACTGCAACTCTGAGTTTCGTGCTTACGCACTCATCAGGCAGATTTAATGAAGAAAAAACCTATCAGCCAGTAATGCATTTATATAAAGGAGAACAATTATAGTGTTTTCACTCACGTGGCCAGCACCTATGCAAATTTATTGGAACAAAAGAAAGCGTTTGCATAACAAAAGAGTTCAACTCCCACAGGATTAGTTTGGGACACCAACATGGCCGTCGTTTTATTGTTTTGGGACACCAATATGGCCGCCGTGACGTCATGTGAAAACACTCTATAGTGTTTTTACGTGACGTCATAGTGCCCGTAGGTGACCCTAACCATTCCTGTGGGAGTTGAACCCTTTCTAGTGTAACAATAAATAAATAGATAGATACGACGCACTAATTACAATAGGTGAGGAAGGCGGATCTAGAACAACAATGGAATGTGTGAAGTAAACTGTCTAAAAGAAAAAACTAAAAGCGTAGGAGCGTAAAACAGTAGTTATTGAATAGGGGAAGCGTCAATAGTTCTTTAAGTAAAACTTGTTTTCATGACGATACTTGGAAATTAGCTCAGATCGTTTGTCCAGGAGATTGTTATTGCTGTATTTGATAATATAAAGTTTTTCTGCTAGGCATAAGTCACATCGTTTACTTGAATTTTTGTAGGGGCGAGCTCTTGCGATGACAACCTCGTTCCCAGGGTTACTTTGATAATTCAGTGCCGTTTGAAAGTTTTCTGTGGGTGAATGTAGACTTGTGCAGGGTATATCTCTGTTTAAAAGTTCCTTCAGTCAGTCCGATGTAGTTCTTGGTTGTAGTTTGATTAGATGTCGTAGAGGTTACTTGGGCGTTGTATATGAGGCTGGTGGTTAAGCATTTATTGTCGAGAGGGCAATTTGGTTGAGATCTGCAGTTACATAGCTTGTCGTTGCTGTCTTTGTTGTCATTATTGGATAAAATTTTCTTGTTATGCTTGCTTATGATGGCTCCCATATTCTCCATACAGCTATAGCTTACTTTAATGTTGTTCTTGTTGAAAAGGGTGTGATATTTGTGCTGTCGAGGAAAGTGTTTAGATACGAGCTTGAGGAAGGCTTTGCCGATATTAGTTTTCACGTTGCTGCTGAAAGGAGGGTTATACCAGATAATGTTACGCTTGCGGTTTCGTCTTGGTCGAGATGTTTGTTTATGTTTGTTATAATAGGAGAGGCTTGCTGTGTATCCGCTGGATTTGAGGGCGTCGTCATAGGAAGTCTTAGCTTTGTTAAATTCGTCTTCGTTGCAGGAAATGTCTGAAATTCTACGGTTAATGGAGTCGGGTAGCTGCTTGGTGATGTTAGGAGGATGGTTGGATTTAACGTTGATATACATATATTTTATTAAGTGAAAATACTCACTGCCATTCCTTGTGGTCCCTTAAGGCCACCGAATCCCTCATTACCTCGAGATCCCTGTAAAACAACAACAACAACAACAATAACAGCAACAACACTTACATGTTTAAGCAGACACATTGTTGCACGCTAAATGCTTTTATTTGCCACACGGAAATGCCACAACAATTTATAGGCAATCAACCAAAAGAACTAGCTTGCAAACAGACAAAATCAAAACAGACAAAAAAGTAGCAAAAAGAAGGGAGCGAGGGAAGCTGGGTTCTTAAGGAACATGTTGCTTTTGTCATATTTAACCGATCCAAGTTGTAGTAAACCCGGCACACATACTTCCAGTATGTGCTGAAATTTATTCACTATTTTTTGCCCATTTCTGTCAGGAGAGAAAACCATGTAACAGCAATGATTGCTTATGTATAAGTACTATCAGAACATATGCAAACTAAGAATTTTCCAATAATCTAAGCATAATTTTACTCACTCGTTTTCCAGGTATTCCCACTAAGCCTCGGCTTCCAACGCCACCGCGAGCTCCCTTTTAAAGTTAAAATAAATAAATAAATAAATGTTGATAATGATAAGTCTTGTAAAAGGAAATGCTACAAGTAAAACAATGGATCTTGAAATTACGTGTTGTTAACACCCCGCCCACCTTAATCCACTCTGAAGTGGTAAAAATGGAACCATCGGGCGTTTAAGTTCATCTAGACTCGCGACATAAACTTTATTAAGAAGTGAATAGTCTTCCTTACCTTTTTGCCACGGGAACCTTGTTCACCACGGCTTCCAGGATATCCGGCCAGACCCTTGAGACAAGCAAGAATAAGGACAACATAAGTAACTGGTAAACAAACAGAAGTCTCTTTTTTTACTACGAATCCGAGACTGTTTTCTATATTATGAATGAAATGAACTTTTAAATTAGCGGGCCATATTAAATGTGGCCATGTCATGCTATTTGTTATCTTTTAAAACAGTTAAACTTGTCTTCGCATCTACTGAATTCCAAAAGTGGTGGTCCAGGTTTGTTATTGGGGGCGACAAGAGGAGCACTAAGTAATGACTTAAGCACAGAATTGACCTGAAACAGCAATAACCTCGCAACAAAGCCACTTTAACACAGGAAAGGATTCAATAATCATCTTACCGACAGTCCCTCTTGACCATTAGGTCCTGCTACCCCGGGTTTTCCGTTTTCACCCTGAAACAAAAAAAAAAGATATCCGAATCAACAGAGTGGAACCCTAGCATGAATGACGACAAACCACACCGTCAGTTTGACCCTTGTGGAATATATATTATATCTGTCTCTGGACTGAAACAGTCCCCAAATTTAAAAGGTTTATGGTTTTTGGTTGAACTTTCTGTCTGATTCTCTCCTTACCTGTCCACCTTTTGCACCAGATGGTCCAGAATCTCCTGGCAGTCCCTTTCCAATAAAAATAAAATAAGTCAGTCTGAAATAAAGTATATACATATGCTCTCAAAAGCATACCTTTCTTTTACTCTTGCGTTAGGTGCCTAGGGAGGTGAGAGATGGGCGCTATAGAAATTTTAATTGTAGAGGAATCTGGAGTTAATCGGTATCAGTCATGATTTTTAGATTAAAATTAAGTGAAGGATTATTATCATTTTATGAGCACGCTCTAATAGCGTGGATTTTAGTCGTCTCCTCGAGTCGCAAACTCCCCAGAGAGACGTCTGAGCGACATGAGAAGACGGCTGAAATTCAGGCTATATTACTATATTACGAAATAAAGTAAGGGAGATCCTTTAACCGCAGCAGTGTTAGCTCAGTCGATAGAGCGTGTTGACAGCAGAGCGGGAGGTCGCGGGTTCGATTCCCGGGACCGGACCAATACTCAGGGTCTTAAAATAACTGAGAAATGAAAGTACTCCCTTTGCAGTACAAGCGGCTAGACCTTCGCGTGGCTCGGATGACCACGTAAAATGGTGGTCCCGTCTCAAGTTGGAGACTTAAAATATAGTGTCCCCAATTAGTACTTTCATGCTAAATACATCAACACTCAAATAAACTGCATTTTTTTCCCCACTCATAGACAGTGGAAAAACCTACAACCACTGTTCGAATGCATGAATTGTCATATATAATTACATTAACTCAACTACAATTAGGACCGTGCATAAATTAACACTTTCGACCTACCACGGCTCCCGTGGTTCCTTGGCTTCCAGTTGGTCCTCCTTCACCAGCATCTCCCTACAAGGCAATCCATTGTTACTTCAGTCAGTCTATCTAAAATACACGGCTAAGTAAAATGCTGGACGAAAAATGGATTTGCCCAAGGTTGCTCCTTGCAAATATGTCGCAAAAATGTAAAAACTGAGTAGTAAATATAGGTCAAAGATGGTAAATGCCACATTTGCATACCAGAAGACTGGGGTGTAAATAAATAAGCAAATGTTGCATCTACCTTCTTTTGCCCCAGATATACTCATCAGTTTTTACAATTTTGCGACCCTATTTGTGGGGAGCAAATTTGCTTTAGCGAACTTACCACGTCTCCGACTTCTCCTTGTTTGCCAGGAACACCCAGCAATCCTAGAGCTCCGTCTTCTCCAGGAATTCCCACAGATCCAGGTTCGCCGGGAGGTCCAACATCTCCCATTGGGCCTGCGTCCCCGTTTTGACCTGGGCTTCCTTTGATTCCGGGATTACCAGGTGTCCCAGGGCTGCCCGTAGCGCCTTTATAACCCTAACAGATTCAAATAAATAAACAAATAAAACCAGTTTAGTGGGGTAGAGCGATTTTCGTATGACCTTGAAAAAAGGTTTCGGTAAGTGTTCGTTCTTTGTTTCATCAGCCAATGGATGAAAAGATCAAAACATGGCCTCTTTGTTTTCCCGCCAAGGAAACCCTAATATGGAGAAGGCATTGTTCGATTGGCCAATCGTGTTGTAGTATGACGTCAAAGCGAAGTATCGGTTGATTTCTAGAAAGTTCTCGGGCATGAAGTTTTTTCACCTGAGCGTTCGCTTAACCAATGAAAAGCCAGGCGCGTTTGTCTGTCCGTTCGATAAACCAATCAAATCGCTCTATTTCCGTTCGTTTATTGTTTCTGTTTTGTTCGCGCGCTCTCTACAAGTTTTTCATTGGTTTTACTTCATTCTAGTTTTCTCCTCCCTCGGTTTCTATTTGTTATTGGCAATAACAATGGAATAGGTGATCATTTGAAGGGAGGGAGCAAGGTTGGAGCAGTGGTGAGAGCACTCGCCACCGCCTCCTTTCAATGTGGTCTGGGTTTCATATTCCCAGCGTCGACGCCATATGAGGGTTGAGTTTGTTGTTCGTTCTGTCCCTTACTCCGAGACGTTTTTCTCCGGTACTCCGGTTTTCTCTCAACTCCGCTCCTCAAAAGCAACTTTTCCAAATTCCAATTCGATCGGGAATCAGCTAGAGCAGACGAAGAACTACTAAGTGGATGTGCTACCTCTGAATCGTTATTTATTATTCATATATTTAAATACCTGAGGACCTGCTGAGCCGACCGGTCCCTCTTTCCCCTCTAGTCCCTAAGAAGGCCAACAATTATAAAGATTAGCATATGAAACTGCGTTTATAGCAATTATCTGGCGTATGACACATTAAAGAACAACCTGAAGGGTTTGAGTCTTCTTTTCGAACGAAGTGTTCCATCATTTTCGTGTACACTTAAGGTTTTTTCCTACAATTCGCAGGGCTTGAAATACCTGCCGGTTTAAAAAGGGTTTTGTCCGCTCAAATCGTTGAATAGCCGGTCATGGTATCCGATAAAAATAGTACTACTGAAAACAATACTGGAACGCGCCATGGAAAAAAGCAGGTTGGCGCTGGTCTGTTTCCAGTACATCATAAATCCCGAAGTTAAAAGTTACTGCCTAGTATTACTAATTTTTCAATCTTCCGTTCTGAATACTCTAGTTCCCAAAGGACCATTTCCAAAGTGTTAATTTGTTTAGAAAAAAAAAATTCGACGGAATGTGGTGTTGTGTGGTACTGTGGTATTCATTGCATACGCAAAATGTAGAATAGCAACATAACACGATGAACTAACAGTACCCTTCAACATTCGGGTGAAACTGTGATAATTTTTATTCATGAGTGTTTCTCTATTAATATGTTGTGGTTCAATTTTATCCCTGGTTTAAACTTTGTTTTCCTTTGTTTCAAACTCATTATCATACATTACCATACCCAAACACAAAGAAAAACAAAACTTAAACCAAGGATAAAATTGAACGTCAACAAATATACCAAAATTTCAAGTTCAAGTAAGCAAACCAGACAGATCTCAAAACGGCAATAAGCAACGAGCAAGCATCCACATAATAGGGGGCTTATTACAAGCAATGGCGTTCCCGAGCGACGTACACCAGTCAACCGGAAATGATGCCTTTGCCTTTATAGTATGACTTGAGCCTCAACCACTTCCCATGAATGAAAAAGAACCACTTCCGGTTGACATACGTCGCACGAAAACGTGTTTGCTTAAGCTGCCCGATATCTTTCCTTACGTGTGGACCAGCATAACCAGGGGCTCCACTAAGGCCTGTTATTCCATTCATACCCTGAAATAGACAATGATGCTTTAAGATCTAGGGTTACACATCATTTCAGTTTACATCAGTTTAGTTTGCTACTTTAAATGTTCTATCTTCAGCTATCTAAACCCCCTTGCGAATTGTAAATCGCTTTGCACCTCGCACTTATTTATACGAGATAATTATTGTAACGTTGCCCACCTAGAATAGCTCTGTAAATTGTGAGTGACATAGTCCTAAATTATTTGTAAATTGAATAAACTTTTAAATAAAATTGAATTAAATTGAATAAACTTTTGTCACAGTGAAATTCACAGCAAATCACAGTGAAATTAAGACTTACGGTTAATCCATCTACACCGGACTTCCCCGGAGGCCCCATAAGACCCTACAATAAATGGTAGTTTAGTGAGTACTGGAAGATATTCCGATTTCCTTGACGTCTTTGCGCGGAGATGTTAATACTTTCGCTATTATCAGTGAGAGACTTCAAGTAAGCTGGGTCGGCTCCTTCACACCATAGTCAATAGAGGAGATTTTGATTCTGTAATATAACAAGGTGGGGGAAGGGGGGCTCGAAAATAATTTTTCTCTGCCCTGAGGGACTAGTTTGGCCTTAAAGCAAGGTTAGAGCCCAAGCTTAAACACACAAACAAATTCAATTAAGGCAATTTTGTGCATCAGTTAGTATCGTACTGTTTAGCCTTTTCCATGCACTTAGTTATAGTTTATGGACGGCTAAAAGACAGAAAAAAAAAACGGAAGAAGAGTTGGTAAAAATCTTCACGTAAATAGTTTAACGGGAGCTCATACAAATGCCAAAAGCAAAAAAAATAAGCCGACTGGTAGATAGCCTGTGTCACACTAACGGAATCTTACAACCGCATTGTGCGCTAACTTTCATAAATAACTGTTAGTAGGCTTTTAACCAAGAAAAAGACAGATATAGCGAGAACAAAGTTGATAATTAAACATAAGGCAGTCATGACTCAAACCTGTTCACCATCTGCGCCTCGTTGTCCAACTTGTCCAGTCACACCATCTCGGCCTTTTGCCCCAACAGACCCTGGTTGACCCATTGCACCTGGATCTCCCATAACGCCCTGAAATAATATTGCGGCAGTAACAGAAGGCCTAGTAGTCAGTAGTCTTTACGAATAAGACTGTACTTTTAAGGAGTGCTGTGAGTATTGACATGAACTAAAATATCTGATCATGCGTCCAGACGAACTACCAACCGTCGTGTGTCGGACAAGACGTATTACGAAGGATCGAGTTCAACTAGACGCATAATGGGTCTTGTGCCCGTTCTTATACTCGAGACGCATAACTAGAAGAACTACAAATGTTTGCCCAAGTCCGTCCAGACATATGCGACTTTAGTATAAACTGTTATAGACACATTATTCGCCTGGACTGACAATGCGTCCTCTGTAGCTAGAATCTGAACGGCCTTTGTGTAGCTTTTGAGCTTTTTTAGTCGGTGTTAACAAAAGAATTGCTCACCCTTGTTCCCTGATATCCTGGTCGTCCCTGCTTTCCCTTTGAACCTGGAGGACCCTTGAAGAGATAAAAAAAAGTATACAATATGTTTGAAAGAAGTTCAATGCTAATCGGAAAGTTGAAAATGAAAACAGTACTGGTCTGCCTCGATGAAAGTTGCCACTCCCAGGTTGTCTTTGTAAATACATATTTATGTAAAACGTTCATCCCACTACCTTTTTAAGTTGTTACTACGACAAATGGCCAAAAATAACCTTGTTTTAAACTTCTTTCAAATTTCCTTGATTATGCAACCACTGAATTGGCAAACCAATTGTGACAATATGGCAGAAGTTGTGTGCCCGGAGATTATGATTATGAATATTCCATCAATGGTCGAATGAACCAAACTATGACCAAGAGAAAATGATCACCAATTAAGCTAATGTCAGGGAGACCATAAGAATTCAGGACATATCGCGATATGTTAACAAAAACTTCGAACTTCCAGTTGGATTCGTATTGGAAAAAGAATGAAGATCGGATGGCAAAATTAGCACTTATCGACGTTTCACCTAAATGTCATAAGAGTTAACTCACATCTGGTCCATCTGGGCCAGGCTCACCAATCTCTCCTTGCGGTCCTTTGAATCCCTAGAGAAAATAAGAGTATTGTAATTAATGGAAATAGGACACGAGTGGAGTCCAATTCGGTCTGTAATTACACAAGAGATTAACCAAAAAACTGTCATTGCCTGTGAGCAGGCTTACTTGTGCGAGTTCGCGCGCGACGGAGCCGCCATCCCGCAAGGAAAATGGCAACATGACCTTTCATATGGTGATGTCAGTTTATCGATTAGTTTAAATTTGAAACTCGCCTCAGTTCACTACGCAACTCCGAAAAGGTCAATAACCCGTGGAGAGCGACGCCAACGAAAAAGCCTGTTTTCAGTAAGCCGGGGACAAATTTCATTCAGTCGTGTTGAAGTATATGCAAGAAATCAACGATTTCTTTTTCTCGTTATACAATCATACTGATGCAATGACCACAAACTTCACACAAAGGGAGAATACCGGTTTGTCGCAAACTTTGGCTGTATTGAAATGCCTATTCAAAGACTTCAGAAATTCGAATTCTCTGTAGTGAAGGTTTAGCAGTTTAGCATAGCATCATCCTCGGAGACCCAAAAAAACACAAAAGTTTTCTGGCACCAATCAGAAGCCAGAACGGCGGCGACCGTTTGGAACTTGTCTGGCAAGACATTGTCCCAAGGGGCTCTTCTCGCCGTTCTTTATTTTTCTTCGTGCCATATTTTCCCGCCCGTTTAGACTTTCCCTCGCCCCCAGTATCTGCCCCTGGGTCTCCGAGGATGGCATAGCATCTATTCATCTAAATCCATCGATTGTAGCGATCTACATGCATTTACATGGGTATAAATCGGTCCGTTCACAGCTTCAAAAACAAACTATACTAATCGCGTTTACCGTTTTCTAAACTCAGTGTCGCGGACCCGAAGAAAAACCTGGCAAAAGACTGAAAGAAGTATTGAAGGTACCAACTGGAAGGAAGCAAATGGAACACGAATGTCTGTTTAGAACATACAGAAAAGAAGAAAAGGAAAACAATTTATTGGAATGACCCGAAAAGTCGTGCTGAATTTGCTTTCATTTTTTAAACCCTCTT
Organism: Porites divaricata; assembly: GCA_038088405.1. Taxonomy (NCBI): domain Eukaryota; kingdom Metazoa; phylum Cnidaria; class Anthozoa; order Scleractinia; family Poritidae; genus Porites; species Porites divaricata. The sequence goes on from JBBMOI010000004.1 coordinate 36,994,897, forward strand.
TTTCTTGTCAACGCGTTCAATGCAATTCAGCGCGACTCTATTATTAATAACCTACAATCAATCCAGTTTCTCCTTGACTTCCTTGCTTTCCAGGAAGACCAAAGGCTCCCTGCAAAAATGAAAAATAAGTAAATAAATGAATAACGTCAAACTTCTAAGAGGGGTTGTATAATTTCTAGTTTCTGGTCACCACCTTACGTAAAACGTGGGCTGTTTTCCAGTAGGCGGAATGAAATTATTATTATTATCATCATCATCATCATAAGCATTCACCACAATGAAGGTATTTAGGAGGGAGATCGTAAGATTATAGTATGCTGCACAGGTCACTTTAATTTCTCACTGCACCAAACCTTCATTGAAAGGTTAATGCTTGTTCTAAGATTATACACCAGACCAAGATGATAATCAATCATCTTTAACTTTTTGTGTCGGTTGCAATTTAAAATCAGGTTTTGGGGAAGCTGCAGTGAAGCGCTCAAATACTAAGCTCATGTTGGTCAAATTTGACTTACCTCGTATCCTTTGGGTCCCAGGTCTCCTGACTGCCCGGGTGTACTGATCTTGTGTGGAAAGCAACAACAACAACAAAGAAAATTTACAATTGTAAAGAAAAAAATCACTGCGATACAAGTACGAGCCGTTAAAAAACGACGATAAAAAGAATGACAAAAAAATGGATGTAAAGTTATTATAGTCTTCCACGCAGTCGTTTTGTCTCGTCACGCAACGCTCATTTTCGCTTTCTTCGGGAGGAGCGTTGCGTGACGAGAAAAAACGACTGCGTGGGAAACAACATGTTCAACTACAAACTAGAAACTCAAACCTTCGGTAACAAATAGTAAAAAAGGTCGTCTTTCGCCTTATAGATCAGAAAGCAGCATTCATTCATTCTGAGAAACCTAATTATTGACGACCACAGTTTAATCAGCTACATACAACTTAATTGCCCTCGCAAGGATTTCGCGTCCCGAGGAGGCATCCTAGTAGTCTGCTACACAGCCGTTTTTAGTGTCGTCACGCAACGTTCCTCCCCACTAGTGGGGAGGAGCGTTGCGTGACGACACTAAAAACGGCTGTGTAGCAGACTAGCATCCTAGTAGCTTGAGCGTATACAAAGGAAAGTACTTACATGTTAAGGGGTTCGTTTATCAGAAAAAAATCTCTATTTGCTTCAACAGCAGCCGCGCGGAATCTTTGGGTAATGATGAAGTTTCAATGCTGAACGCCCTCAAGTAAGAAATGGTTAGGATGACGTAAAACAGAAATTCCCAAAAGGACCGCTTGGATTTATTTTGTGATAGCCATTGTAAAGTCAAAGTTCGGTACTCTTATGTGTTACGTGTGTGTTCAATAACATTTTGCGGAGCAGCTGTTTTCAAAGTATTCAAGCAAAACTGAAATTTACATTTCTTTGTCTCCTTCTACTCTCTTAAACAAGCATGAAAACATCACAAACCACAAAAGAGAAAATCTTGTGTATGTTTGACCGAAGTTATGGACTGAAAGTCGATAAGTGCGGACGTAAGTTATAAGTGGCGTACAACTATGTGGAGCGAGTTTATCATTCACAAATCTTTGATTGGAAACTCTACTGGGGCCGTAAATGCAAGGGCGCTTTCCATTTGTCAGAACTGAAAGGCCAGACCCTTCCTGACGTAATGAGAATTTCACTATTAATCAAAACTATCCCGCTACATCAGTCAAATCCTAAATAGTATGCAGGAAGATGATGGTCCTTCAGCAAAAACCCTTGGAAAAAGCCGATTTCATTGTCACAATAACTGGTCCGGTAATGGTCGGGCCGGCCAGTTCTGATAAATGGAAAGCGCCCTAAGACTCAGTCGCAAACCAGAACGATGGACAATTACTACTCTGCGAGCAGAGGCTACATTTTCGCAATGTAATCAGAAGTGCGTAGCAGTACCTTACGCACGCCAGCTCACACCGCGAAAATGTAGAATCTCCTTGTAGGGTACGGGGATATTTCCAAGCGTGTACAGAAAGTCCTGGACAATTAAATTCTGTTAAATTATGTGCTGAAGTATTCCCTTTTCACAAATGTCCCTCTATAAAACGTTTTTGAAGCAAAGTTTAACGTTAAATGCCGTTTTAGTTGAAAAAAAAAAAAGAATGACCAGAAAACGAGTGTGAAAAAATTTTCGAAATGACGAGGGTGTTCAGTACCCTTAACTTGTATGGTTTACCCTATAGTTCCAGGAAGCCTATAGTTTATAAGCCCCGGCTTCTATATAGGCTTCGTTGCCTTTACCACATTTGATCTTGTAATAATTTAGTTGGAATATTGTATATTATCTTTAATGTATTTCTGTATACTGTTGTTGTATTTCTTGTTAAAGGCAAAATAAAATGAATGAATGAATGAATGAATGAAAGCTGCGTAAATCGACCTCACGGTTCTGATTCGGTGCATGAAATCTTCACTTCTTGCTTTTATCGCACCTATTGTATGTTCAGTATGTGTAAAAAGTCTTCAGTATGAATATTTCAAAGGACTACACAAAGACCAAGGCTACAATTCACCGACAACATGCAGAGCGGGGGCAGCTGTAGTGTCAACTATTACTGTTATACTTGCCATGGCAGAGCCTGTATCAGGAACAGCATTGACTTGAATTAAAGGTCCTTTCAAGCTCGGTATGCTCTAAAAAAGATTGTGAACAAAAAATTAATCGCTTACATGCCATATATTGATTACGCAGCTACAAATAGTTAAGCTATCAGTCGCAGTGTGATTTTGCATGCCTATAAACTTGAATCTCTTGTTATCAAAGACACTTACTGGTAGGCCTGTGACTGATCCTGGGAGGCCTGGGGGACCTGTCGGTCCTGGACGTCCTGAGCTACCTTGAGAGCCTTTGTTTCCTCGGGAACCCTGTTTTTATGATACACAAATAAATAACTAGAGGCCCGCTTCTCGAAGCTCCCGGTGATTTTTTTCGGACTCGAAACCCGTTTTTAAAATCAAAACATAAACAATATTAGTTTAAGTCCTAGATCACAATCATAGCTGGTAATTTATTACAAAATCGATTTTGTATCCAAATACCAAAAAGGGATCTTAAGATACATGGACTACATTACCGGGACGGCAGCGAAGACGTTCATTTCGCCTTCTTTTTTATCTCGCCATAATATCAACTCAATCGATTTGCCTAATGTAAAAGAATTCTTCTGAAACTGAAATATTGACATTGTATCTTCCTTCAGAAAGAGATTGAAGAATTGGACGTCCCTTTTGCAAGCAATAGTGGAGTGCCGCGCGAAGTCAGAGAGCAAGAAAAAAATAAGGTGGACGAGTCTTTGAGAGGGAGAGAAGGAGACGAGGGAACGCCTGTGGGCGGGATTAGTTTTTAAAAGATTATTCCGCCCACTTTGTCGGCTAGTTATCTAAACTAAGGTTTCGGTCTTAATAATTGTCAACGGGTGACAGACAGCACTGTTTGCTGAATTTTTGCTTTTTAAAAATATTTTATTTCTGTGTAAGACATCTCTAAATTTGATTAAGAATTGGTAAGTAAAACACGTTCCACTTTCTCTTCCGGTGATTTTCAGTCCGATCATAGTCTAACGACCGTTTCTTTGTGATCATTTTCTTCGAATTTGTAAATGTTGTTAATTAATTTTGAATTTGAAGACGAAAGCTTCCACGCTTAGCTTTGGATGACGTGCGTGAAGATAACAGAGTCAAGATGGCGTGATGTGAGGATGGTGCAACCTAATCATGAGTTCTATAGACTAAGGCTGGGTTAATAGAAGTCAAATTGTAGACAGTAACATATCTTTTTTATGGCGACAAGAAAATGGTAGAAGCAGCTTAAAAGGGCTTTTGTCTTTTTGGTGAAATAAGTTCAGGAATCAGTGTGCTAAAGCAATTAAAAAGATTACACAACAGAAGCATTTTTACCTTAACTCCTCGGGGGCCTGTATTGCCACGTGATCCCTGTGGTCCTTGGAATCCCTGCAGTAATGATAAAAATTAAAATTGTCATCATTATCATTATTACCAACACCACCATCATAATCATCATCATCATTATTGTGACAACCTGAATGAATGCATTTTGAGGCCAACCATTAATTATGTACATTTTGTTCTCTTGTTGTTGTGTTACTTGTTGTTTTCTTCACTCATTTATTTTTTTTTTTTTTTCATCCTGGCATTAAAGTCTACATTCCTCGCCTGTTGGATGTCACACCACTAAGGAAAAAAATAATCAACACTGACCTCAGCCCCCTTTGGTCCAGGGTCTCCTGGAGGACCATAAACCTGGAATTAGGAACAACGAACTTACAATACTTGCAATAATAATGACATTGGGACAATCAGAGAAAAGAGAGAAAAGCGAAAGCTTAGGCCTGTTTCAAAGGTCGTGCTACGACCGTGTCGAACTCATTTCATAAATAATAAATATATCAGAATACATTTTAAGAGTTCTCAAAACCTCTTTTTATTTTTAAGTTTTGCTTCCCGCAATAGCTATTTTATTATTTTATTAGACCTAGTTAACTTCGACGTCTAAAACCAAGTCGTACTACAGTTGTTCTAGAGTCATGCTGAAGTTGAGCCTGCTCAGAACGGCAGTAACAAGACGTTTGAAACAGATCCTAATCTCCTTCATAGCCGCTTGGGCCAGAGTCACGCAATGTTCCCTGCGGCGAAGGCATTGCGTGACTCAGCCCGAGCTGCTGCGAAGGAGACTTCCGTAAGCTTTGCCACGATTAACAGAGTTTTTGTTCCCCACATTGTCAGAGTGGGCGTTAGGCGTACTAGTCAATTAGCAGATTTAGCAAGCACAACATGAAGATAGACGTGACAGCGCGCAGATTTCAAAACCGAGTTGACCAATAGAAGAGTATCAAATTGGCACCGGAAGTCCATTTCATTCTCAGTTTTCGCCCGCTTTCCCGCTCTCATTTTACGTTGCATTGTATATGCTAAATCTGCCTAATAGAAAAATCTAAGATAAATTTGCGACTCAAGATGGCTTACCGTTGTTGTGATAAGTTCTGAGGAGGCATAAAAGAGAGAACAAAAATGAGAAGAGAACCTGCTAAGGAGGGTAAAAATCATTTACTTCTTCCTGTGTGCGAAGAATTTGTCTAATCCCATAGCCGATAAGGAAGCGTAATTAGGGACGGGCCATTATTTTTGAGGGGGGGGGGGGGGGGTTGGAAAGTTTCACAAGCAAAATCTTTTTATATGTGGCTTCTGCTGTAGTCCTCTACACAGCCGTTTTTAGTGTCGTCAAGCTGGGAGGAGCGTTGCGTGACGACACTAAAAACCGCTGTGTGGCAGACTACTCCCGCTGAAAACAATTTTTTGTGTCTCCGTCTTCCTGCAAACAATTTGTCTTGCATACAATTTATTTAAGTTTTTTCAGCCTCCGCAAACAACTTGTTTCAAAATTTTCCAAACCACCCCCCCGTCACAAAATTATAGTCCCCCCTTAGCATTGTTATATCGCTGGGAATATTTTCCCAACAGTGCGCGCTCTCATTAAAGGTAAACGTAAAGCAACCATATTTTATGACGATAACTCGTGACAGTAATTCAAGTGATAAGGGTATTAAACAAGAATGTGATGTCACCGGGGATCGAACTCGGGACCTCACCGAAGGCCGCGCACTAACGAACTGCATTCCTCCTCCTCCCCATCGGTTACTTCGAGGTCACATGCTTCTAACAATGAAACTGTTTCCAGCCAAAATTTCCGAGTGGGCAACATTTGAAAATCTATGACGTCAGAGGGTAACAGTGTTCTGCTACCCGCGAATATTGACCGACGACTGCCACTACGAGGAGGTTTAAGGAATTTCCAGCTTCTAAATTACCAGCTATATAACAAATCACTTACTGGTTCCACGGGAAACAGTCGAATCTCATTGTTTTCCTCGTCAGAATATAAACTGTTTCCCGAGGGACCATTCCTTAATTTATTATGTTGTTGAAAACAAAATTCATACCCAAACAAGAACAGGTATATGTTTTATTAATTTGATGTAGAATACCTTTTCTGTGATTTTCAGAGTTCTTGCATTGCACCAGACCACATAAAATGCAAGACTTATCTTCTGGGGATGGATGGGTAGCTAGGGAGGTACCCGGGGGAAACTCCCTTATATAAGCTACATAGGTATGTGCCGCCCCATCGGGTAGGATTTTTGCGCCGTTTTGGTCTGAAAACGGGTGTACACTTTGCTCATTTTGGTCTGGAATCGGGTATGGTTTTCGCGGGAAGTACAGGAAAATATGAACGTATTTATCGTTTCAATTCCGAATGAGTAAGAAAGAAAGAGAAATATGCGACTAATAAATGGATTTGATGAATTTGTTTGGTTGTGCTCTAATCTAAGTAATGATAACATAATTTCTGCCTAAAGGCCAGGTCTGAAAACGGATGCGGAACAGTACATTTTTTGGTCTGAAATCGGGTCAGGATTTGGAGAATCGGGCCGCACACCCCCACGAGGAACTCCCAGGAGAGTACCCCCCCGGGGAGAGGTACAAGGTTACTTTACTGACTTTTATACATACATTTGCTAGTTCCCATCTTGTTGATATGACTTGATTTCAAGCACAGTGACGTCTGTCAGTGGCTTATCAATCTCTTCTTAGTCAAATCAGAGTAATCAAATTAACTGGAAAGCCAAGTATTACTATGACCACTCCAGCTGTTATCATCACACTGTATTCAGTGTGGCAGATAAACCTTGATATTCAATTTTATGGCAATTGTTTTTCAAATAGGATCGTTACAGTCCGCAATGGTAATTCTGATTACCTTACACCATAGATAGCGTGTCGCTCATATTGTCCTTTTCTTCTAAACTAGCTTTAATTACAATCTCCTTAACCGCATTCTGTCGTAGACAACTCTACAGTGGAATCTCGATACAAAGAAGGTTCTAGGGTTCGCTATAGCAAGGTTTCGTTACATCGAACTTCTTTTACATTTTACGATTACTAGATCGGGTCGTTCGTTTTACCGAGGACTTCGTTATATAGAGGTTCGTTTAACCGTTGAGGTCCCAAGACCCGCAGTATAGAAATTCCGGACTGCAGACATAATTTCATACTTACGAGCAATAGACGTTTGTAAACAGCCAAAAAGGAGTAGCAACGGCCAAGTGAGCAAAACCATGGCTAGACTTCCTATCGTAGACTAATAATTCTACTGCTCTTGAACCATTTGTACGACAAACATAGGCTCAGACTTTGAAAGGATTGCTGTCGCGTATAGAGTGCATGGGGCAAAGGATTTGAATAGCCCCTTGTGAAATATGAGTTTACAAACATAACGCGATGACAGCTTGCGAATTAAAAATTCATTCAACGTCGTGACATAACCGGAAAATAATGTTCTGTCAGAAAATTTAATTTTTTTTCTCCTAAGTTTCTAACACGAATTATTTCGGAGGGAGTAAGTAAAATTTCATCTTTAAAAGGCTGGAGTACAGGTTTAGGCGTTATTCGGCATATTGCTTGACATTCTTCGTTTTAACACTAGCATTGGCCGTTAAAATTCAGGGTTTGTCTAATGCATTTTTCGTAGGCTCCGAAGTAAAAGTGGTCAATTTTC
>JBBMOI010000004.1:37007500-37035000 GCA_038088405.1 Porites divaricata
GGTGCTGAATAGCCTGTCCACAGACGTTGACGCGCTCGCTACCAGCGGTAAATAAACCCGCCGCGCTTTTTATTCTCATACGCTAGCTCGACCATCTTTAGTGAGAACTTTCATGTAGAAAGTCTGTGAATAGGGTAGCGCCCAGCTGGTCCTGAAGGTACCCGGTTACAGAAGGCTCTCTAGACTATTAAAATCAGATCTTATATATTAAGCCGGCAGAGTGGGTGTTATTTACCCTCGGCCGCGTGCAGAGGTAACAAACCAGCTGTGCGACTAACAAGCCACGCGAACGACTTTACAAATGCTAAAAGCAATGCCAGAAAAAAGCCTATGCTCGCGGGGTAGAGTTATTTGGGACGCAAAAGTGAGTTTCAGGACGCTAACGCAAATGGCGAGACAAGCCCCGAAACAGCTGTTCTGCAGCTAGAATTTCGTTCATCTCAGATTTTTAACTGGGTTCAAGGAGATAATGAGGACGTACCTTCCTAACACTGGGATCTGTTCGATAAGAACTCGTGTCTTCGTTGTAAAGTTTTTCATCCGCATCTTTAATTCCCAAATGTAACTGTGTATTAGCGAATGGTTTTGGTCCATCGAGATTAAGCACCCTATTAATAACGGCATCCTTATCTTGTCCTTCGCTAAACCCAAATTCAACGTTGGAATCGGCGCCAAATTTAATTACACCAATGTGAGAACCATCAGCAGAAACGTTCACATGACGGACAACATTAGCAACAAACTGTCGGACTCCAGGCCACGCAAATGTAATGCTTCCGGAAGCGTCCAATATGAATCCAAGGTCAAGAATGCATGGATCGCCTGGGTTCTCTAAACAAGACAACAGCAAAGGGATTAAAAACCGTTACAATAAACTGACACCAGTTTTCTCATGGACGAATCATTTTTAAATCATATGTCCCCCTATTGTTACAAATCAAGATCGTCCTATTGCTGCTAATTTCAGTAGAGTTATTAAAAAGCGCAGGGATAAAGGGCAGGGACGGTACAGGATTTTTCTTAGGAGGGGATGGACCACGAAGGAATGACGTAACTGACTGGTGATGTAAACAAATTTTAATACAGAATACCAGTTGTATTAGAAAGCCGCAAGTCATCTCAGCGGGGGGGGAGGGGGGAGGGTGGGGACAGTGCGCACCCCCTGCACTCTCCCCCTAGATCCGCCTCTGAAGGCGCTGTGCAGACTTACCTTTTAAAGATGTATTTGAGGAAACTACCAGCGGTTACCTCACACTCTGACAGATGGTGATACATCATTCTACCCTAACATTAACATGCTAAGTTTCAAGTTTTGTTGCCCTCCCGGCTACGTTGAAATGAAACAGTAGCGCAGTCTTTGAAGAGACCTGTTGTATTAATTAAATTTATATCTAGCGACCTCGTCGAGAGTGTCTTTTTGATAGATTTGAATATTTCTTTGCTAAATAAGAGTCAAGAAGAGAGTCGGTCATATGGCTTATAGGAAAGACCTGAATTTCTCTACAGTAAGGTGGTCATTGACCCCTTTATTTAAGTTAAGTTAAGTTGTATGACCAGACTTGCCAGCTGGTGCGGTTTTCATAAATTCGGCTAATCTTCTTTCTCTCTTTTATTTCCTGCGAAATTTAATTCCCCTTGGTACTCTTTTTTTATATTTCGTGACAAAGAAAATTCAGTGGGCATTGTGAGGCTGTGAGCTTCTCACGCAAATAACTAATCTGGTGACTGCACTGGCCGGGCGTCACGCGATGCAAAACAGAAGAATGAGACGTTTGTTCCATGGTCCTTGTCTTCAGTCGTCTTCGCCTCTAAATTAAGCAATGTAAATTTACAATAAAGTGTGTTTTAGGTTTAAAACGCTGGTAGCTGCTAACCCAAGCAAACTCCAACCTATAGGGACGGTATGTCCTTTGTAAGGTAGCCTGTATAACATACAGGCGCACTCTTTAAAGAATCGCGCAACGATCGATATATTAATAAGCTTATCGACCAACCTATATCAATCACCAAAAACGATCAAAAACCATTTAGCGAGTGGATTTGATGAAATAATTAAGCTAGCGCTGATTTTTCACTTTTCTTTTGTTGGCCTTAAATTGCCGAGTTTGTAAACAGCAACGATGTTTCTTTCATGTGGTATTAATTGTGTTTTGTCAACAATTTAGTCTGCGTAGATCCAAGATAATATGAGCCTAACGAATGAGTGCGTCTTTGTTTAAAGATGTACTTTCCGCATTATTAACGTTCAAAACAGTTTAGAAGTTACTTCTATCGAGAATGAAGACCTCAAACGATGTAATAGTCGATCTAGGAGAATAAACTTTCCCTTTTGGTTTTTACAAGCCATGTTTTGTGCAAATAGTTGTAATGATCTTCGACTTTAATTTGCCGCCCTTGATCGAGTTTACTCCATCGTAAACTTGCAAGAATGGCTACTTCAGTGAGAGGCCTTAATTCCTTACTAAATTGTAACAGGTTTAAGGTAGCATTTTCTTCAAAGTTACCGAAAAACCTTGCACTCTTCCCAAAAACAAGATAATGAATACTCTGCCACACATCGTTTTTGTAAAGGATAAGAATCACAAATGTAACTCTTAAAGTAAAGCAACACTCGGTTCTAACCGCATTTCGTCTGCAAGTGAAATAATTTTGTTGCCTTGCAGTTACAAGCAGGTTTTTCTAGTAGTATATAGAGAGAGGACAAAGAACAGAGACGACAGCCAAAGATACGGTGATATATAAAGTCTAGCGTGCCTAAGTCGCAACAGCATTCTTACATATAACAGATTGCAATTACTTACGGGCTGAAGATGTCTTAATAAGAAGAAGTCCTACAAGAAGCAGGCGAGTCCACATAGCCACGAACATTCTCAGTTCCCGTAAAAATGATGCAATGATACTACTCTCGAACCATTTATAAGTCAAAAGTTGACCAAGACTGATGGTCGAGAGTCTATCGCGCAGCAGACACGGGAAGGCAGCATCAAAGAGTCCTTTGTGAAATACGAGTAGGTGTCCTTTGCCTCGTAGAGCGATTCCAATACGCGCGCACATTGTGTAACACCACTCCCATTTGAGGTGCACCTCGAAACTCATCAGTGTTAATGTTAGCTTTGAATCCTTTTAATTTCTTGCAGTCGTTAGGTAACTGTAGAACGATCCAGCAGTGTATGAGACTCCATTCCAGGCAACGCACTGACTTCACCTAGTAACAGTACTTAGGGATAGATTGTGCCCCTCCCCACTTAGATTACTTCAGGGTAATGCATAGACATTCGAGTGACTGAAAATGAGGAGTTGATCCAGTCGTCTTGATACGCGATCTCTTTTAGGGGGGAAATCACGAAAAGGAGAACAGAAGACACTGAAGTTGGGTGAGGAAAGCTTGCAGGAGTGTAACACACACCCTCCTTAAGTAAAATTTCAGAAGCCCGTAACCTGCGTAGCATAGCCGTTTTGTCTGGAGCGCTACTGAGCGGCGAAGCCGCAAAACGCGCGCGGTTTCTATGTCCTCGCTCGCCTTTACCACTTTGCGCACCCAGCCAAAACCACCATGCTTCGCAGGCTAAGAGGCCCTCAACTACCGAGGCAAGTGTAAAGCACTCTTTGAAGCGTCAGTTCTACACGACACATGTGAGAGCTGTTGCCTGGGAACCCCACGTCAGTTTTCGCATAGACTGTGAGTAGTCTGTTATTTTTCTTTTACCCGAATGCGTAAAGGAGCCCAATCATTTATATTATTATTATTATTATTTATTTTTTTTGTAACGCCCAGACTGAGATGTGAACTCGACGAATTTTAAGAGAAAAGGCGGACTGCAAGCAGGTTTACTAGTTTTTGTTTTCCCTCGGCATGCACTGGGATGGTGGATCAGCAGTCACTGTTAGTTTTGTCATTTTGTGTCTTGAGAGCAGTAATTTACAGCAAAAATGGACTATGGAAAAAATTAGTTTAATATTAATTTGTTTCTTGACGTATGCTACACATGCCCATCTAAAATTTTTAGATGCAACCTCTTTTATTCGATAGCGAACCTTATTTGACTGGTCTGTAGGCTAGGAACTGTGTTACTAGTCAATAGGTTTGGATTTGCTTTCGGACCTTTCTAGAAACGGGCCCCTAAGGCACATTTTATTAATTATATGTGATAAAATTTACCGCGAACTAAAGATGACATAAGCTGGGTGCCTGATACTTTTTCCCCTAAATAATGTGGAATTGAAGAGGCTCTGCCTTGACAGGACAACGTCTTTGGGGGAAGGGGGATGCAGTTTTAACACTGTGGGTGAGCTCTAATAGACCTTTCCCGTATTCCGCTTATATAAGCAAACAAAAAGAAATAAGGATGAGGCTCGGGAGGACAATTTCGTCTAAATCACTGTATTTTGTCAACCCAAGCCTCGAGTTCGTGCCTTTGTTTACAGGAGTGCGGGAAAGGTCTATTCGTCCAATTGCTATTTTTTGTTTTTGCCAAAAGAGCGGGCAAAAAATAATGAAGGTAAGAGGTCAATAGGTTTAGCAGAGATGCAAAAAACTAGAGACATGCAATAGAGATAGGCAACTGTAACACTTTTTGAGTTTTTCTTCAGATCATTTCAAAATAAGTAAACATCTGATCACATAAAAATAGAGAGAAGGAGACCTTTAAACGTAAGTAGGTGTTTCTCCTCTAATGCACAATGACAACTGAGTGTAGTGCTTAAGAAGCAACTGTATTTCTTTTGTTAAAGCAAGGATAATTATCAAACAAAACATTTTGTGGTTCAAGTCGTCAACAAATGTAGCACTGTGGTCGATTAGTTCAAATAAGGATGTCGAATTTGCTCCTTTATTATGCGAAAATAATTTAACTTGCACTTTTCAGAGGATATATCACAAAGTCCCGTTGCCTGGAGCCACACAATGGTTTTGCTTGATAGTACGATTTGTGTATGTTTTGTTCGATACTTCTTTTACATGAAATAAATAAAACACGTTTGCCATGTAAGGGAATAAATTTGTATATTGCTATAGCATCTGTATATATTTAGGCAGTGGACGAGTAATACAGTGAATTCGTGAATTCTTCAGACTGCGCATGCCTTATATCGGTCTTGAAATATACCTTAGCTTAAAATTGTGCTTATCTTTGCGTTACGTAACTAATATAAGAAACAGACGGGTCCTAATTCGATGATGAAGTCTTGCTTGAGGTCTGTATCCCGGCCAGCGACATCGTAAGGAGCAGCGTCAATCACTGGCAAAGCTTCCTTGACGCTTGTGTTAAATTCCAGGATAGTTTGATGCCACTGATTATCATGTACCTGCCAGTTAACAATAATTACACAGACGGAATTACGTCAGTCAATCAAACCATACATCAATCGATCAATTAACCAATCAATTAATTGTACTCATTTGATGAAGCTAACTTAAAAGCCTTTCTCAACAATTCACTATTTACACATAGACCATAATTTATCTTGTTTATGCATAACCATTGTTTCCAATTCCCTCTGGAAATTACACTGGTCCCGAGAGAAATCGAAGAGAATGGTTATGCAAAATTTTGAGGGGAAAACAAGGAGCATTATGGTTTATGTGAAAATGATGAATACCACAAATATTCTTTGTTGTCCCTCAAAAATTGTTTTGAAAACAATCCTTATGCAAAAATTTGGAGGGACAACAAAGAGTATTATGGTATTTTTTAGATTTACTTCCTCATGACAACCACCACAAACTCTTTTAAAACTAACCCCTTCATTATTTTTTTTTTTCAGCTTTACAAGCTATTACTGAAAGCAGAAAGAATTCAAGACAGCAAATCCGATTCTGAAGAATTTTGAACTACGAAATTATCAAGTTATCGAGTCTTTTTCTTTCTTTTACAACACCATCCTCAAAACTGTCTAAGACAACTTCCACTGTCTGGCAAGCTAGTGGTCAAACCCAAACTCCACGAAAAAAAAATTGTCTTTAAGTAGGACATGTAAAAATAACGAAAGGATTTAAAGGTTTATTTGAATGGACTACAGACTCAAAAGGAACTCCTTATAAGATGCCTTTTGCAATAGTTGGTCGCCTGAACACGAAAACTGTTCGCTTCTGGAAAATTTTGTTTTTGCCAAAAGCGACCTGTTTTAGTGTTACAGAAAGTTGATCACGTGACCAACTATTTTTTCAAAAGTCCTATTGACAAAAATTGACAGAGTGCGTCCCTGTGGGATCATGGGCAGCTTAACGGCACAGGAGAAAAACGGGCCAAATCATGTACGTTTACAAAACTTACAACGATTTCGCTGTGAATATGGTCTCCGCGAATAGAAGGAAGAAGTGTGACGGGGCCCACAATAGGTTTTTGCACGTGTACGATGACGTCATTTTACTTCTACGACCAGAATGCTTCAGGGATTCGCCTTCTTTTACAAACTAGGGCTTTTGTATTTTGAACCTCACTGGGATTATCAAATGGTCTATTGCGGGTTTGAACCTGTAGGTGGGTGGGTTTGCAGGGAAATTTGTATCTCTGACGGAAGGAAATACTTTTCCCAAAGAAAATAAGTTAGGTATGCTGATGTTATATTTACGTGTACGATGGCATTTACCTTGCATTCATTTGTCACAACAACTGGTTTAGTTTTCTCCGAACTTGTCAGCTCCATGTCATTATCTCCCTGTAACTTAATGCTGCGGCCGTTATCATCTTCCCAGGCGCGAGAATTCAAACAGTGATATGTGATATTTTGGCTCACGCTTCTGCTTAAAAGTCGCAAGAATTGCATCTGTACTGAATTCATACCGTAATTTATCTGAAAAGCAAAGAAAACCTGATTATTTGTAAATAAATAATTTAAAAGATAAATACGCAACACTGTATAAATACATACCTGCAGATCACGCATTTAAAATGCTAAAGCGAAATTATCCGATTCATTCAAGATGTAATTAAGGCTAAGCTCACACTATAGTCAACTCCCTGTATTTCGGACACTGTTGGAACCTCGAGTTCGTGTCCTCATTAGCGAGAGTCCGTAATAACATGCGCTTATAGCGGTCAGACGTCTGTAATTTATTTTTGCCTGGGATTTAGCTTTTGTCCGTATTATCAGTCAGGGTGTCCGTTACAGCGGGTGTCCGCCAGGAGAGTTCTCTGTATATCGGAAAGCTCTTGCGCCAAAACGAAAACTATACCGAAAACGGCTTCTGTTCACACATAAGAACGGTGATTTTGGCGCGATTTCTGTAACCGGCGAAGCTGCAACGCGCCGAACTCGAAAGTGGAGCGTCAGAGGCATATCGGATAGGTTCTGTGCCACACTGTGTGGGAACAGATATCCGGACCGTATCGGAAGTTAATAAGTAGGGCTGAGGATGGAATTCACTGAGACAAAAATTGATATTCAGGGAGAGGACTTGGAACCCGGGGGGTTACTTGGGTTAATTTTTGCTGGTTATGTGCCGCTGGCCTCCAGAATCCCTACCTCATTATAGTCTATTCTGTGGCCATATTTTAAAACACCCCACTACTTCGTTGGGAAAAAAGTACTTTTCGCAATCCCAACCTAGTCACTTTCTGTTTATGCATCTAGCTTTTAAAGCTTTCTAACTTGGTTGTCCGAGCTTGATGTGACAAAATCCCTACATACCTGAATTTTCTGACCCCCAAAATCCTGAAAATGGGAGACTCCATTTTAGTATCTCTCATAAAAATGCAACCTCATAATAGTCAATCCAGTCGTGAAAATGCGACCCCATCCAGCGGCACATACCCATTGGCCTACTACTAGGAAGTACCCCACACCCTCAGGACTCGGAATTAGCTCACGAACCCCCCCCCCCCCCCCCCCCGTCTTGTGCCAGTATGGTTTGAACATAGCCTTACTTTCCATTAAGATATTGTTAGACATTAGTGCACGTCATGCATTATTTATACCACTCATCTTCATAAAACACTAATTGATTATCTTACCACTTCTGTATCAGTCCTTTCACCCATCCATTGAAATGGTTGTGCGTCCAGAAATTTAATCTGTGAAGAAAGAAAACGTGGGTACGTATGAACTTCTACAGTGAACTACACAGTCTCCATTGTAGGCTTCAAGCTTGAGTTCTAAGCATCTACGTGGGATCCCCCAATCTTTGATTTTGAAAGAAGAGGGGATTAGGGAAGGCAAAAATAGCTTTGTTGGCGGTTTTCCAACGTTCAGGGTCCAGTTGTTCGAAGGCCGATTAGCGCTTAACCCGGGTTTCTCTTTCTTGTGTTCAAAAGCATTTTCTCGGATAATTTTCTCTGTTATTTTTAGAGCTTCCTATCATCAACTTGTAGACAAAAAGAATTAAAACTGAAATTCTTTTTAAGCTTGGAAATCCGAATTCAAATCTCGCACTAACCCTGGGTTATCTTAACCCGGCTTTGAACAACTCGGCCCAGGAGGTTAGCTAGGAATGCCTACCATCGATTGCATTCGATTGGGTTCAAAAGTGAACCCAATCCATGAAGAAACATCCAAACCTAATTGCGGGCGACATAAGCAGCCAGTAATCCTTATCTCCAGATTGCTATTACACATGCTTCACAGTTATGACGACAAGAATGAATGGAATGTATAGAACGCAGTCTGATCACGCGCTCTGACCTTCTGTCACGTGAAATTTACGCAAAGCATCAGCATTAGAGCCATTAGAGCCAGAGTCTTTTGACCTATGATCAAATGCGACATTTGAACCGGGTCTACGGCGTATTTCATTTATTTATTGTATATGGGCAATGGTGTATGAAAAACCCTCTTATCGTTCAAATAGATGTGTAACGTGGATAAGGTTTAACATAGTGTGTGGACAACGTTTAACTGTAACACATTCTTCACCACAAAAGCTTCAACATCGAGGGAGCCCGAGAGAAGTTTACATTGATAAAGGGTAGGTAAATGATAGGCAAAAGTCCTAATAAATCTAACCTCTTTGTTATCTGGAAAAACACAAGTGGCTCCTCTTTCGAAATCGCAGTACACGTATTCTGCGTCGTTATAACAGCCTTCGTTTGGATCTACCCAGTACATGCCTTGGGGAAAAGAGAAAAACGAGAAAAATTGAGAATACAATAGTGACAAACTCATCCCATAGGATCAACAAATCGATAACGGATTGGGAGCGGGTCGAAAGTAGCAGAAGTATCCGATTTCTTCTCTTGGCCATGGCTTGGATTTGGGGACCTCAAAAACCCGTGTCGTCTTAACAAAAGAAATGAATCCTTTTCGGACATAACATTGTCCACGTAGACGCGCTTAACCTTTAAACCCTAACAAAAAAGTTCAAATTCTCATTTGTTATCCCTATATGTTTTCAGTATAAGAAGTGGGGAGAATTTGTTGAAGTATCAGTTAGATTCATCTTGCGCGATCTTTTCCTTAATTCTCATGGCCACTCTGTTTTATAAAGCAGTGATATTACAAGGAGAAATTTGATGCTGATCACTCTTAGGGCTTAAAGGGTTAAGAAATGCTAGAGTGGAAGTGGTGCACGGAATGGAGAGGGGCACATGCCTGTCTTCCTTGCCAGGTGATCTGTGACGTCATTGCGGGGGCCTGGCGAAAGAAATTTTAATGCCGTATCCCATAAACCAACGCGTGCACCAATTCAATTCAATTCAATCTGTTCCCGTCAGCTTTGGTTTATGGGATACGGCATTAAAATTTCTTTCCCCAGGCCAACACAGTGACGTCACAGATCACCTGGTGATCACCTCTATGGAAACTCAGCCTTTATCTATAAATATCGGGTTGGTGTCCTCAGTTGCCTAGCAACAAAAGGTTGACAAACAAACCCGTATACCCAAAGTTTGAAAGCAGTAATGTACGATCAAGAACAAAAGGAAGCCTAGTGCTGGGTTTGTAAGTAAGGTTTCGAGAGGTTTTGGTTCTTTTCGTCAAGATGTTAAACAGAAAAATGTATTGACTAGCACCGTTTTTCGGCTGAATTGAATATTTCCAATGACAGAAGCTTTGCGTAGTGGGTTAGCTGTTTCTAATCATGTAATCAGTCCGGTGATCGAGTTACGCCTATCTCATTTCTCTTCTTTGTTCCTTTCCTTTTTACTTTTTTTCTTGGCTTTATTTTTTTTCTGTTGACTTTTTCCCTAGAGCTCCAGGAGGTTCTCAGCGTCAGACACCTATTTCTAATATTAAAGAAATTTTGAGTTTTGCGTTGTTCAAATGAAGGACGCGCACTCTTGATGATCACTTACCACTCGGGTAATCAGGATGCTCAAGGTAAAGTTCTCTGCAAGATCTTGCGGGAGAATTTCTAGTACCGCTTTGTGATTTGTAAAAATAAATAACATTCCGAAGGGCCGTCAAATAATTTAATGTCTCAACTGGCTCTCCGTCTTCTTTCTGAAAGAAAAGAGAGATTGCTTTAGATTTTATTCAAATATTGAAGAAGAGTTAAAAAGGTGGCTGCCATTATTACAGTTACGTAAGCGGCTTCTTGTTCATTAAGAGTGTGTCCATGAGAGAACCAGGCAGGGGGTGATAATGCTCAAATCACGGATTTCGCTCAAACTTGGCACAATTGATGGGTTTGGTGAGATATTAACCTCGACAAAAAATAAGGTCGCAATATTGAATTCCCTGGGATTTACAGGGACCCCCCCTAAAAATCACAAAATCTACTCATTTTTGCATAATTAATTAGCTAACTTTGGTTTGGCTGTTCAACAAGTAGAAAAGACAAATTCAAATCTAATCAACTTTATCATCTTCTATGTTTATCAGACTTAATCCTCAGTAATTTATTTTTACTCTCTAATTCGATCTCTTCCTATTATTTAGCCTAAAGTAAGGTCATCTTCTCACTGTTTTGACAAAACCCTAAATTTAAGGTATTTTAGTCTCTAACATCTCCCATGAGCAACAACCTATGTACTTAATTCTCACATATTCTTTGAAAGACATCTTTAAGGTTATCAAATCAATCCTAAAATATTTGGGCAATCTCATACTTTATCAATTATGACGTATTATGTACATTTGACTTGACGCTTATTTGTCATTTGACGAAAATTGGAAGAAACGTAACATTCGTTTTTTTAAACAAAAATAGCACAAAGTTGTAGAGAAGTCACAAATCAGATGCCTCATTATCGATACTAATAGCGGAATTGTTAGAAAGTGTCACCTGAGGCATGTTTTCTGTGTTATTTATGGACGTTTTGATGGATATTTTATGGAACTCTTGAGTAAACACAAGGAGCAAAAGATTTAGTTCAAAACTTCGATCGGTCCAACTTGTAGGTCCTACAAGACCCAAAAACGATAAAAGATAGTGAATAAATGTTACATACACGTCTCTCAGATGCTTTAGTCCAGGTTGGCTGCTCCAGTTTCGTCTGGTCATCTGTGGCGTTACTCTGCGTTACTTTGTGACGAGGTAATGAAACATCTTGAAACATTGCAAAATTAAAAGTGTCGGCTTTTCACCAAACATTCGAAGTCTTTGACATAAGTTGTAGTCAGAGGGAACAAAATGATTCTCAAAGGACAAGAAGGATCACTGACAATCCGTCTATATCTATGGAAAACAACCACCTGCTCGAACACCCTCCATCTTTGACTTTGGACTCTGCCTAAATGATTGAATCTGTTACGCTGGACTACCGGACTACGGAATGCGGAATACACTATCTATTGTTTGCACGCGCCAATATCCTGTTATAACTGGCGTGTTGAAAATAGGTTGTGAAAGTCGTGTTACTTGGAATTTTGAGCTTATTCGATGTTGGCATTAATTACCGTGATAATAATCGTCCATAATACCCCTTTTTTATAGTCAGACCGTGCCATGCAATTTTCGACAATTAATGACTTGCCATTGGGTATACTTACTTACTTACTTATATTTTAATCCTCCTAGTCTTACAACTATACAGGATGGTATCTATATCTGGGTAAATTATTGACTGCAAAAACATAATAATAACCGTTTAAAAGTATTGAGGAAAAACTTCTGAGGTATACAAAAGACCCAAAAGGGGGCACTAATACTTGCAAAAACAGTAGGCTATTTTTTTTTTAGCTATTCAAGGAAGGTGTAAATTAAGAACAGGTTTTGAACACAAATTAATACACAATATTCACTTCTCATTTAAGCTGTCATTTGAGGATTCATACAGTGTAGAAGTTCTCTTAACGGACACTATCGTATATAGCGAATAGGTCTACTTACGACCGCCATCACAAAACCCCGTTTCAACTCCCACACAGACTCTGAATTTTTACATTCCCGTAGGCGGCTGCGGACACTCAAAGGGTTTACTGGCAAATTAGATGTTAGCTTTGATTTAAAGCTCTCGTAAGCAGACACCCGGAAGAAAATCTTATCCGCCTCTGAATGTTGTGCTTTTTTTATATATTATGTCCACAGTCATATCGCTGTTTGTCACTGTTATGAATCGTTCTTATATATCCGTTTCAGAGTTACCGTTTTTTCACATACACGTCTGGTTACACTTGAAAATACAAACTGAATTGTATGCCTTTACCTAATTTCAATAATGCAATGGTCTGATCTCTGCGTTCCCTGTATGTCCTGCGCTCCTCGGAGTATCAGAGGGACTTTAGAAAAGTCATATTTTTCATATTTTGTTCACTGGACTCTGGCTCCTGGCTCCTGGCTCCTGACTCCCGATACGATGCTTCCGTATGGTGGCCAACCGCTGCTTAAAAATGCGGGCTCCAGTTAATGTCAAAGGTGGCGGACGTTTCGTTGTTGTTTGTAACATGTGAATTGAGCTACAACAGTGGCAGAAATAATTCTTTCCATGGATTACAAATCGGCTCTCTACTTTTCGTATTGTTTTCTCCTAAAACAACTTGATTTGGATTTTTGTTCGTAAACTGATGGTTAAGGAATTTTAGTCGTACAGCGAGTCACGACGCTGAACTACGCTGAACTGGGCATCGAAGGTGGCATGGGGAACAAATCCAAGTGGGCGCAAACTAGCAGTTGAGACATCCAAGAGATACGTATATGGATTTTATTGACCGTTTATATTGTTGTTAGGGCGAAATTGTTAAAGTAAGTAAAACTGTGAATTAAATCTTTGTATGTTGTTTTTCCTTGAAAAGATCGCGTATATAGCTATCAAAAATCATCGTTAGAGCTTCTTGCACAATAATTTCAACAATTTTACCCTTATTAATGTTAAATCATTGTCTGATGAGTTTTTTTGTTCGATTTCTCCTCATTCAGAGGCAAATGCACGAATATTGTGAGGGCCTGAATTTTGATGAAATATGCAAAAGTCGTTCAGTCACATGAACAGTTTATGTCAACACATGGAAGAAAGTGAATTGCCCAAACTTTTTATGATCTTTTTCTAAACTTAAGTGATGGCTTTAACTACTCATGCAAAAGTTATAAAGATAAGCTGTTGCTCATCAGAGATATTGGAGAATAAAATACCCTAATTTTACGACGTACTCAAAACTTGGAAATGATGACCCAACTTAAGGGGACTAAGAGGGGGGAAATCGAATCGGCGACTTGAAAAAGTTTATTGTGCTTAAAGTCTTATGAACCCAGATCATCTCTCAGTGCATTTAAGTTCCAGGTGGCTTTTCTGTTTGTTGCACTGCCGTCGTAAAGTTAGCTAATTAATTATGCATAAAACGGGCAAAATGACGATTTTTACAGGGGATGCCCGGATCTCCCAGGGAATTTAATATTTTGACCTGAAATTCTGTCACATAAGTTAGCTCCTGGTACCTAACATTTGTGCCGAGTTTGAGCGAAATCGGTGATTTGAGCATTATCACCCCCTGCCTGGTTCTGCCTGGTTTTCTCATGGACACACTCTTAATATAATGGCAAAAAAAAAAACAGTTTACTTGAGAAGATTGTCATAAACAAAGAATGTTAGACCCAGTAGCATATGTTCTCATTCACCTAAATAAATGTTATAAAACAGAGAAAAACTTCAAATTCCTAATGAAGTGCAATTAGTAGAAAAGAAACTGAGGAAAATACGGACTAAAGAAAATGTTTTCGATCCCAGCCACTTAGTTCGATTAGCCTTAGCTATTTCTAAGTGGCTGTGCTCATTTTTTTTATTGTTAATTTTTCTCTTTGCATGTATTTATCTACTGTAAACTTTTCTGGGCACGAAATAAAAGATTGTTGTTGTTGTTGTTGTTGTTGTCCTGGTGAGGATAACCTCCCAACATCTTGATTAGAGGTCATTAGAATCTACCGGCGCCCTAACCGCGTGGCACTGGAGAGATATTGTATGTGAATTAATTTACTCATGATCACTCCATTCTTCAATCTCGCTCTATTATCAAAGCCCCCAAAAATATCGAAAAAAATAATAATTGGTAATTATGTCAATGCGTGAGAGGATTGTAAATATAAGCTACCTCTTTTGAGGAGTAGAGTCTGAATCCTGGGCCTTTGTTTTGGCTTCCATAAATCTAAAGATACATTGCGTTAATAATGCATCAACATTAAAATATACAGGGAATGGGATTATCATATATAGTTTTTAAGATAAAGTAAGCTCGAATTGTTGATGCAGGCAGAAGGTTGATAAGCGCGAAATAGGTGCAATAACCATTGTATCTACAGAATGAATATCATCAACTGCGTATGAAAAGTCAAAATCGAATAAAAAACCTCGCCGACATAGTCTTTAAGGTGATGTTTATTTGATCGTTGGATGACCATGCGCTTTTCCTCTGTTATGTTATAAAACACTTTAGTATAATTACATCGATGACTATCGAAAATAGAGCGCTGTGATTGGCTAGGAGCTTCGCTTTATCCCGCGATAATCACCGCACGGTGATTATAGCATTGAAGGCTAGCAGTTTTCAAAATGGCAGCCAGATTTTTTGATGTTTCGGGGTCGGAAATTGATCAATAATTTTATTTTCTCGAATAATCATCAATGTAATTATACTAAAACAATTAGTCGCCGAAGGTGACGTGAATATTGACCAATAGTCACCTCGACTTCGTCTCGGTGACTATTCGCCGATATTCACGTCGCCTTCGGCGACTAATTGTTAAATAAAGCACAGAATTCATTAACAAGCAGCTCACTGACTCTGGCCCAGTTCACTGAAGAGGGCTGAAAGGACGGAAACGGGGATAGAAATTGATCAGGCGTACGAACAGTGGATTACATCGACGCTACATAAAGCATCTTACATAGATTAACAATGAAAATGACAATAATTGCTACGTACCCAGTCAGGATTTGTTATTTTCAGACGACCAGGTGGTCCCTGCAGGTTGCACGAGGAAGTGAGAAGTCAGTACAAATAAAAGTATCGCTCAGCATTCAAACAATTCCTTTTGTTATGGAACACTTATTATGAAAGGAATATCTAATACTTAGCCACCATCCAAAGGCAATGAAATAAAAGATGGAATACAAACCATACAAATCAAAAAACATACCTGCTCTCCGGGTGGGCCTGGTGGTCCAGGGGGTCCCTGAAAGCAAACGCGTGTAGTCCAAAGAGACATGAACAATAGAGTAGATCTCATCGAATAAAATAAACACTTATTTACAAGTAAAATGGCATTTTAAAAGCTGTAGGCTGTGTGTTCATTTGATCATTCTACTGAAAAAGAATGCAGAAAAACTGTTTCAATTCCCTTCAGCCAAGATTTTAGAGGCAATGGAACCTTATGCGCATTTGAAAGTTGTGTCCCAGTAGACTGTCTGCGGTGTCCTATTATTCCGTAAGATCGTCGAGAGTTACGGGCAACCATCTTGGTTCAAAGGTACCGAGGGGGGGGGGGGGCGTCGGGAGTAAAGGTGTTGGAGGGAGGGAGGGAGGTTTAAGCCGTCCCCCACCCCTTATGTGGGTTTGTTACTCACCACCACGCTGGACTCGGTACATTTGGAACCAAGATGGCTGACTCCATGAGTACGTGCTCGATCTCGACCATCTTACGGAAAAATAGGGAACTGTGAACAGTCCAGCAAAAACTCTCAGACTAAGTTACTTTTCCTTGTGCGATAAGAAAGAAAATCTGATTCTGAAGTGGCTGGTCTCTCTAACTTGAAGCTTCGTATCATCATGTTCCACATAATATATTATTTTCTGATCAATTTCTGTTAATAATACTCTACCGCGTCAGTTTAATTCATTGAGAACTTTACTGGGTACTCTTCAGGAACAAAAACCTCGTTCGCTCAACTGTTGCTGTATTTTACGTTTACAATAAATATTTTTTCAAAATCGTAAATGTCCTACACGTTTAGTTTTCATTCTCTATATTATAAGTTATTTGAAAAAAAAAAATCACATTTCAAGCAAATAAAATCAACTTACTGTAAGTCCATCTGCCCCCTGCAGAAAAAAAAGGAAACTTTCAGTTCTTCAGGCAAATTATTGGTTGCAAGGAAAACAAAAGCAAATGAAAACATCAGGAAGAAACCAATTACCAACAAAGGTTATAAAATGATCCTAAAAAGAAAAGTAGAAAACATTACCCTTCCTCCTCTCTCTCCCTTGCAAAGAAAAAAGAAAACCATGATCAATATAATATTAGCAAATAATTACTAAAGTTATAAAGCGTTACTGGATTTACCAATTTAAACATTTCACTACAGATATAAATCAGCATTACAGCAAGGAGCCCAAAAGTGTGACCACTTTTGATTTATTCACATTCTTTCATGCAGATTTAATCAATTCAGAAGCCAGTTAGAAACTGCCCTCGACTTCCTATTGGTTAATATCTGCATGAAAAAATGTGAGTAAATTAAAAGCAGTCACACTTTTGGGCTCCTTGCTGTAGAAGGGCGAAGGAGTATAATTATTGAAATCACCGCCTGCAAAGACGATAAAAGCCTCAGAATCCGTTCATACAAGAGAGTATAGAGTAGTATTGTCGGTTTAGAATATTCACTGGGATAGGAATCTGGTTAAATAAATGGGCAGGAAAGTCAAAACAAAAAGAAAGTGAACTTCGTCTAAAAAGTAATGCTCCTTTATATTCATTTTGCTATAAAACTTAACGATAAAAAGTCACGACGTTTCGACCTCTCCGAGGCCATTTTCAAGTGCGAGTAAAATATGAAATTAGCATAAATATATTAAAATGGTAAAAACGGTAAAAACAGGAAAAATTGTCAGGAACGCTAAAATGCGATAAAATATGTAAATAAGTAAAAATAAGTAACAAAACATTCTACGGAAACAATTAAAAAGTAATTAAAACCGACCTAAACAAATAATTTTGCGCGGATGGAATCGCATTGTTTGTTTAGAGTTGGTTTCAGTTCTTTGATAAAAAACATTTCAAAAATAAGACAATCAAACTTGCTCTGGCACTTTTTTAAAATTTTAAAAAACTGCGTAATGTCAACTGGGGCTATATCGTGTTCCTCCTTGAGGTGATTTCCAATG
The DNA here is from genome assembly GCA_038088405.1 of Porites divaricata. Lineage (NCBI taxonomy): Eukaryota > Metazoa > Cnidaria > Anthozoa > Scleractinia > Poritidae > Porites > Porites divaricata. The sequence continues at coordinate 37,024,907 of JBBMOI010000004.1, forward strand.
GCCGATCCTTTGTGTTCTTCAATCCGTTGGTGAAGATGTCGGCACGTATAGCCGACATACCCTGCATCACACAGGTTACACTGAAAATTATACACAACGCATTGTTGATTCACAAGGGGTGGCTTGTTTTCCCTCACTTTGACTTCATCCTTGATTTTCCGACTCGTGTACACGGGGCTGATGTCTACATTGATCTTACGGCTGAGGTCTCCTAGTTGTCTGCGCACTGAGTTTGCAGACTTCTGATCTTTAAAAGGCAGCACGATTCTGATTGGGTCTTGTTTCTTAAGCTCTTGTTTTTGGGTAATTGCATCTTCGGACACTTTTGACTCAATAAATCGATGGATGGTAGACTGCACAAGTTCTTCTGGGTAGCACAGACGGGAAAAGGTCACTTTGAGGCGTTCACACTCTTGGTGAAATAGTTTCCATGAAGAAGACAGCTTAAAAACACGATTAAGCATGGTGCTCAGCAGTGACCGTTTATATCTTTCATCCACATGGCTATGATAATGCAACAATAGCCCAGTGTCCGTAGGTTTTCGGTACACCTTTGTGTTCAAATGGCATCCATTTCTGATGATATCCATTCCCAGAAAGGGGAGTCTGCCATTTTCTTCAAGCTCCATTGTGAAGTTGATAGAAGGATGACTGTTGTTTAATGTCATTAAGAACTCAGAGGCTGTTTCTTCATTGGGCATTGTGCTAAGCGTATCATCGACATAGCGTTTGTAGAAGGCAGGCATCTTGTTTCTGGTCTCTAGTTGTTTCTCGATGCTGCACATGAAGGCGTTGGCCATGAGAGGTCCCAGTGGTGAACCCATAGCAACACCATCTGTCTGTTCGAATAGGTCTCCTTCGAACTGAAAGAGCTGATTTTTCGTGGCAACTCTTAACAACTCGATCAGGTTCGTCTTCGTGATGTTGAGATTGTGCTCTTTGTTGAACCAGTCATTTTCGAAGGCTCTTTCCGCGATGTTTTCAATGGTTTCATCTACAGGAACGTTGGTGAAGAGTGAAGATACATCGTACGACACTAAGATGTCGTGGTCATTGATTTCCATCCCATGGAGTTCTTCGGCGAATTGGAAAATGTCACTGACGGTGTGGTCGTTGACGGACAGGGGTTTCAGCTTTTCGTCCAGCCACTTTGCAAGCTTGTAATTGTAAGTTCCCGTAGCGGATAGTATTGGACGCATGGCTAGCTTCTTCTTGTGGGTTTTAGGTAAACCATAAAGATGGGCAAGTCTCGAGCCCTTTTGGATTACTGAATCGGCAACAGTTTTGGGCAAGATCCTTTGTACAACCGAGGATAACTCTTTCTCTTTCTGAAGCAATGGATGGTAGTGCTTCGGAGGCCTTCCTCGTGTTCTTGGTCTCTCAAGTCCTATGGGCGTGAACTTTGTCTCGTCATTAATGGATGACTCCTTCAACAGACGCACATAGTCAGTTTTGTCCATCACAACTACTCCTGAGCCCTTATCGGGCTTGGTAACAATGATGTCATCTCTCTTCTTAAGCTGACCTATTGCCCGCAGCATTGCTTTAGGTGGTGTCGGATCTTTGCGTTCGCTGTAATTAAGGGCAATAGATCGTAACGTTGCCGCTGCTAATTCTTTATCACTGCTGCTGAGCTTTGGTTCTAGTTTCCAATATGCCTTTTCAAAGGTTGCTAAGATTTCTCTTGGTGATGTCCGTTGTGGAAGAGAGAAGTTAAGCCCTCGACACAAAACCAGCTTTTGGAAGAACGAGAGCCTGTGCGAGGAGATGTTCGTGATGTGCTCATCGATGTTCGTATCGGCGGCCAGAAGTCTTGAGATCTTTTTCGTATGAACACTCATCAGTTGCTGGTATTGCTCGTTGCGAAGGGTGACCATCGTTTTCAGAATGCAAATAAAACGAAGCGGCGAGCATTTTTCCTCGATTTCCTGGTAAGCATCACTGATTTCCTTCCTCAACTCCACAACTTGTTTGGTTTTCTGGCGAAGCTCTTCGGCAATAACATTTCGCTCAAAAGCAGTGGAAGATCTATTCCATTTTTCCGATTTGGTCTTTTCGACTCTTGCGAATGTAGGTGTCAGATCGAAGTTTTGACAAAGCTTTAGGAATTCAACTGCTGTCTCACAGTTTACTTGTTTTTTGCTACACTGTTCAAGTCTCCTGAACAAGTGAAGCTGATTATCGCGTTTCAAAATCTTGATGAGTAATTTCGTAGATATCGATTTTGCTATAAAACTTAACGATAAAAAGTCACGACGTTTCGACCTCTCCGAGGCCATTTTCAAGTGCGAGTAAAATATGAAATTAGCATAAATATATTAAAATGGTAAAAACGGTAAAAACAGGAAAAATTGTCAGGAACGCTAAAATGCGATAAAATATGTAAATAAGTAAAAATAAGTAACAAAACATTCTACGGAAACAATTAAAAAGTAATTAATTTATATTCTCTTGGTTTATTATATAAACGAATAGAAAATATAGCGAAGATAAGGTATACAAAAGCAAATAGATAGAAATGGCCTTCTGAGTGTTACAAATCGTTGACAACACTTCCGAAAATTGAAAAAATATATATATTCATGGATAATAGAGAGACTCTATTATCCATGATACATTATTAACATATTTCACGATAAGCTAATTATGCTCTTACAGGAGCTCCGGGATCCCCTTGCGGTCCTCTGTTTCCCTGGAAAAATATAACCGAAAAATGGCTAGTGGTTGGTCTGTCATCATGTTGAATATATTACTATGTAGGATCTTCACATATTTTATATTTGGCTTCATAAATCATATAGCACAAGCATTTGTTGGTATTACCGATTAAGTTAATGCTGTAAATTATTCATTGTAACTATTTCGTTCGCCTGTTCTTTGACAGCGAGACGGGGTAAACCAAGGAAGCGCTTGTGTGAATTATTTATCGAGGAGCTACGTTAACTAAGAGCATAACTCGTTCAATTTATCGAAAACGTTTACACATTTAATAGTTTTCCCTCAATGTATTCTGGGAATGAGGACTTCTGAGTTCAAAGGCTCCGTTTGTACTTTACCGACTCCCATGATAACCCATGATGTCTTCAGTGACATACGTGCAGGAACCTACATGTATTATCACCCAAATCATTTTAAATGACTTGATCATAAGTTAAATAATCATCGTACTTAATCGCATAAGACTTTTCAAAAATAGACAATCTGTGCTCTCAAAACAAATATCTTGAAAAACATAACAGACAAGACTGATGGTAATCTTATTTCTTTAAACTGCCGCTGATTACCCAAAGGGCAACGAAAAGGTAACGAATGCACGCTGATGCAGAATTTTGAGATTCTGTCACACCTACCTCCCCTCCAGCATAACCTTGTGGTCCAGGAGGCCCTTGACGCCCTTCAACACCCTACAGCATTGACAAAATGTTAAATGGTAAACATTTTTCCACAGGCGAATTAGACAGTGTTGAGGCTGGTCCCTTTTACAAATATGGTGTAAACAAATCAATTTAGCAGCAACAACAACAATTTATTATCTTTTTTTGTTCTTTATTCTGGTTAAAATAAACAAGATCTCAAGCCAAAAGAAATAAAGCCGCCAATCGTAAATCAACAATGCGTTGTTTACACTCTCTCATGTAATCTGTGCGATGCAGATTATGTTGGATATACAGCCCAACAGCTCCACCAAACCATTGTTGAACATAAGAACTCTGCTATCGGCTATAAACACCTTGCAGAAGCTCATGGGCAATTAGGTAGCCCGAAAGAGGGCCAGGTTCGACTTCTGCGAAAGTGCCAAACGAAATCGAATGCCTAATTCATAAAATGCAGTTTATAACAAAAGATCAAATCAAGCTTGAACACCCAGGCCGATAAAATTTTGTGCAAAACTCTTTATTTGAACTGACATTCCTGACACTTTTTTTATTAGGTCTTTAATGAAGCACTGTTTATTTAATTAGTATTTATACTCTGCAACAGACACTTATTTTTTTGCTTAGTAATGATATTAGTTGAACATCGAAATGTCATCCTTTTTAACTTTTTTAAACTGTTTTTAATGTGAGAAAGCAGTATTTTTATCCAAATGTCTATCGAAATCGCGTCTTATTAATTCTAGTTAATAACAGTTTTTGGGCCAACAGGTAGCTTATGCCAATATTGGGGACCATTCAATTGAGGTGTAGAGAATATTTTTTTCTTTTATGTACATGTCGTATACTCTCTCTATATTTCAGTCACATCTATCTATAAACGAAAGAGTATGGAAAAGGAGAGAAAGAATTTACGGGCCTGACTCAAGCGTCGAACTTCACCAACCGAATGCTAACGAGGGAAGTCTATTGATCTCTGCGCTCAATAGCATGTTGTTCGTTCGATGTGAAGTTTTCTCCTGCCCTAGACCAAAAAAGATTCCAGGGCAAAAATAGGCGTACCTTTGGTCCTTTGGGTCCAGTGTTTCCATCCTGGCCTTGTTCTCCCGTCATGCCCTAACACACATAAGACATCGATAATTAACCGGAGCTTAGCCACTGCCTAATAAGGTCACCTTCCTAGTCATTTTCACATTGGCCAATCACGTAGCACATGTACGTGAGGCTCTTCAGTGCTGAGTTAGCAATAGCGCCGAAGCAGAGGAGAAAAGCTAATGTCTTCTTGAAACCGGTTCTCACGTATGAGAAGATATAAAGGGCTACTGACTCATGTAAAACGTGGTTTAAGTAAGTCTCCGTCTATACATCAGACCCAAAGAGAGTACGAAAGAATTAGAACAAATATTATTCAATTCATGCACTCCCATGGAAGAGACAACCATAAAAAAACAAGTGAATTATTTTCAATAAAAGTTGACAGGCAATTGTTCTTACTGTTGCTCCATTTTTACCAGGCGGTCCCTGTACTCCTGTAAATCCAGTATCTCCCTGAAATTAACAAATTATTGAGGATTATCCGTCGAGAGAGCATATGAATACGAGGGGATGGAGCTAATTCCTGCAGCTTGCAAACTGAGAGGGATAATGGATCTCAGACGACTCATTTTCTTCTTCCCCCCATTGCTCAACCTTCTACGCCAAAAAGACTAACAAAAAAAACCAATTCGTTTCGAAAAGAGTGTTTTCACCCTGACGTTTCAAACTCTAAGATCAAATCAACAAGACTGGAATCAACAAAAAAAAGAACCTGCAGTCCAGTTGGTCCTCTCTCGCCTTCATCACCAGCCATTCCCTTTGATCCCTGTAAATTAAAGGTAGGAGAAAAAAGAAATAACTCCAATACGTTAATTCAAAAAATTATGTTTTACTTTTTGTGGAAACGCTCACCACTTTATTTATTTATTTACCAGCTTTTCTGGTCACAGCCCTGCCCAGAGGGAATGTGCACGAACGGGACTCAGGTCCCATGCGAGGTGCCATCCCTACCCAATCCCACAACCCGTAAAGGCTGGCCACACTAGCGGGGTCTAAGACCCCTACTCTTTTCGAATAGTGATGTGGGTTCTTTTACGTCCCACAAGAACAAATCAGTGAAAGTGCTGTGAGACGGGACCTACGGTTTTTCGTCCTTATTCGAGAAGACTTGAAAATCTAACCATTTGCAGATGTCATTACAAAGGCAGTACTTTCTTCTCAATTATTTAAAAACCCTGAGTGTTGGTCCGGCCGAGGTTTGAACCCGCGACCTCCTGCTCAGCAGAAAGGCGCTCTCCCAACTGAGCTACCCTGGGGGCCAGAGACTTTTCATGTGCTGCGCCTTTAGTGGCTCTGGCCTTTGGTCGCAACATCTCCACGCCAACCGATTGCCGCACGAGAGAAAAAACTCTGTTACCCAAGGTATTACCACTTTTGCAAAATTAACTAACACCACTTTAAGTTCCTTTCTTCGGCGACAACAGATAGAACGTGGTAATGATCTTTTTGATAGCAGAGATTTTTAAACATCTGATTAACAATCCGACAAGGGTGACTAAGAGTTTCCGTAGCTCCGGGAAAAGATCAGATTACAGCTAATCATGATCTACACGAGGGGATCAAGTTTCTGGATTACTTTTTTTATTACACCTGGCGTTAATTATTTGTCTTGTTAAAACCTGTGATCCTGTTTGTCCTCTCGGTCCAGTGGCTCCATCTTCGCCGTCTTTCCCCTACAGGCGACAAACAGCAATTGGGGAGCTTACGTAACAATCACGGCGACGGCTACGAAAATGTCACTTAAAAAGTAAAGTCGCGCTGCTTCAAACTTTATCGCGATTATTCCGTCTCGTTCAATGAAAACGTCTCCGCTTTCAACAAAAACGGATACGTGTGGACGCGGCCTTAACCTATTGCTTTTTTGCCGTTCTCGTTGACGTCGCCGTCGTCGTTGCTTAATTAAGCTCCCTTTTTATTATTAGTATAATTACATTGATGATTATCGGAAATAGAGCGCTGTGATTGGCTAGGAGCTTCGCTTTATCCCACTATAATCACCGCACGGTGATTATAGCATTGAAGGCCAGCAGTTGTCAAAATGGCATCCAAATTTTTTGATGTCTCGGGGTCAGAAATTGATCAATAATTTTATTTTCTCCAATAATCATCAATGTAATTATACTAAAACAATTAGTCGCCTCAGGCGACGTGAATATCGGCGAATAGTCTCCGAGACGAAGTCGAGGTGACTATTCGCCAATATTCACGTCGCCTGAGGCGACTAATTGTTAAGTAAACACGTACATGTATGCTGTTACAAAGCCAAAGCACTGTGGAAACATAGTAACCAAACGAAAAGTAGACTTGAATATTTGCCGACAGAACAAAAACATACTTCAGTAATACTTCTTATCAATGAGGCCATGCTCTGTTGGACACAAAAACAAACACAAATATATGTAAATCTAGCCGATTTTTTGAAAACCAATCGAACGAATTTGCCGTCATTTGAGCGAAAAGGCGTCAAAAGGCAGGTTTCTTAAGCCCAAGAAGCTCCAAAATCCACACACTAACGAAGGAAAAGGAAAGGAAAAAACGAAAGAGCAAGGAGGAAGAAAGGAGGGGTGGCGAAAAAAGTGATGGTTGGACTCTTAGTTTTTATAATGGCTACTTTGGAGATAGCTTTTGGCCGAAAAAAATGTTGGACAAAAAAGGTCCGTTTGGTGATAATGTTTTCAAAAATCCGGCTGGATACCACATATTGTTATCATTACCTACAGTAGTAACTGGTGATGAAATCATGTGGACAATTTATCAATGACTCTTGCAAGGTCTTTACATTACTTTAAAATAAAACATTCAACAATGTTCCTTACTGGCTCGCCTGGTATGCCAGTCTCTCCTTTCGTTCCTGGTTCACCATCTAATCCAATTAAACCTTGTGGTCCCTGTCTTCCCATGGTTCCATTCACTCCATCGTCTCCCTAACACAGTATTACCGCACTTAGTTTCAATACAGAAAAGCTGTACTAACGCCATGGTATTAATGAAGGTATAAAATTTCACTTAGAAGGGAATTGAAACAATAGGGAGTCGGCAAACTATAGATTTATTTTTCGGGTTTCTGGCTACAAAACTCAAAAGTACAAGGCCAGGCCGTTTGCCATCTGTTAATTGTATCAATACTATAAGGAAAATCCAAATCCGTGTAGGGCTCTTAAAATTCGTGGCCCATTGAACATACTTGAAAAAACAACCAGCCAATTGTGAAAGAAAAAACGGCATCTCTAAGCAGTGAACCTCTCCTTAACCTTGTCTTTCTCCTCTTCCCCAACAAAACAAAGAAACGAAACGAAACGAGCAAAATGGTGCTATGACTTTACCTTTTGTCCAGGCTCTCCGTTTGTTCCTGGTTCACCGTCTTCTCCAGAAAATCCCTAACGTCATGAAAAAAAATTGCAGAGAAAATTTGTTTCCTGAATTACGTAACACATCAACCTCAAATTCACTTTGATTTGGCAGATTGGAATGCCTCCATTTTTCTCAGTGAAAACAAAACAAAACAAACCAATTTTGCGGGAAATTAAACGAAATCACTTTAAGATGAAGAGGGGGTCTGTAACCTATTCTATTCAAAATCATACAAGCAAATAATGGGCTACGAGATTACAGTCCTTATTATATCCATTTTGAAATCACTGCATGTTGCTCCCTGCAACCTGATTGGCTATCAACAGCCGGTGAGTCTGATTTATTCACAAATCACACTGTCTATTTTTTACTCTAGATCGCATCTTTCATGTTCCAAATCGCATCGTGAGATGTAAATAATACAAACCGGTTACAAGATCGATGAAATTTTTGCAGTGATTGAACTCTCTGATTTCAAACTGGCTTTAATAATGTGGTACTTGAACTTCGCGTCGAGTAATTTTAATCTGAAATCAAACTGATTTCAACTCGAACTCGTGCAAAATCACGCATATCATTTCAGGCTAAATGCACTCCCAGTACTCAGTTCAATTGCCATTATCAAACGCAATTTAGCTTACCGGCTGTCCGTTTCGCCCTGGGAGCCCTTCTTTTCCTTCCTCTCCGGGAAAACCCTGCAAAAGTAAAAAATGCCATATAAGGACAGGCATGAAGGACAACAATGGGAGCATAACGCGTGTCACTCAAAAGTCTCTAAAAAATACGCCAAATTTTCAATAAGTTTTCAGCTGCTCCAAAAGCACTAAAAGATGCTGACACTTGTAAAGTCCCTAAAGGAATCGCGTGCCATAAGATATCAAGATATTAGAGACCCATCCTTAAAACTTGGCATATCCATACAAAAACTGGCATACGTGGCTTTGTAAAGACGGGAAAATGTTGTATACTTAACACGAGAAAGCAAAGTATGTCGCCAGTTCTAACTGTACAGTAAACACCCGCACATGCATGTAAGAACCTATGATTTCGGGGTACAGACTGATCTGATCAAGTTCTTATTTACCGCGTTCTTAGTGAGAAATCAGCCTGAAATTAATGTTCTTATAAGTCAAAATTCGTTTCAAAATATATTATACTATTAATAACATTTGCTATTCATCAGCCTGAATTGGCTGTTTGTATGCTGCTTTATGGCCAACTTTCAGCCTGATGTTCTTATTCCACTTGTTCTTATAAGTGGGTCTTTTTACTGTATAGAATCATCTTTAACATACTCTAAATCCAGCTTCTCCCGGTGTCCCTGGAGTACCATCCGGTCCTTGATCTCCCTGGGGTGCAAAATAAATGATAAATTTTTGTAATAACTAAAAAGAGCCTGAAGCATCCGTAATACCTATTTAAACCAAACATAGCTAACGGAAGATTGTTTTTCGTGGACTATACAGTAAACCTCTATACAGAGGCTAGTGGAAGTAGATGCCCTTTCTAGGCATGATGCATAGGGTTTTTAGTTAGTTAGTTAGTTAGTTAGGTAGATATATAGATACAGGAAGGTCGCTGGTTTTTAGGCAATGAATAATTAATAATAATAATAATTATTATTATTGTTATTTTCAATGATATAAATAATAGTTTTATTGATAACAAAGCCACTTCTAAAAACCTATTCACAGTTAATTCGCTTAAAAAAAATGTTCAGTCAAGACACTATTTACAATTCCTTTCGATTAAAAAACGTAATTTATTTTGATTAAAAACAATATTCATTTAACTAAAACATTTCATTACTATTTTTAAAAAAAAACTATTTTCAAGGGAAAAGGCATTTTTATTAAGGAAATTACTAAAAAAGAAGGAAATTAATAGCATTCTCAAAGCTTTAACGAATATATGCGTGTCCTTTTTCAATGTCTAAGTCAATGCCCGTCAAATTGACTAAAAATGGAAGTCAAAATGAAAGTCAAATTGACTCTCCTAGAAACTCGCGAACCTCTTAAGCAAAGTAGTGCTGACCTGAGCAGCGCAAAGGACACTCTTGCCCTGTTCCATGACATGACATGGATTGTAAATAATAAAATGATAATAATAATAATAATAATAATAATAATAATAATGATAATTTCTAAGAAAAAATAACTAAATTATGAGGCTGGTTGATAGGATTGGTACTGGCACTTACAGTACAATGAGACGGTAAGCTTCGTCCCAAGTAAGGTAATCAGGATTCTGAAATTTGGGAAATGTTTGCTTGTG
>JBBMOI010000004.1:37040000-37050000 GCA_038088405.1 Porites divaricata
CGAATTGTATTTCGTTTTATCTTTTAAATGGGTGTCAGTGAAAACAAAAAATCGCGTTACCTCGAAGCTATCTCTCGTTCTTCTATTTAGGAAAATTTTAAAAGAACGTATAGTTTTTTTTTTTAAATCATCGTCTTAATGCATGCTCTTTCTACACATAAAGCCATGTTTATCAATAATCAATGGCAACTGACTCAAACGGTGAACAAAATCCAAAAAAGGAACCTTCAACAACCTCGTGACGCTTTACCGCACAATTGATACCGTTTTACTTCCTCCGCCGCGCCACATTGAAATGAGTCATGAGGGGTAGGGTTCTGCCGTTTGATAAACCTTTTTAAGACTTTCAAGAAATTTTTTATGCAACAGAGTGCAGAGTGATTAGTTAGTTTTACGGTAATTTCAATTCTGTTAATCCTGCGTCTACTTTAATTGTATATTGCATAATTTGTAAATAATTTAATTTGATTTATTTTTTTTATTGTAATTGCTGTGCTTTAACAGGGAAGAGCCACCCAGTGGATTTGTTAATAAACCATTATTATTATTATTATTATTATTATTATATGGCTTGACCGTACTGCATGAGCGGATACGGTATTATTCTCCTTTTAAGTCCTCTTTCACGATATAAATTTAGTCTCTATACAAACCTTTGAGGCGGGAATTCCTGGTCTTCCTTCTATTCCTGGTTTACCTTCAGGGCCCTGAAACGAAATGATATCAAAAGAAATTAGTTCGCAGGCTCATTCTAGTGGCCGCTAAATAACATGTCTCCAATGGCATACATGTTGTAAAAACAAAAGCTCTCTCAAAGATGTTGGTAAGAGTTTAGTATAAGACAAACAACGTCTACCGGGTTCGTAAATTATTGGATACATGTATAACGCCACAAAAATAAAACAAGAAGAAAGAAATAATGTTCAGAAATAAAAGCAACCAAATTGCAATCTTACCGGTCTTCCGGGAGGTCCCGGCCTTCCTAGATTTCCGGGAGGACCTCTATTTCCCTAAAAAAATATTGAGATTAAACATAACCTTGGAAATCATTGCAAACAAAGTCACCAGGAAGTTCTTTTCAGAAGTAGTTTTATTAGAACGAACCCAGTTTAGGATCAGGTGATGGTTCTAGCTGAAACAGTTTTATCAACAGCCTGAGGGGATGAGCCACCAAGCAAGGGCGAGACCAAGCAACATTAGTACGAGACAGTTCTGATTACTAAGGGCCCATATTAATTAAAAGGTTCTAACCTGACAGCGTCATTTGCATGATCTAGACTTAAAAAGATGCAGCCTTATTACAGAACATAATAAACAGTGCCACACTGTAAAGTAGTGCTGGCATGAGTAATCTCACAAGGTCTCTTTTCACTTGTCACGCCGCTAGAGGGGTTTATACCAAATGCACATAATATCACAGCAACACAAAAAAAGTATGCTATTTACAGTGTATATGACAGTAACATTTCGTTTACAGGCCTGGGGCTCCTTTTCTCGAAAGTCCCGGTAACTTTTCGAGCCCGAACTGAAATATTCAAGGATAAGAGCGCGGGTTCTAGATAGCAAACCAGTCCATGTTTATTTTTATTAACTGATGGTTTTATGATATTGTCCAAAAGACTATTGAAACCTCTATCTTGAATGTAAACAAAAACAGCTTCTTTGGGGCCCGTTAATTATCGGGAGTTTCGAGAAACGGCCCCCTTGAATGCTGTAATAACAGTCCGCGTTACATGATGTAGGATGTAAAAAATCACGTAGCATGACCATCACATGCACGTTACAGAAAGCTGAGTCTCTACTTAACTTACAGGGTTTCCTGGACTTCCCATTTCACCAGGTTCACCTGCACTACCAATGGAACCCTAAAAGTTTAAAACAAGTGGCTTCCTCAGTTTGACAACAGGTACATCGGAAAAGGTTTGTATTCACTAGAGGTACTTATTATTTACATGCGTGGAATATAATAATAATAATAATAATAATAATAATAATAATTTATAAACTTATTGTGCGCAGCTTAACATGAAAATGATCAGCTGCGCATTACAACTACATTACTTTAAAAGAAACAAATAAAAAATAATGCATTAAAAAATAAAAAATAAAAAGAATATATATGCATGCAAGTAAGAACTGAATAGATAATATTATGGTTAGCGCCTCTCTTCAGAAAATGAAGTGTGTCATTTAAGGCGATGCCATTTTTCAACTCTTTTTAGTTCTTTCCAGCTTATTTGGCTACACCTTGTACTATTTCCTTCTTCCGCATGATCATATTTAATTGTTTAAATGTTCTACCATGAGATTCCCAACCGGATGATTTGGGTAAATATATTGTAAGCACTAATAAAAACAATAATAATAAATTAAAGTATTTTACTACACTAAGTCGTTCTGTCAAACTAAAGAAGGTAGAAGCTTAAAACATTATAATAATAATAATAATAATAATAATAACAATAATAGAGGGAGCCCAACTCGCCAAGGCGGTTTTCAGTGGGGCTCGTCATTAGGTTAAGGAATAACGATAGAAAGAAAATAAGATAGCAGGACAATAAAAAAATTGCCTTTTTTATATGATTTAGAGTGATTTACTCTTTATATTTGTGCTCTCAACAACGATAGAACGAAGATAGAATAACAGGACAAAATAGAAATGTTCCTTTTTTACACAAAATAGATTTTCTTTAAAAAAGTAAACAAAGTTGCGATTCTTGACTTAAAGAATTTAATAGCAGTACCAGTTCTCCCGTTGTTCCTTTAGGTCCAAGATCTCCTGTTCCACCCTTGGATCCCTGAAGGAAAAGCGTGAAGCTAACTTATCAGCTGACAAAGGAAAATGAATTGATGAAATGAATACGAGATTCCGACTTAACATGTCTGAATATTAGGTATCCTTTCTAGGCACATAAAGCAAAACATGGAAAAGGACTCGCAGGAAGCATTGCAAAGCGAGGAAATGCCCAACTACATGGCAAGTCCGATTGACGGTCTTTGGTTTTTTATTTACCCCATGGAGTTCTTTTGTTACTTTAAAATAATCCTAGCCTCCAGGTTGCTATTACGCATGCGTCGCATGTATGTAGCCAGCATTCGTCTAGATTTTCACTAAGAATGAATTCGAACAGAATGCGCAAAATGCAATTTGATCACTGGCATTTGGACCTTCTATCACTCGTAATCTGATCACGCATGTTTTGACTTTCTATCGCGTGAACCTTACGCCAAGCACAGAGTGGTGCAAAAGCGTTGTGACCTTCGATCTTTTTCGACAGCACTCTGTAACCTTTGGTTATCACCAGACCTAACTGCTTTTGGAAATAAGTTAACGCAAACAAAATATACCTTGGATCCAGCTGCTCCTTTAAGACCACTTGGACCTCGCGGCCCAGTTGGACCCTAAACATAAAGTCAATAAGAACACAGAATGCAGTGTATTAATACATTTTCACTGCGCAGGCTCAGTAAATTAAGTAGACATCAATACCATAATGGCACATTAATAGCAGAGAAATGAAGCGCTGAAAAGCGGTCAGTCAAAGAGCTAACAGAGTTCTGCGCAAGGCCAGAAAATTCCCTGGTTATTATTTAGAGTACGACAATTTTAACCTTATAATTACAGACAACATAAGGATGTTTTAGAGGGCGCTTTTTTATCAAACATTTCTGGTAATCTTACACAATTTAATTCTTTTCCTTTTTTTTTTACAATATTCATTTTCGCCTTTGTGGGAAGTTCGGTCGCCTAATAGTTAAGGCGCTGAACTCCGGATCGAGAGGTCTGGTTTGAGTCCAAGCTGAGGTGATTATATTGTATCCTTTTGCAAGGAACTGTACTCTCGTGATACCCTACCATATCCACAGGTATGAATGGATCCCGCAGAAATAAATTGTTAGGGGTTACTCCTGAGATGAACTAACAGCTGAAATATGCCTAATCTCTCTATGTTACATGGAAACCAAGGACACACTCAAATCTGATGGGACCCTTGGCTAATAACCAGTCTTTACCTTACCTTGCCTTTTATCATTTTACTTGAAAAGATTGCAGTTTGAGCAATAAAAAGCGCGCATCGATACTTTTTATGGAAACCGATTTCAAAGTATTGTAACTGTTAAAACTCACGGCCGGGCCTGCCAGTCCGGGTATTCCTGATGTTCCTTGAGATCCTTGTGCACCCTTAAATGAAACACAAAAAGAATAATTAACAATTAGTCGCCGAAGGCGACGTGAATATCGGCGAATAGTCAGCGAGACGAAGTCGAGGTGACTATTCGTCGATATTCACGTCGCCTGAGGCGACTAATTGTTTTAGTATAATTACATTGATGATTATTCGAGAAAATAAAATTATTGATCAATTTCCGACTCCGAAACATCAAAAAATTTGGCTGCCATTTTGAAAACTGCCAGCCTTCAATGCTATAATCACCGCGCGGTGATTATAGCGGGATAAAGCGAAGCTCCTAGCCAATCACAGCACTCTATTTTCGATAGTCATCGATGTAATTATACTAAAATAAATTAAGCCGAATAGAATTCATATTTATAACGGAATTATAATTACTTTTCCACAACGTAAAGACAAAATTATTTTCTAGCATGCCTGAGAAGGACCGTTAATAGTCCATTAGGACGATGTACAATTCCTTTCGACTAACAACAAAAAAGAGACTTAATTTCGATTGAAAAAATTCATGTTATTAAAAATATATGTATTCGAAAAAAATTCGATTAAAAACGGCTCATTTCAACTAAACTAATTGAAGAGCTCACGCCATTATTACATAACATGGAAAATACATTTACCCCTTCTCCTCGTTTTCCAGGTTTTCCTGGAATGCCATTAAGACCATCTTTGCCCTGTTACGACAATATCAATAAAGACATTTAGTAATAATAATAATAATAATAATAATAATAATCGATGTTTAAACAGGGTGACCCCTTCAGTCACAGGCCTGGTATCAACGGGGGCCCTGTATAACGTAAAATAAAAAGAGTATGTAAAAATAACATTTATAACATAGCGCGCGTGCTTGCCCTATATAAGTCCTATTGAGCCGCTATGAACAAAATCTTTATTTACGCACGGGCGTGCGTAAATAAAGATTTTGTTCATAGATGACGTAAGCATTTGTTTTTTAACCTGGCTGCAAAGTTGTCGTCTTTTAAGCTGCAGTGCAGTTTTCCTTCTCTTTAAAATATGGAAGAAACCACCGAAGAACTGCCTAATTTTTCAATCGGCATTGTCCTTTTACGTCCTGATCCAAGAGCGGCTGCAAAAATAAAGCCGAATTCAAAAAAACTCGCAAGTTGTGCATTTCGCAAATTTGTCGCAAGACCATCTGAAGCAAATTTTGGCCGAGAGACATTCACTGGGAACAGAAAAGGCAGCAATTGGTCATTAACAACAATTAAAGGTAGAATTTACGTTTTTATTGTTGTTTTTAAATTTGTTATGCACTTTTGTTATCGCCGAACAATCCGACTAAATCAGGAAAATTCCTCTTGCAATAACAAGACAAATTACAGAAGAAGACATAGTAATTTTTTTGCTCATAAAAAACAACTGCTGGCTGGTCTTCTCAAGTAGCCGTAATGACCAGCCATTGTCGTAAATGAATGTAAAGTAGAATGACAGTCGTCTGCGCCAAAAATACAAGTTTTCTGGATTTCGCCGAGCAAAACATAAACATCCTCTCAGCGCCGGATCCAAACCATGCTCCACGACGTCTTACGAACATATGAGTATTTTAACTTTACGTGGACTTTAAGACGCATTCATCTTTGTTTCTGCTTAGTTTCAATTGATCGTTAAAGAATAAATAGGCAAATTTTCTTTCTCAGTTTTACAGAAAGAATTTTCTTTCAAACTAGGCGATTGTGACGTGTTTGTAACCAGCCAGTAGAAGAGCAAGCATTTTTGTCAGCTATGTTATAAAAGAATTTGCTCATGCTTTTAGCTGTGCGTATATCGAGTTATGGATGCACTTGGGAAGTTTGGAGAGCACTCAAGAAGCTAGAGTTGCACGAGGCGATGCTCTCCAAACTTCCCGTGTGCATCCATAACTCGATATACGCACGCTAAGCATGAACAAATTCTTAAATATCCATAAAAACGAACTACTTTAAAAGATACGCTGAAATGTTCAAAAATTAAAAAGCTTAGAAAAAGGTAATAACGTTCCCATAAAAATTGGATGTAGATTGGAAATGTTCTAAGAAATGACCTAAGAATAAAAATCGGAGATAGCCTTGAAACGCTCCTTAGGTCGCAAAATCTTTATGTTCGTTGGAAGGCTATTAAATATGCATGCACCATGATAATAAAAAGACTTTTTAGCGACATCTATATGAAATTTGGGAAGTATAATGTCAGTGATTGACGATCTAGTGCATCTATTAAAAACATGTTGGTTGTCGCTCTGTAGCTGTCTAGAGATGGGACATTGACAGAAAGATCTGGGACCAGGATTTGGTTTTCAGAAGAAAAGATTTGAATACAGTACTATGACTACAAATCAAATCTCTGTCAATTCTAAAGAATGTAAGTTTGCCCTGTAAATGTGAAACTCACTACCTTTTATTTCGTTAGTTATTATTTTTCGTCCAATTTATTTCGTGCAATATTTTTCTTCTTCTTTGTGTTTCACTTGAAATAGAAATTTTAAAAAAACGTTTGCACTGTGCCTTCGAGGTTAACTTTGGGTTCTGAATGTTTTCACTTCTGACCTTTTTTTTTTTCCATTTAATGAAGGTAGAAATTGTACGAACTTCGGTATCTTTGGGACAAAGAGAATGTCCATAATAAATAGGTGATCCTGTTTTGGAGGGTTCGAAATGAGAGATTCAACTTTCTCCATTTTATTTTAGTAAATTGTTCAAACAAACCTTTGGTCCTCTTAGTCCTGGTGGGCCTGATGAACCCAGTCTTCCATCTTCTCCCTGCGTAGCAGCGAAAGAAATATTAGAAGAAACAACTATCCTAAAACTGAGTGAGCGCTTTAGAAAGAGATTTCCCAAGATGTAAGCCCAGGAAGATGTATTGCTCAAGAGCAACCCTTTTTCTTTCGTCTTCAATATATCGCTAGCAGGAAAAAAAATAAACATTTATATGATGATTATTTAAAAAGGCATATTAATGACAAAAGCGTCATGGAAACACTCACCGGCATCCCATCTTTGCCATCAAAGCCAATTGCTCCAGGAAATCCAACACCACCCTGATTGAAATAAGTAAGAACCGGAATAAGATAGCGTATTCACAGCAAATATAGACTAAAAGAATGCCAGCAAAGTACATTCAAACAACCTCTAGAAGTCTAGAATGAAAAAAAAAACTCTTTAATTTCACTATTTCTCACTTCATGATTAACTTTTTAGTTAAGTCCAAGACGTCAGCATGAGATAGACAGATAGATAGATAACTCGTTTATTAAAAATCACAACTAGCAGCCATAAGCTGAATAACTTGTGTTATATACATGGTGATAAAAAAAAAACAATCATACAATGCTAAAATTACATCAAATCTAGTATAAAAGTTCTATTTACAATTGTTACTTATCTGCATAGTGCATTATAAAAGAATTTCTAAACCTCTTTGTTTTTACTCGTGGGATTGAAAACATACGCCTATTCCTAAAGTGATATCTTTCATTGTTGTTTCGCGCGGGCAGCAGGCCAGCTAGTTTATGCTGGCCATCGCTCTCTACAATTTGTTTAAGCAGAGTGCAACATAATTCCTCGCGTCTATGAAAGAGTGATTTTAAACCCGCATCTTCCAGGGCCTTGCTATTCGAGACCTCTGGGAATAGAATCCTTAAGACTCTTTTCTGAACCCTCTCTATTTGGTCGGACAAATAGGCTGGCAAGCTGGAATGGAAAGCCTGGCATGCATATCCTAGGACGGAACGAATGCTAGTGCAATAAAATTGAATTAAGGACTTACGGTCTATGCCAGCGTGCTTAAGTTGCTTAAGGTAATTCCCTTGAAATTGTTCTACTATCAAACTTTTTTTGAAACTTGGCATGATGAACATTCATGATATGAACATTAAAAAAGTGCAATAAAAAGATGGGGTCACCGTGGACAGGGCTTAAAAACGGCTGATTGGTCGAGACGTTGTGACGTAAAAAAGTGATCTCGCAGTTACTGCGCATGCGGAAAGTTAAGAATGAATGATCTTGTTGTCAATATGGCGGACGATCGGTGGCCGATTCGGAGCTGTATTTCGGCGCATTTTTCAAAGTTCTTACTATATCAGGACGTGTTGTTAAATGATATTTTTCAGTTTGTAATTTTTGATACCCAAAACATAGTGCTTCGGCTACTTAATCAATAGATAAAAGAGAAACATGTTTTGATGCAAGCAGACGTCTTGAAGGGAATAAACTGTCAACAACTTTTAAACGTTCGTGGCTTCTAGAAGAGCCATTTTGTGTCGCAGAGGCCTTTTCCATGGATTGATGACGGCCCCTCAAGCTTGACATTTGATTTTCGTACTATACAGTTAAAGGTGCGCGAAGTGGGGTATTAAACAGTCCTCGTCAAAGTCTTCTGTATCATCGTCTGCTTTCTGGTTGAACAAATCCCCTTTGTCATCATCTTCATCGCCATGATCGTCATTGTTATGCAAGGTATCTGGAAATATATTTTTTGGTTAGGTTATGTGAAATGTTTGTGCCAATGATCACGCGCCGATTGAAGTTGTTCAAGTTATTGCTTTCTCTTTTACAAGTTAAAAAACTCAAATTGTTCATGAATAGTAAGTTTATACAAAATTTACGTAACGATTTTTTTATTTTCATTGTTACAACAATCAGTCTCAAGATCAGATAGTTGGGAAACACTGTTCAATAACACATTTCTTTTTATTAATGACTGAGCCAGTTCTTTCATCCGTTGTACCAACAAAGGGTAACATGTGCGGCAGTTTACTTCCTCAATCCGGAAATAACTGTTGTCTGTGGATTGCTGGTTTGTGTTATGCACAATCGAATTATGTTTTCAAAGCTCCTGTTGTGTACACAGGTTTGCATGTCACATTTCAGGCAAAGATTAGGCTCATGGCCAGGAAAAGCATAGCCAAGGGGAAGGCAATGTTGGTCTAAATTGGCATGAAAAACTGGAAAATGGTACCCTTGGGCTGAAAAAGTAATGAAAATGAAAAAATTATCTGCAAGGCTTGGCCAGGTTATTTAGACAGAATCAATTTTGACTTAAGTTCTTTGTTTACTTGACAAGGAATTTCTTGAGGGACATACAGTGACTGTAGATTTTAAATAATACCAGCATAAATATTATAATCTATCTTTTCAATACCTGATACTTTTTTCTTACTTTGGGAATGTTTTATGTTTTCAATCTGCTTTGTCCATACGTCACTGAAGATGTTTGTAAAAAATTGTGCTGCCAAAAATACCAGTGCAGCCAAATTTTTCCTTCCTCTTGCACTTGTATACTGATCAGGGACCATTCAATAAATGTATTGTCGATTGTTCTACCACTGAGTGCATGGACTGTTGTTCTTATTTCAGTTGGGCAGTGCCTACACAGGAACATTCCTTACTTTTGTTGTAGTTCAATGAAGACAAGTAGTTAAGCAACAACATCAGAAGTTCAGTCATACACAAGCTAATGACATTCCATTCTAGGTGAATGGCCATCTATATTCTTGTATATGGCATTTATCTTGATAAGTCCTGGAAAAATAATAGTCCAATAACCACATACAAGGTCAATAATCACAATAGTTCACAAACCATACAGCAGCCCAGTGCTACAGGCAATAATTCAAGGAATTTAAATCATCTATTTAATTCTTTTTGAAAGGATGTGGAGGGGATGGGGCATGGAGGCAGTGGTCTTTATTTGCATAGCTGTTTAAAAATTATTATGGCTGATTAACATTTATTTATGCTTTGACAGAAAGTTATGAAGAAGATAGAAGAAAAGTCCAAGAGTACACGGCTTTGAAGAGCAGCAGATAT
>JBBMOI010000004.1:37055000-37185000 GCA_038088405.1 Porites divaricata
GAAACCTGGCCTCCCTGTGCGACCGTGGGGTCCACGAGTCCCTGGTAAACCCTGCGAAAGGAATGAAATTTCTTAACGATCGCCCTTTAGAAGTTCTTGACAAAAATACGCCGTTTAAACGGCATAAGGTTGGGTTAACAAAGTTAAATTTCTACCAACTATAGGTAGTTACGGCTGGATCTTTGTAAGCAACATTCATTCAAATCAAGTTTACGATCAAATGATCTGGTGTGGAGTTAACAAAATCATATCGTGCTACTTGCAATTGCTAGCTACGATTTACCGGTTTGCCATCTTCCCCGTTAATCCCCCTTGGACCATAACGACCAGTTGGTCCCTGAATTGAATGAAAAAGACAATTAATTATTTTTTACGAAAATTTCAGTTCAACGCAGTTACAAAGTACATTGTAAAACTAGCAGAGAGAAAAAATGAATACTTACAGGAGGTCCTGGCAGGCCAACCTGTCCATTAGGTCCACTCTCGCCCTGTAGAAAATGGATGTCGCTGCTTTTAAAAATGTCTGACAGTCATGCTTGTTTGCTAGTAATATAAGTATGTGTAATCAAATAGTGACGAGTGAAATTAGGGAATAATTTCACGCGCGTTTTGTCCAAATCCTTATAATTTCCCGAGCCTTTAGGCGAGGGAAATAATTTCCCTCGCCTAAAGGCTCGGGAAATTATTAGGATTTGGACAAAACGCAAGTGAAATTATTCCCTAATTTCACGAGTATACCATTTGATTACCTATTAATATCATGGGTGACGAATTACTTTAGCAATCGAGGATTTTTGACTTGTTTATCATGGATCGTATCGATCGATCGTGAACTCCACTCTCTCAAACGTTTAGAGCTGAAATTTGGCTTAAGTTTTCGGAATTTTTCGACAACATACCTCTAAGAATCCTTCTTGATGTGCTCCTTCGTGTGTTCAGGTTTTCTAAAGCGTCTTTTTATGCCCTGGCATCTTCATTCATGACATTTTAAAACTTCGTCGCCATCTTGAAACGGAGACGTACGGCAGGTTGCCATGGCAATTTTGTAATTTCACATGTGAAATTACAATTAACGCTGAAATTTCGCGCCAAAATTAAGGAGTAATTCATCACCTATGATATTAACCTAATAATACACTCAGAAAAAATTTTAAGCTTACCGTTTGACCAGGTTTACCATCTTTTCCACGCTCTCCAGGACGCCCCTTTTTAAGATAAAAAAGGGAAAATTGTTTTAGTCTTACTAGCTAATTATACTAAGTGTATTTTAGACACAGCAATTTAGTCCCAAAACATTGCTCAGTAGTTTTGCTGTCAGTCGTTATGAACCTTAAGACCTAAGACTTTATTTATAAAAAAAATTAGTTTTCAAACTTAAAGAATTTACATCCAAAACACAATTTTACGGGTCTACGACGAACAAATATGTCTTCTAGTAGTTGAAATACGTCATTTGTCTTTGACTAGTAAAAACGCAGTCCCTTATTAACCAAATCAGTGCCATCATCGTTTGGTTACTTCATTTCCTTTTGGCCACTTACTCTTCGGCCAAAACGTCCAACAAAACCAGGTGGCCCTTGAGCTCCAGACGGTCCCTACAAAACACAAACAAAAAAACGAATCGATGTTATGTATTTAGAAAAAGAAGGTCTTAAGAACAGACTATGTCAGTTTAAAAACACTGTATTCTAGCGATAATGATAACGAGTTTGTTGTTCGTGTTACTGTTACCGTTAATTATTGTTTCGTTAAGTTTCCTCGATTAGAGCCGCTTGTGGTAATCTAGTAGTATACGTTAATTAAGTTGTTGATTCATAGATTGATCGATTGTTTGATTGGTTGACGATTGTTGTTTTCAATGGCTTACCACTTGTCCCTGCGGACCAGGGAGACCCATCAATCCTCGGTCACCTTGGTATCCCTAGAAGAAAGCGAATAGATTATTATACTAAAAAAGGAATCCATATGAACTTCATTTGTGGTCTCCTATAACTTTGGATCCACAGATTCACATAACACAGAACTGAAAATGTATAGTCGAACCTCTCTAGAACGGCCAAATCGTGACTTAGCCTCGTTTTGAAGCAGAGGCTTGGGCGACTCAGATATAGCCTATAACTTCACACTTAGCCTCATTTGAAACAGAGGCTTGCGTAACTCGGAAATGGCCTATAGCTTCACACTTAGCCTCATTTAGAAACCAAGGCTTGGGACAAATCAAAGCAATATTCAGAACAAAACTGTTAACAAAATAAAATGAGGAAGGTACATTGAGTTAATTTGGTTGGACATCGCTCTCTTTAAACAGCCGTTGGGGAAGTTTAAAAAGTTATTGTTGTATTTTTGGACTGTCATCTAACCTTTCGTCCTGGCCTTCCTGGTATGCCTGTTGGTCCCTTCTGGCCCTTGTCACCCTGTTCAAATTCGTTTACGTTAAAACAATGTAAAATGGTCTGTGGCAGGACCAAATGTTTAGCATTATCTAACAGGTACCTTTTTTCCTTCCTACTAAAAACCAGTGGAGGAGTTTAACTTGTTGAGGGACTGAAACAGAGAACTCTAAGCAAAGGTCAACTGACCTAAGAGGATGAAAAAACTATTTTACTAAGATACTGTAATGTACAGAATGAGCTGCTTATGAAAGTAGCCTCTGCTGCTGTCTCGAAAACGTCGTCTCAAATAATTTTTGCTGCCCACTTGATTCCTTAAATCTAAAGGACGTCGAACCAGGTTGTATTGTTTCTTTCTGGTTTCAGACGTTCTAAGCGGAGTAGACCGTACAAAACTGAACAAAATGTGGTCATGATCCACGCAAATTTCTTATTTTGTTTTTGTTTTCCATTGGGGACACCGTTTTTAACCTGCCTTACCTGGCCTCGGATGTTCGAACGTTAAATAAAGTTATCCACTCTCCGGTGGATAAGTATCCAGGAAACCAATAGGTTATCCGGTGGACTCTGCCTGATATATCAAGTGCGGTAAATAGCATTATCCGCTTTTTAGCAACTAGAGCCCGTGCTTCAGTAAATATAGACAGCTACATACAGAGATACTAGCTAAAAATTATCCACCCCGCGGGGCCTTATTATCTTGTTACAAAATCCAATTAACGTAACAACGTTTAGTCATTCAGTGTGAGAAATAAGCAGTCGATCGAGAGACTCACCTTTTGTCCTCTAGATCCCGTGGAACCAGGTGAGCCTTCCTTCCCTTCTACACCCTTATATAAAAAAAAGGAAGCCTCACCAATATAGCTTCGAAGTTTGGGTTGCCTCCGTTTTCGTCAAGTACATCTTAAAGAATTTTCGATCTTTTATCCTACGTTACGCCTTATAAGGGAGGGGAGACGGCATTTGTCACTGTAGCTTGTTGCCAGGTGCATATGTTACAGTTCAAATTTATTCTTGGAGGTTTATTTTGAATTCATTCTCCTAGTATTTTTGAGTAAGGTAATAAATGATACTGTTTTTTTAAAAATGAAAATTTAAACCAAGGAACCACAACTTTAAAAATACTTAATACAGGAAGTACCTTACACCCACCCCCATAGTAGCAACATAGAATGCTTGTCCGCCGGAGGGCTAAAAAACCTCAAGACAGCCAAACCAAAAAGTAGAAACAAACTGAAGCAGAAATAACTAATTAGTTCATACCGTCATTCCAGTAGCTCCTCGTAAACCAGGAGGACCAGGGGGTCCGTGTGTCCCCTGAAAGTAAATGAGAATGAAATTTCAAACTAGGTACGCACTCCAAAAACAGGGCTGGAGACTTATATGATTCTTATTCTTTCGTATTATCCTTACCGGATCTCCTGCTCGTCCAGATGTACCGTCGTCACCAGGAAAACCCTAACAATCAAACACACAAACAAAACAAAACAAAACAGGGGAATTCTTCAAATTAAAGTGTTCGCTTACAAGTATATATATACTAGATCTTATTAATCGATCTACACGTTTGATTAAAGGCCAGTTCTTATCTATACGGCATCCATTCATGCGCGCAAAGTCATGTGAGAAGCTCCTTTTTTTCTTGAAGGGCTAACTGTATTAACAAGCAGCTCAGTAAGATATAGCTATTGAAGGACTAAATATTTCGTGTGTCGTCTTTCGGAGTGTCTTTTATTTGAATTATTTTGCTGTTCCGACTTTTTTGTGTCTACGTTAGTACACTCACCATTTGCCCTTTATTTCCTGTCAATCCAGATTTTCCTGGTGCTCCACGCAGCCCCTGTGCGTGAATTGAAATAATTTATTATTATTCATTGAAAATATTTCCCTGATTCTGATTGGCTAAAAACACATGCATAATTTACCATAACCAGCTACTGATGACCAAATTTGGAAGAATTTTGCGTTTAATTAACCGATGACGTCAAAAGTGCAGCTTTCTTGCAGGTTAATGCACCGTTAACCGAGAAGATCTGGGGACGTGGTTGAGTTGCTTTGGTTGTGAAAACAAAAATGGCGGACATTTCACTCGTTTCAAAAGTAAGAACTAGGCGAAATAATAGCCACAAACATGACAAGAACAGCAAGAAAACAACTCGAAGAGAGACATATCCTATTTGGAGAATATTTGCGGAGCTGAACAACCCAAAACGTGCACTATCGAAGATGAACTTAACATCGATGGATCGATGAAGGACATGGAGGTAAGCATGTTTTAGCCATGTTGTTAAACTAGGAATTATTTTGAATGAATAATAAAACAATTATTGAATTCGGCTTTCGTATCATATGAAGAATTAGGCCTCTGCCTACGGCCTCGACGGATAACACCCGCCGAGATGTCCATTATCAGTTCTTCATAAGATACTCACGGCCTCATTCATTAATTGTTAAAAATTTTGAATATTTTTTAAAGTGCTTCAATTTGAAGAGAACATTACACATTATAGTAACCGCAGATTGCTATTTTGCGTATGCAAAAGCAGTTACTTTCTCCATTGCAGTCCTCAAATTCGTCTAATTTACGCACTTTTTATTAACGTCAAATCGCAGCTACATTTTTGGTGGCGCAGGGAGAAAAACCAACCTACCTGAGTTCCTGGCCTTCCTCTTTCTCCAATCTCACCAGGCGAGCCCTAATCAAATAGAAAGATGGATATAAATATACAAGGAATAAAACTATACAGTGAGCACAAAGAAAATAATTCTACTTCAAGTCTGTTTGTGTAATCATGTTTTAGCATCCCTTTGTGGAGCTCAGGTTGAATTTTTTTAACTTATTTATTTATTTTTTGTCCACCCTCATGAGAAGATGGATGACTATTACATTTTGCTTATATTTAGCCTTTTCTTGGTGATCTGATCCATAAGTGCTGCTTATTTGGCGCCACGTATGAAAGTGTCTATTTGCTGGTTCTTATTCCTTTCTAGAGCGCCACCTATCTAAAGTAATATGTTTTAACATGTCTAATAAAGTTTGCAGTCTGAAAAGCCCTTTAAGAATCATGGCTTTTTATACAATTTGTCACTAAAAAGAATTGGATTTCTTTTCTTAGAGAGTAGTATCTTGTTTTACATTTTTTAAAGTAATTAGTCCACCATTTAAAAATGCAAAGCTAGCTTCAGCTTTATGCCGGGCCACGGAAAGTCTTTCAATACATTTACTTGCATGATTTGTATATCTGTTTGTTTTCAATTAATACTTCTTCTTGAGTTTTGTTTCATACCTGATCTCCTTTGGCTCCAGGAATTCCGTCTGAACCAGGCAATCCATTGTGACCCTTTTGATGAAGAAGATGAGATCTAAGCTTAACTTGCCAACGATGGAAAAGGAAAGTTCAATACAATGGTAAAAAAAAAAAAAGAATAGAGGTGATGAATGCAGAAATGCAGATTGTAGAAAGTTGAGGAAGTAACATTAAAGAACTCACTAACATCTGGGAAAAAATGATGGCGTCTATAGAAATATAAGAAAACGAACTGGCCCTTACTCAGAGATTTTACACGGCAGCGCACAGATTTAAAATGACGCATTTGCGCCGAATCCTTAACCTCAGTAATGGTGACTTAATTGTTTACCTTAAGTCCTGCCATACCAATTGCACCAGGAAATCCTATGTCTCCCTGAGAACCCTAAGGGCAGAAAAGAACGTCCAATTACGAAGATTATTTTTATTTCTCATTGTATATTTTTTTCTAGGCAACTGTGGAGGTCGTAATAATTCATGACATTGGGCTTCAAAAGAAAAAGGGGAGAAATTAAAATTCATCGAGATTACAAAGTATTTTGAGCTGTCAAGACATTAACAATGACAGTGACGATAATGTTTACAAATACCAGACATCAACGTTTAGAATACATACACAATACAGGGGGTCAGGGGTAGTAATTGTGAGAGAAGGTATTGTCACTGTTCTGTTTAATGATATTCCCCATTACATCCCTGAGAAATATATTGAGGTAAAACCCTAAATCAACTAAATCTTAACCTTTGGTCCAGTTTCTCCAGGTAAGCCTTGTTGACCGCGGCGTCCTCGGGAACCCTACGAGAGAAGTATATAATTTTGTACATTTTAGTCATTTCACTCCTCGCGGGAGATATGAACTCAATAAATTGACCTTGCTCCCAATGTGTGGCTTCATAGCTCAGTTGGTAGAGCAACGCACAGGCAACGCGGAGGTCACGGGTTCGAATCCCGTTGAAGCCCTGATTTTTTTCAGGCTTCTTCTTTCCAATTGCTTAAGTTGGAAAATTTACTTCGATGATCATTCTTCACTTTCATTTTAGTCTCAGCTGCATCCTTTCATAATTGAATGCCTAGAAGAAAGCTAGTTGCACAACTGAAAACGTCTTAAAACAATTGATAAAGCGGATATATTTTCTTCTAAACTGACCATTTAGAGGAGGATACTAAGTTCATTTTGTTCGTCTGTTTCTTTTATCAGAGAAACATTGATTTTTTAGTAAGTTAACTCTGACTATGGGTGCAAGAGTGAAAACTTTGAGAAATACTGTTCGCCTTACCGTTCTTCCAGGCGGTCCATAAGGTCCAGGAGCTCCAATTTGTCCTCTTTTACCCTAAAAAAAATCAAACTAACTATCATCAAATAATGGCGGCTGAAATCAAAAGAGCGAAACTTGGGTAAACATTGTGAAATCAGCCATGACAGCGACTATACAGTCACGTCGTTTAAATAGTTATATTAAACAGCTTTTACGAACCAATATATGGTTCACCGGGATAATTGTAAGTCGTATGTTTTCAGTTGAAAGAAACGCCGTTTACCCTTGATTGCCATCCTAGCTCATCTTGTCTGTCACAATAATACTTCCACGCAAGGGTCAATAGACGAGTAGTTTCTTTGGCGATTTCAAATTTTAACCAAAACATTACTCCTCCAGCTGAAAATCTGAAATAATGAGAGTGGATCTGGCTCGAACGGATGAACAGTTCAGAAGTTTTGGAAGGTTCCGCCGGTTTCAGAAATATCGTGCACTTGGGCAGCCGTATATTTAAAGTAAAGCATATTCAGAGGTATGGCAACGGCCCTTCGGCTAACAAACAGACGAATGATTAGTTGTTTCGTCGGTAAGTTAAGGCTTACATCAATTACTCCGTCAGGACTATATACCGTAAAATTCCGAAAATAAGCCCCGGGGCTTATATTTTTCAAAGGCCCTTTTTGAGGGGTTTACTTTTGGAGGGGCTAGCCTTATAGTTGAAAGTAAATTTAGCGTTTTTGCTTTGTTTCACTTTGTATTTGAGGGGAATTTTCCAAGTACAAGCCCCCGGTGGGCTTATATTTGAAGGGGCGATTTAACGGAAGGTTTTTTGCGTTATCGGATTGGGGGGCTTATATTTGGAGGGGCTTATACATGGAGGGGCTTATTTTCGGAATTTTACGGTATTTTGCCTCGATGTTTCAAAACAGCGCGTGTGATGCCTTCTGAAGAAGAAAATGTAAGAACTTTTTCCTCTCTAACAACAAATATTTCCGTGTGCTGTAAAACAAACAGCTTAAGGGAATTAGTGCTGCTTTCAGTGCAAGCTTCAGACGACGTCGTACTAAGAGCGTTAAATACTCAAAGAAGTTGTAATGCTAACCTGGTTCCCCTTCGCACCAACTCTTCCGATCGGTCCGGGTTTTCCGCTGGGACCCTAAAAATACAAAATATTTATACTGCATTTATAGCAATGCTGCACGCATTTTAACTATTGTATTTATCATAGCAGAGGACTGGACAACAGCGGTTCTGTACATTTAAAGCCTGTGTGATTGCTTGTTAAATACATATTAATTATATTACAGATGGACTCATTTATGATTACTTTCCAACAACCTACCCTGTCCCCTCGTGGACCTTCAGCTCCAGGTTGTCCATTTAATCCCTACCGATGAAAAAGTAAGATGAAAAGTAATTAGCCAGAATTTTCCAGAGGCATGCTTATCAACCCTACACCTGCACCCGAATAGTTTCAAGCGAGTCACATGATTAAATTTCCTTTTTAACTGGTGGGCACCCGAAGGGTCCCACTTATTTTCGATGTATGAATAAATGGTACAAGATAGGAAATATCTGTTAAGATGGTAATTTAATAACTATTCTATTTAATAATCAAATTACTCATCTATACAATAATTATTAAACGAAATATGAAAAGTATGCTACATCTACTATACTAAGAATAGGCTCAATGGCAAGCAGTTCAAAAGAACAGAGCCACGATTTTTGTAATTTCGTTTGCCTATTTCAGTACTCAGTCCAGGCACGAAAAGGTTGTATTTTGAATTTTTAGATTATGTGGGTGAACACTGGGCGTATTAGGTTTAAGAATACTTGTAGCGACGAAATTCACTCAAGTTCACGGACCTTTATTTCCAATACTGCAAGGACGGCTACAATCTTGAATCGTGACAATACACGAAGACAATGTTCCAAACAATACAGTCGTCAATGCGTTGAAACCGATCAATTTTGGTCGTTACTTCGAGTGAATGCCCAAGCTGCAAACACTCGCTGAAAACGTATCAAAAGGCAACTAAAACAAAGTCACATGACCTCTAAAGGCGGGAAAACAAACGAAACAGGGAACCCAGCCGCTACAATACTGTTAAGACGAGTTACTAGTTGCTTCAAACGTCTTCTCTCCAAGAATCTCAGGCGAGGTCACCGAGAAAAGTAGAAGGTCTAACATTTAGGCCTGAGAATGTGATTAAACGTGTAGCCCTGTCCTGGGAGCTGGTTTGTAGATTCTCTCAAACTAACGAACACATGAAAGACCTATACTGTCCCATACGGAGCAAATGTGGTAGGTTAGGCAATGCAATATGATATAACTTCCCAAATGCTTACCAGTAGAATTCAATTCAAAGAAAGACTTAAACTAGGCTTTTGTTAAAAGCCGGATTAATTAAACTGGATTCGCTTTGAATAAGTTTAACTTTTTCAGTAGGTAAGATTTGATAGTCATATTCGAATGTCAAAGACTTAATTGCCTAACCATTATAACGAAAATGAGAAAAGTATGTTATCAACAGTATTTTTTATTGGGAGCAACTCCCTGAGGAGGAAAGTTCGCATTTAATTTTATTGTGTTACATCATGACCCTGTTAATCCTAAAGCGATTGTTACCTCAACACCTTTTCGTCCTTGATCGCCACGGACACCTGGACTCCCAACAGGGCCCTACCAATTAGAATCACAATGGTTAATGGGCTGTGGTGCATCGACAAGGGGATAAACACCTAATCAAAAATATCTCAGTACAAATAATTCGTTAAAGAATTGATATTTACGTTAGAAAATATTCAAGTATTTTAATTGCCGTAAGTGTCATGACACTGAATTTGGTACAAAATACAACGCTCATCTGGTAGCTGAAAACCTTACTCAGCAGCTTATTCAGCTTTTCTAAATTGATAATTTTGCCTTTTGCTCTCTTGTCGGGTTTGTGGACAAAGCGGCCAGGACAGGCGAAACGAATGTTGTCAACAATATGGTGAACATGTCTCCCCAGTCCCTATCAAACATTCTTCCATTCACCCCTGGTAGGATACTTTGCAACTAGAGACTAATTAATGTTCATAACAACCATAACTATTGAGGCCTATGACAACCACATAATATGAAAAGTATTCTAGTGAGTAATAAACATAAAATCAATAAAAGAAAAATAGCCGCACCAATGCTGTTATTTAATATATGATAAAGGCGTTGAACACTGAAGGTAAAATTCAACACCTCTGATTAAGTCGCTACTTGAATTTTTTTCATTGAAAATAATGACAAGTAATAAGTCCATGGATCATCGCAATTGCGGTTTCTGTGGAAAACGCAGCAACAAACTTGTTGTTGTTGTTGTTGTTGTTTCTAGACAGAAAAAAAGATGATTCGCTTCTCCCAGTAATACAGGTTCAATATTTAATGCATGTCATCTTTGAAACATAGGTAAACCACACAGAAGAAGTGCCAGAACTAAAAAGGAAGAAAAGTACATTTTATTTTTCCAAGCACAGACCAAATATTTATCATTAGCAGACCATCTCTCTTATTCCATACCATCGTTCCTTTAACGCCAGGAGGCCCAGGTTCTCCTGGTTTACCGGGACTTCCATCATCTCCCTTTTGACCTTGGGATCCGCTTGGCCCTACTTCACCATTTTCCCCTCTTGGTCCATTTGCCCCTTGTGGTCCTCGTTCGCCTTTAAGTCCACCTCTTCCAGGTAAACCTCTCTCTCCAGGTTCACCGGAAACACCCTATCAACATGTCAAGACTAATATCACATATACAAAGAATAGAATGCTTTCACTCACGTGGCCAACATCTATGCAAATTTATTGAAACAAAAGAAACCGTTTGCATAAGAAACGAATTCAGCTCCCAGAAGTTTGGTTTGGGACACCAACATGGCGGCGGTTTCAATGTTTTGGGAGACCAATAAGGCCGCTGTGACGTCATGTGAAAATACTATATTACGTGTATGCTGGAGTCATTTGGTATTTTTGACACAAAATTTGTTTTTTGCAGGTGGCTTCCCCCTTTATCAGGTAGATTCCCCGTTCCCCGCGCCGCTTCCCGCTCCCTGCTCTCGTTTCCCCGTTCCCCATTCCCCGATCCGGCCTCGTTCTCGTTTTATTGCCTTTACTCACTTATCGTTTTGGATAGTTGTTAAGCTTAGGTGAAGACGTAAGTTGCTCCGTGCCATTGAGTAGCAAAAGCTTCGCAAACGTATATTATTATTATAATTGTTATTATTATTGTTGTTGTTGTTGTAGTTGTTATCATTGTTATTACTATTATTATTATTGTTATTATTATTTTAACTAGTTTTTGTAACAAAGTATTGCATTATCACCAAAAAGTTAAGACCTCCTGTGAAATCAAAGCCTCTCAATAAACACTACCGTCAACACTGTAATACCGACACCTTTTGGACCGGTACTGATTATCCGACTAAAAGTGATGTCCTTCTTATAGAGAGTTGAAGAAAGGGAGAAAAGATAGGAGGGGACCAACCGTCGCGTCCGTCTATACCTTGTTACACTCGCTTTGGCGAAAAGCTAGAGCTGGAAACTTTAATTTGCAAAATCTTTATTCTTGATGAGTACGGTTGTCACTCAAGAATATCTAAACGCTGTTACTCCCCTTGGCCTTTGGCCTTTATCAATGTTGGATCTTATTCGTGGCCAATAATCAAAAAGGCGAGAAAGCCTTACTTACAGCCGGCCCCTGCGGTCCTTGCTTGCCTTTGGAACCTTGTAGACCCTATAATAAAAAGAATACACGGCTGACATTCTTATGAAGTGAGGTTTGGGTTAAAACGTAAACGAACGCAACCTGCATATAGCAATGCGAGAAACATAAGGCCACCTAACATAAGCCAATCACAACTCAAAGTTAGCCTTATATTGTCACTCGCAGGGC
Organism: Porites divaricata; assembly: GCA_038088405.1. Classification (NCBI taxonomy): domain Eukaryota; kingdom Metazoa; phylum Cnidaria; class Anthozoa; order Scleractinia; family Poritidae; genus Porites; species Porites divaricata. Next base: position 37,066,881 of record JBBMOI010000004.1, read on the forward strand.
CCGAGCAAACTGACTCCTTTTTATCTTACGCTTTGTATCCAAGATATCATGTCCTGGAATGTCTCTAACATGCTTAAATGTAACCTAAAGAAGACTGAAACCATTCACTTCTCCTCGCATTTTTCACCGGCCGAACCAGTTCCTTCTATCCAGTTGGAGATTGTTCAATTTCTCTGAGTAATGAAGGAAAATACCTAGGGGTCACATCAACAACATTTGTCGCTCTGCCTCACGTTCTATTTATCACATCGGAAAAATTTGGAACCTTCTATCTAGATCTACTACGGAACGTCTTATTCACGCATTTGTTTCTTCAAAACTGGATAACTGCAACAGTACTCTTCACGACCTACCCTCCTATGAGCTAGAGAAACTACAACAGTTGCAAAAGGCTAGCCGCGAGGCTAACTGTTAGAGTAAAAAAGTCGCCTCCCATCACTCTAATCTTAAAGAGTTTTCGCTGGCTCCCATTAATAGGAAGAATTAATTCTAAGATTCTGTTGGTCACGTACAAAATCCTCCATGGCTTCGCTCCAACCTATTTAAATGAGCTGCTATTTAACTACAGCCCTCACCATTTACTACGGTCAAGCAGCTTAAGCTTCCTGTCTATTCCAAAGATTAGAACGGTTACCTATAGCTACAGATCCTTCTCAGTGATTGCACCAAATCTCTGGAATGACCTAACCATTACAATCAAACAGTGCTCCACAGTTGACCTCTTTTAAATCAAGATTAACAAATTTTCTTTTAAACCGTGTTTATTGTTAGATTAGGTAAATAATTTATTGTAAAAAGCATTGAGACTTCCATGTGTTGTAAAATGCGTTTTTAATCACTTTGTTATTATTATTATGATTATTATATATTAGACTTGCTTTGAGCAAATCGCTTGATTCATGTTTCTTCTTACCTCTCGTCCAGGTTCCCCCAGTTTTCCAGTCTGCCCTGGTATTCCTCGTGGACCCTAATATACAATATTGAATAGTATAAGTGAGAAACTGAAAAAGCCTTCAATGGGAATACCACTTACATTTACAACAAATAGGGTAGAAATAAGTGCATAAAGGTCCAGGGCTAATTTGGTAACAAAAAGCAATGAAGACGGGACAAATACAGAGATATGAAAAGTCAAAAGACCCTAGAGAAAAGTGACTAAAATCACTGAAATTTGATGGTTTATTTATTAATATTTCAGTTCCGAAAAATGGTTTATTGATACTCGCTACATAAAGGCCATTTTTCAGCTAAGAGAGAGGCAAAACGAAACTCTCGCCCGTCACTGAGTTCGCTTCCGTACCGATTATCTGTGGACACCGTGACAACGTCTCTGAGCATGCGTCGGACTAGTTTGCGCAAGCGGTTATATGCCCACAAAGACGATTTTACTTCTTACTGCTAGTTTTCATCTTCACGAGTTGGATGTGAAAATGGTCAACGAATCCAACTAAAGAACCTTTTGCCTCTGTCGTATTTCTCATTGACAAATGTCATCTATATATGCTAATGAATTGTTCTCGATGTCTTCAGTTTGGGAATGCTCGTAAGAGTGGTCCAGTTGACCTTTGATTAGTTTAACTTTGGCTGAAAAACGTCATAGTTGCTTGAACGTGCGCTTACCGGATTTCCGTCCAGACCCCTTCTTCCTGGCTCTCCAGCGTTCCCCTAATAAAAGGGCACGAAAAAAAAACGAATGAATAAATTATCTACTTTATAAGGAGGTTAAAAAACAAAGTATGCAAAACAAACCCTTGGTCCTTGAACTCCAGGATCTCCGGGGTCGCCTGTGTTTCCTTGTTCACCCTTATAAACAACAGATGACTAACGTTAATCATATTGAGCATTTTTGCTACACTTTCTTGGCTTGAATTCTCTTTGGTAATGATTATCATTAGTCTCGCATGTAGCCGCTTTTGTCTCGTTACGCTACGCTCCTTCCCAAGAGGAGAGAGTTGCGTGACAAGACAAAAAGGGACAACGATCTGATGGATGCTGACACATTGAGAGGGGCTAGTAAGTCCCCCTTACATACAACAAATTATTTGCCCATACTTCAAAGGAATAAATTGAAAATTTAACCCTTTAAGGGCCGGGGTATACGATTTCAGCTTTTGAATCAAAAATTGTGATCAGGAGAAAAAAAAAATAAAAAAGTTTGTTTCCTCTAGGGTGCTTACCATTAAGCTAAAATCCCTTAAATTCCGGACAGATGATTGGTGTTAAGGTCATTTTTGTTTCTAGAATTCCAACCCAAAATAAGGAATACGTTCTAGGGTTATTTTTCACTTCAGTAATTTGTGTAAACTGAACTAGGAATGCAGTTTACGTTTCTTTCTAGATCTTGCTTTGTTCAACACACGGACTACACATTTAGAGTCACTGAATGTTCTAATCTAGTCTTCCGGTCTCGAAGAAATAAAATTCGAAAATCTTTTAATATACAGAAAACCTCCAAAAAGGAGAAAATTTCATTAAGTACGGGCCACAATCATAACTAGTGAATAATGTTACTGAAAAATGAGGAATATCTAACCCTGTCGCCTTTGATTCCTGGTAGACCACGTGCACCAGGAGCACCTACTGAGCCCTACAAAACAAAATTATTAAAAAACAAAATGAAACAATGGGGTATGACAGATAATATGGTGTAAATAATTCGGGACAGGACGTAATACGATGCAATTTTTAAAAAGCTAAAGCAAATACCGACTCATGTAGACAACATGTAACGTATCCACAACTGAAAATTCTACTAACACAGTCAACGGAAAGATAGACTGACAGTTATGATCTACTTTTATTTGTTTGCTTGCTTGTGTTTCTGGAGTGTCAGTAAATAAACTTAAAACGCCTGATTTATGATTTACTTCTACATGTAACTCATTCCGGCAAACTCATTGTCCTTAGATTCTCATTTTCACCCTGTGCAAGAACCAAACTGAAATTCTATCACTGCGACTCTTACCTCCTCTCCAGGGGGTCCCGCCTCGCCAGGCTCTCCAGTTGCACCTGGACCTCCCTAAAATACAAAGGCAGTGTTAATCGCTTTGCTCCGCCCCAGTTGTGAACTTGATATTGGAGTCATTTGTGGACACTAAAACGTTAGTCTGCTCAAACGAAACTAAAGAGACTTCCTTCTTCCCATGCCACTTGTTTGTTGCCGCAATACCGGAAACGGAAGCTTTTTTAATCAACTTTCGGCAAAGCCACTCTTACATTAACTTTGTGCAATGGAGGACTCTAGAGAAAGGGAAAACTTCGCTCACTTCTCTCAATCATAAAGAGTACTTTACTGCTTCTTCTCTGCGGACATCCAAATCTCTTAATTCCATCCTCTCCTCCATTGAGCGTAAATTACAATTTTTTTTCTTTCACGCTTATCTTCTACTGAACATTTAACCCTTTAAGCCCCAGTATCCACATACAAATTCTCCAAACTGATCTCCATACATTTCCTTAAAGAATTAGTTGAGAGAAAATGTTCAAAGATCAAAATATTTTCTGTTGGGTGATCATTTTATTGATTCTCATAACTTATCTCTTTATAGTGTATGGATAATTGTAAGGAGAAGATTGACCTTGGACACTATTGGGACTTAAAGGGTTAACAGATCTATTGTGTTTCAATTGCCGCTATTCTATTTGGTGTAATTTTTAGTGTTTTTCATAGTGCCAGCCACTCCTCTACATTTGAACTTTTTTCATACGATTTACATAGTGTTATGTAACGTACAATATCATATAACTAATGCATTTTTGAATATTTTATTTCAATATTTTTATTTGTTGTACATTTTTTTCTCTAACTTAAGAAGACTGTATGTTAGAAAACTGTAAAAGGTTATTTCTCTCTCTCTCTCTCTTTAATAACGTTATTGCATTTTATTATATAAACACGAGTGTTTTACTGGAAAATATACCACTCGCAAAATTCATAAAAACTACATCCGGGACCCGAGTGGTTTATTTTCCATAATCTCACACGTGAGTTTATCGATGAAGTAATTTTGGTAATTTCCCTGTATTATTTTATCGACATCTTTTAGTCTATATAATAAAAAGAACATTACACGGCGGCTTGAAGATATGAATTTTATTTTCTCGCGGCAAAAGCAATATTTTACTCACTCGCTGCGCTCGTTCGTAAATATTGTTTTGCCACTCAAAAATAAAATTCATATCTTCGCGCCACCGTGTAATATCCTCCGTGTATTGAATTTTAATCATCGAGTTTGCTCGGGGTATATTCTCTCATTCCCTTTTAAGACCCTCCAAGCAGCATGTGTCACCCTTGATACGATAGTTAAGTCCACCTCTTACCAAAAATCTTACTTACGTCTTCACCGTTACGCCCAGGAAGACCCCGAGAACCTTCCAGTCCAGGATCACCCTGCAAGGAAAATTATTTTTAAAATTTAATTTCACAAACAAGAGTTTTTTTTGCAAGATTTGTGTTTCTCGTCGCCCGATTAATTTTCCAAGCATTGCATTGTTGGCCCGTAAATAGAGGATATTATATGGCCGCTTGGAGATACGACATTTCTCTTCGAGTGTTGAAAAATATTTCACGAGTGAGCGCAGCGAACGAGTGAAATGTTTTTTCAACACGAGAAGAGAAATGTCGTATCTCCAAGCGGCCATGTAATGTTCTTTTTATTATATAAACACCAATGAAATACCAAACTATTTCACTTTAATAGTTTTTTGGTATGAAAGGCGCGATTTATTATGTAGCCATAGCAAAGGTGACATTTTCACATGTGAAGGTATCAAGTTTTCGCCCGAAAGCTCACCTGGTATTTCATTGGTGTTTATATAATAAATATATATCCTGCATGGGCCGCGGACGGGATCTAGTCAATGAGGCAACTGAGATATTCCCTGTGAAAGGTTAAAACTCAGGAGTCATTTAATAAGAAGGTTGCGTGTGATGGTCTGGGTGAACATAGCTATTTTTCTCGAAGTTCTTGCGCAAAAAGAAGAGCACGCGCAAACGCTTAATCTCAACAGCGCAGACTAGTGACAGGCAAGTTAAATCCTTCAGCCTGAAAAAGTTCGCGCTTTGACATGCACTACGGGCCTAAAGTGACAGTCGTTAGGCAAGGGATATATGTACACAGGCCAGGAGCCATAATCGGGGTAGGAGACCGTAACTTGATACCTTTTCCAGTAATGGGTTAGTTCAATCGAAATAGCCAAATGTGCTACAATTTTAGCACAGTTTGAGACCTCTTGTTTGATATGCGCGCGTATCGAAAAGAATAAACAAATTACTTCCGTAGGAGATGAATAAATTCCATTTCTGTCATCATTACCTCCTCTGAATTTGAATCAAGCCCTAGAGGAGAACCTCTTCGATAATTACTCTAAATGTGAGGACTGTAAATGTGATTCTGCTAGAATGTGTTAATCACCGTATACGTAGTGAGAGTGTCTTTGACAAATTCAGTGAAGAAGAGATGTCGGAGGTGTTGTGCGATAAATATCCCGTTCGGACGGAACAAAAAAAACTCGCGGGGAAAAGGAGGGCGGATAGTTAACAACAGAAACAACATGAACAAATAATTATGGCTAATATTCCTCAAATATGCAGCTCTACCAGCTGAAAACACTTCAATCTAGTAACGTTTATATAATATTGGCTCATTCACTGTGCATGCATTTTCCTATCGAGATATGAAGCACTTGGAAACTTCAGAGAGCACTCAAATAAAGTCGCAAAACGATCGTCCATCTCCTGAAATTCGACACGAGAGCCGCGCAAATTCGAGGGGTTCCTAAGCGAGTTTGTGACGTTGAGGGTGGCGCGCTTGCGGTCTGATCTCCTAACCCGATTAAGGCTCCTGATGTACATAAATATTTCATAAACTACCTTTTCTCCAAGTGGACCAGGGATGCCAACTTCCCCCTGTTCACCGGCTTCACCCTACGGAAAAGCATTTACGAAGTTTTATTTGGTAGCATCTACTTCAGAGCCAGGCAACAAAAACATTCACATGCACTTATAAAGGTCATGAACGTATTGGACGCAGTTTGATCAGATAGATATAGGCAGCGCAACCACCAGTTGACCGAGTTGGTTCGATTGATTATCGAGGGACAGCCATCTCGGTTATGAAATTATCCCAGCAACCTATTGTTCTGTGCTCGGGAGAAGAAGGCATTAAATCAGTTTCGTCATAAAGTCCAGAAGCTAGTTGTGTTGTCAATCCCGAAGGTATATTACACTTTGAAAGTATATTACATTTTAATCTGTCAAATATGACACTACTTAGTTTATACTTACATCTGCTCCCCTAACTCCAGGTGGCCCAATGGTCCCTAAAGGACCCTGTAAAGAAAAGGTTTAAGATGAGGCGACGATTGACTTTGAAACTTAAGTGCAAGACGAATATTAACAGAGAAAAAACATTCGTCGGTAAGAAGATCTTAGCCAGCGAAACAAATGTAAACACAAAGTAAACAAATTCTGATACGGTAACGCGTTCTAAAACAAATTAACAGTAAGAAAAACCAGAAGGGAAAAAGTTTCTTTTGATATTTAAACATTTATACGTATGGGAACCGAGAGGGGGCTCTCTCTCACCCACCGAAAGCACATTTACAAAAGATTACATAATAGACTTTACCGGATCTCCTGGAGCGCCCTTTACTTCTATGTATCCAATGCTAGCGGGACCCTTGGAATCTCCAGGTCTAATCTAATGAAATGAGATGTATGAGGTTTTGTTTTATATTGTATTGCGACAGTACAAGTTTATAATATCACTTAAACTTCCTTTATGGCCTTTTGGAAAGCACCTGTCGAAGCCTATAACAACAAAATTGACTAAGCCATCGTTGAGATCAATACTCACAAGACCAGCAAGAGGTCCAATATCCGGCCCACTGCCATTAAAATTTATGACTATTTCTCCTGGTGGTCCCGGAGGACCACGAGGTCCTGGTAGTCCTTTGGGTCCGGGATCTCCAAGGTCTCCCTGTTGACGAAAAAAAAGGTACACATTTAAAATAACACGATCTGTGAGCGGGAAGGGGGAAAATATTGCATTCCATATTTACAAAGTAAGAACTGTAAGGCCCCACATAGCTTGGGAAACAAAGAGTTGAGACTGAAGTAAGTTTCATGAAGGTCACCTGCTGCCAGATTCTTACTAACTTTCTTTTACACAATTACATTGCGTTTAATACACTAAAGCCCATTTCATCCTTCAATTTTTAAGTGACTTCATTGAAAGTAGAGCCGGAGAGGTTTCGTTTATAGTGTCACACCCTGCAGTAACAGACCACTCGGTGACTGATACTAGAGGTGTTCTTTAACGATTCTTTATTGTTATACAACTAGTGCTAAGGCAGTTCAATACATAAAATGGCAAACCGCTGTTCCACGATCTCCTTCGGGTCCAGTAGGCCCTGGTGCTCCTTTGTCTCCCTAGAATGTACATTACAAAATAAAAGTATCAACAAAGGAGGCGTTAAATGGGTTACAAACCCTCAAAAAGGAACAACTATCTTTGATCAGAATTTAAAGCCACTCAGAGGACAGCATCTGTTTCGTGCAATTGAGCCTGACCAAGTGTAGTTAAGTAGGAATGCCTATACTGAATCTAAAATATGAGCCATCACTGCGTCGAGGTTATCAACCAATGTGCAAGTGGAGGAAATCAAGTGACTGTTAACGTCAGATTTCAACTTGAAGGCAGATCCTTGCGTTAATGCTTTTTTTTGTCTTTTCTATTCAGTTATATGAGAACCATGAAATTATTACACTGTGACTCATATTCGTTTTTTATGTCCCTGCACCTCTTGGTTGGACGCAGGCGTCCAAAAAGCAAGATTCCATGCTATGGAATAGCGTCAGGGTCATAAATCTGTAAGTTGGCATACGTAAATTGTAACAAGAATTAAGGTTTTAACCACCAAGAACATTTAACATATCCACTTACTTTCATTCCTTTTGGTCCAGGATCTCCAGGTGGACCAATCTTAATAAATAAATCAAAAAATTAAAATAAAATATAAACGCACGGAAACAAATTTCAGGCCTTATTCACGTCAGTCGGTTCACAATTGTAAACACCTACAAACGTGCACGTGCACATTTATACCAGAAGTATCATCATAAGAGCACACTAGCGTTAATCAATCCCTAACAAACTAACCCCAGGCGCGGATCCACACCGGTTTGCCCCGTTTTACGGAAATCGGTCAGATTTTTCATAATAAATATATTTTTAGTAAAGAAAAAACTTTCCAAATTGCAAGGCTTCATCCGAGGAGAATGGAACTGACCAATATCCTGTCTGAATGACTCAGAATCCCAGGAAAGGAGACTTTAGGGAGTTAAAATCGTAAAAATTTCCCGCTGGGTAGAAGTTTGCGCCTTAGGCGCTAGTTTAGGAAATCGGTCAGTATTTGGAGTGGCCAATATCATATCGCTCGATAGCTCACGTCTGGAAAACGGTAAACGAGCAGTAATTTTTTCCAACCGGACTCTTGAGGACACGGCCTTTAAAATCATTCAAACACCATTTGTGTAAAAACACATCTTAATCAAAGGTGGCCCAGGTTCAGTAATTGTATCAGAATTCTGCAAAAAAAGAGAGTTTGTACAGTTTAGCCTTCCGATCTATTAGAATCTGTTAGGTAAAGGGCGAAAACCAAAACCTTCAGATCCTTGATGGTAGAAACTCGTTTTGGAAAATTGAAAGTCGTTTACTTCGTCTAATAAAAAAAAACAATAGAACACAACATGCTTTTGTTGAAATACCAGTAGCAATGATAATTAATTAATCAACAGTAAACACTTACCACCCTTATTTCTGCTATTGGTTGAGCTGTGTTACAAAATAGCGAAATCAGTTAGAAATGTAAAGTTTACGCCTGCAACCTTTTTCTTTAAGGAATCAACTAAATTCTTTACAGGCCAATCTTTCTCGTACAGGTGTACAAGATGGCTAACTATTTTGCCTCAGCTCATACAAAGAACCATGACCAATGACCAGCCACTTTGATATTTCTATCGACAGATTGACCTTTTGCCAATTAAATTGCAAGTTCTCGTGAGTCTTTCTAGTATGGCCTTCTGTCTATTTTATATGTGAGCTACTATAGAACGCACGTTAGCCAATCAGAATGCAAACTTGAATTTGAATTCTGGAGCCAGTTCAGGCAATGGAAATTACAAAGGGGTTGCACAAAACATTTTCCTTTACACATACCTTCGACACGAATAAGTCTTTCAACAGGGGCTCCTAAGCCATTATCCGCCTTGCATCTGTATCCGCCAAAATCGTCATTACTGTTTATATCCACAAACACTGTATTGTCAAAGGCAGTGTTTGTTACAAGTTTGCTTCCATCAGGTCGATACCACGTGACATTCGGCGTAGGATCGCCATCGGACAAGCATGTCAACTCCACTTTCGCTCCAATTTGGGCCAAGGTTTGAGATGTGTTTATGCGCACTATTGTGGCTGGCCCTTTTGGTAAGGTGGCAAGAATGGACGAAAAAATCATAAATGAAGGTTTTAATGATAACAATTTTACGTCAACGGTATCCCAAGTCTAAATGGAATTATAGGTTTCTGGGAAACTGCCCACATACTCCTCCCTGAAGCCAACATTTTTCCTTAAGTGAGAAGCAAGTGGAGGGGTAGGTGGGCAGTTTCCCACAAACCTATAATGATCTAATGGAATTCGGCGCCACCCTTCTCAGGATTCAGGAATAAGCTCTGTTATAATTATGTTAAACTGAATTCGTCATCATTGCCAATGGGATCAAAGGTGAACAAGGTAAGAGGAAATCGGAATTGTTCACAAATAGCCTGTTTCAGAATTTAATTAACTTTATAAACAATAGATGATAAAAATAACCCTTTCATCGATTCGTGATTCAATTTCACGATTCCTATAAATGTACGTATTGTATATACCTTTTTATTTAACTGAAAAAGCACCAAGAGGTCTGCCTTGAAGACAGTTTGTGTAAAGGAAAGACCAAAAAACAATCGCTTGCTTTGCCAAGCCCCGACTGAACAGGGCCTTCTCGCACAGTAATAATAAGTCCTCTAGTCGGGTTAATTTAACTCCTTACAGTGGAGTTATTTTCTGGGTGAGTTATTTTAATTCCAAAAAGGAGTTTAAAGAACTCTTTTTGAGGAGTAAAAATCACCCCAGATATTGAGGAGTTAAGATAACTCCAAAAAAGGAGTTATCCTGTACCTAAAATTTTTACTCCACTTTCAGAGTTACAGTAACTCCAAAAAGAGTATAAACAACCCATGTAATGAGTAAAATTAACCCCATTTTCGGAGTTAAAAGAACTCTTTCCCCAAATTTGGAGACAAAATAGGAGTTAAAGTAACCCCATAAGGGGGGTTATCCTGTATCTAAGGGCGCTTTCCAAAAGTTAGAACTGGTCGGCCGGACCATAGCTGGACCAGTCATTTTGACACTGAAAAATTATTTTTTCAAGAGCTGTTGTAGAAACACCATTTCCTTCGTGCATGCTATTTGGGATCTGACTGATCTGGCTGGATAGTTTTAATTAAGAGTAAAATTCTTATCGTGACTCGAATGGTCTGGCCGGTCAGTTCTGACAAATGGAAAACGCCCTAAACTTTTTACTCCATTTTTGGGGTTAAATAACTCCATAAAAATTACTGCGTGTAAACTATAATTATTGTCTTAAAAGTGAACGCCTCAGTACAACCAGTTGACAATTACCTTCGTGGTCTGGTCTCCGTGGCGCAGTCGGTTAGCGCGTTCGGCTGTTACCTCAACATGGGCAACCGAAAGGTTGGTGGTTCAAACCCACCCGGGGACGATACTTTTTTTCCTTTTTTCAGGATCAGTTGCATAGTTGATGTTGTCAATATCGATGTTTTGCCAAAGGGACCAAAGGTGAACAAGGGAGGAGGAAATAGGCCATTTCCAAGTTCCCCCGGGTCTCTGTTTCAAAACGAGGGTAGGTGCTCAGTCTTTGATATGGAAATCATTTATTTCATTCTCATGCAAATAAAACTCATTTTCACAAGAAAGGTTGTACACCTAGCCTCATTTTGAAAGTAAGAGTTTTCGGAACTCGGAAGTGGCCTATTGGTATTGTTCACAAATAGCCTTTTTCAGAATTTAATTATAACTTTATAAACAATAGATAATAAAAATAGCCCTTTTATCGATTCGTCATTCAATTTCACTATTCCATAAATGACCGTAATGCAGTAATTTGTTTGACTTTCACATTTTTGCAGACGATACAAATCTGTTTTACTCTAATTCTAATTTAGCTGAACTTGAGTCAGTTGTTAATAATAATCTGAAAATGGTATCTGACTGGCTTATGGCTAATAAGGTTTCCTTAAATATTGATAAGACAAATTTCATTATTTTTCACCCCCCTCAAAAGGTTAAGGGTCACATAGTCAAATTAATAGTTTCTAACAGGGAGATTAAGCAGGAGAAATTCATAAAGTATTTGGGTGTCCTGATTGATTCACATCTCAGTTGGAAGTATCAAATCTTACATATTTCTAAAAAGATTAAGCGATGTATTGGGATACTCTCTAAAATCAGGCACCCTGTGACCAATCAGGTCCTTATACAGTTGTATTACTCACTAATTTATCCCTTCTTGACTTATAGTTTAATAACATGGGGGAATACATATCAAACAACTCTTTTACCTCTTATCATCTTACAAAAAAAGCAGTCAGAATAATGACATTCTCAGAATATAATTCCCATTTTATTCCACTCTTTCAGAACTTAAAAATACTTAAAGTAAGTGACTTAATATATTTGTATACTGCTTTATTTATGTACGACTATTACTCTAACAGACTGCCATTAATTTTTGATAATTTCTTTAAGAGTATCAGCAAAGTGTATCAATATCAAACCAGACTGGCGAGTAAGATTTCATACTATCTGCCAAAAGCAAGGACTAATTACGGCAAATTTAACATTCGTTTTTTCGGTGCTAAAGTTTGGAATTCCATTGATGACTCACTTAAATCTAAGAGTCGTGCTTGCTTCAAAGATCTCTTAAAAGAATTGATTATATCCAACTACTAACTGGTACATTGATGTACTTTATTTTCATCTTTCTGCGTGCACATCCACTTTTTGTTCTCTGTGAGTGTGTGTGTGTGTGTGTATTTTTTATACTCTGTAACTTTCTTGCAATACTTTTTTCCGCTTGGCCCAGCCACTTAGCTCTATTAGCCTTAGCTATTTCTAAGTGGCTGTGCTCATTTTTTTATTGTTAATTTTTCTCTTTGCATGTATTTATCTACTGTAAACTTTTCTGGGCACGAAAATAAAGATTGTTGTTGTTGTTGTTGTTGTTGTTGTTGTCTAAAGAACCTTAAAATTAGAAAACGGAATGTGTATTTAACCGAAAAAGCACCAAAAGGTCTGTAAGGTACGGCATCTATCTATCTACCTATCTATCTGCCTTGAAGACAGTTTTTGTAAAAAAAAGACCAAAAAAACCTCGCTTGCTTTGTCAAGCCCCGACTGGACGGGGATTGCTCGCAACCTATAATTATTTCCTTAAAAGTCAGAACCTTCAGTCCAACCATTTATTTACATTCGCGAGCTCGTCTCCGTGGCGCAATCGGTTAGCGCGTTCGGCTGTTACTTCAACATTGGCAACCGAAAGATTGGTGGTTCAAGCCCACCCGGGGACGATATTTTTCTTTTCTTCATTTTTCTGCTTACTTTTAAAAGAGCAGTTTCACGGTTGATGTTGTCTGTCCATCATAATTTTTAATTTTGAAGACACAGCGTAAGATCGAGTCATCTCCATCCAACTCGTTACTTTCTCGCATATTGCTTTCAAGCGCCTGCTCATCCTCAGAGACCCAGGGGCAGTCAGTCGGGTCAAGAGAAAGGGCACGACGAAAGTTTTCAAGTACAGGCGAAAGAGCCCGTGGGTACCGACTCTCACCGAGCTGTTTCCGAAAATCCAAGCGGATGCAGGCTCCTGATTGGGCACAAAAAATGCTTTGTATTATTGTGCCCAGTCAACGAACAGTTTCTCCTGAGTTCTTTTCGTGAGTTCGTACACGACGGCTATTGTTTCGATCACGGCTTGTATGGGTCATGCACAAAAAAGTGACCAAAGAACTGCACGCAGTCAGGAAACTTTCAGTTTGGTATAAAATCCCCATCCGATTTCAAAATACTGTCTGCCCGAAAACTAAAGACGCCTTTCCGAAAATACAAGCTTGAGCTTACGACAGGTGTTCACGTTTGCATCGGCCAAGTCTTGCGTAAATATTAAAGGATTTTTTAAAGATACAACGACGGCTGACAGCCACTAAAACGTCGCATGGAAAAGGGAATTGACATTTTTTTCAGTTTCTATCATGATTATTCCAACTAACTTACTTTGTCAAATACAAGCGAACTCTTCATATCCAAGTTCATGAAGAGAATGTATTTAGTCATTGCTTGTTCACGTCCTTCACAAAACATGAAATTAGACATTTTCACGGGTAGCGTGCAGTTGACGGCAAAAAAATGTACAAAAAAAGTGTGATGGACGTGCAAAGTTGTTGTTTTGCCTTGTCAAGCTATTGCTTATTTGACTTTCTCGTCACAGCCGCATCTTTAATTTCCCATTATTCACGATACATTGTGATGAGTCAAAAACAGAATATTCTCTGGGCAAATTAAATTGCTCCTGCAGATAGCATTCCAAAGGTTTTTTCGACTCATCGGTAGTTCCTTCGTTTCTGGTTAGGAAAGTAGAAAATAAAAGTTTTCCTTGCTCGCACAAGCTTGGTGAACGGACCGGGCAACTGTGGCAAGACAATAGCCGTCGTGTACGAACTCACGAAAAGAATTCAGGAGAAACTGTTCGCCGATTGGGCACAATAATACAAAGCATTTCTTGTGCCTAATCAGGAGCCGGTATCCGCTTGAATTTTTTGAAATAGTTCGGTGAGAGTCGCTACCCAGGGGCTCTTTCGCCCGAACACGAAAACTTTCGTCGCGCCCTTTCTCCCGACACGACTGACTGCCGCGGGGTCTCCGAGGATAACGCCTGCTACGAGGGCTATATTTAAACTTTTCTCCCTTTTATTGCTGTGATTATAGTCGTTCCGCCTACGCGATAACTCAAAGAAAAAAAGTAAGCCTTACTTCCACAAAAATTGGTGTTGCATTCCCTTGACTCCTCGCTTTCTCCAATACAAACGAGCCCACCAAAGGCTGGGGGAGGACTGTTACAGCTGCGAGTACGAAATTGACTGCCTCCACCACACGTGACTGAACAGTCACCCCAAGGACCCCAATCTGACCAGTTTCCGTCAACTAAGATTGAATGAGCATACGTTACTTCACTGAATCAATAGCTGGACTTGGAGCGTTATAAATAAATAAATAAATACAGGGTGTTTCAAAAGTTCGTTCCGATTGTAAAAAATTTTGCGAAAAGCTTCTAATGCTTCTTTAGGAAAATGTTAACTGATTCAGGTAAGAAATTTATTTACTATAAATAACCTTTCAAGCAATTTCAAACTCAAATTTGAAGAAATTATAATATTTTTGAAGTCTTGCCCCAAATGTGCGTGAACGCGAGTTTTTTTTTCCCATCATATTTTTCCTGCCGATTTTGTACGTTTTCTATTTTCGTTTTTTTTGTTTTGCCGTTTTCGAAGCTATTGATATGAAAATGTTAATTTATTCTTATCTATACTAAATTAAACTCATTTTCACAAGAAAGTTTTTGTACTTAGCCTCGTTTTGAAAGAGAGAGGTTTTGGAACTCTGAAATAGCCTATTTAATCTAATTTGACCTCATTTAAATCAGGAATAATCGAAAACATTGATGGAAAGCGACAACACAAAATGCAAAAAAAATGTTTGACAGCAATGATGTGTGTGAATACCTGGGCAACTTTTCTCATTACATGGCCTTGTTTCGTCACTTTCCCCAGGGCATGAGCTCCCACCAAACGCCGGCGGGGGATTGGTACACGTTCTTTTCCGATTTTGTACTCCTCCACCGCAAGTAATAGGACATTCGCTCCAGTCATTCCAGTCTGACCAATTACCGTCAACTGAATTCAAAGGCAATGAAAGCTCTTAATTTTCTTTTCTTTTCTATTACTGTTAGAAATGCGAACCAGGTTGCTATGGTAACATCCATGTTGAAGTACACCCCGATTTCCAGATAAATTTAAGGAAAAGTCGGTAAGTCTAGGGTCATGGCTTTAGTGGTTGTGAAGGTATTCAGCTATAAAGTCAATGGGGCCTCAAATTCCCCCAGACTAATTAAAATTAAACATCGTCACGTGAAAATAACTTGGCGGAAAAGAGTCAATCCAAGCAATCCTGCTCATATCCAAATTGACTACGTCATCTCAAAGTGTTTACGAACAGCTTAGAGTACTTGAGTCCAGGAATTGTCCCTCAGGTAAACGTCTCTTAAAGAGATTTAAAGTTTCTTACTTTTTAATGGTTGATTTATTGAGTTATTCATGAATTTACGGTGAGAGTTTTATAGCCATTTCTTCAGTAACTGTTCCGAGTCTATTTATTTAGTCAGGGCTAAACACGCACAGAAAGTAGCAAGAATATCGTTGCTTTGTATGATTATTTGTTTGTTCTTTTGTTTTTGCCCTTTTTAGCTGGGAAAGGCCACACGTGACCTTGTTTCGTCACTTTCCCCAGGGCATGACCACCAAACACCAATGGTATGTGGTGAAAACTCAACACCAAGAAGCTATCTCTAAAGTCAATTACTGATGACTAAAACGCACAAATGCCTTTATTGCAAGACTTCGTTTCACAATGTCCCCGAGATACTATTTCCGTGCAAAGGCCGGTGTAGTATTCGAGAGCCTCTTTTCTGGCTGAAATTTTCGAAAAGGTAAGTTTTGATCCCTATAATTTTCGGATTACTAGACTTTCAGCTAGGAAATCCGAACAGAAAAAAATTTGTAGGGGATAAAGTATGCCTATATCTACCGTTTAAATACTAAAATACGTTTAACAATGCTACGTTTAAGTGGTTTTGAACTATGTTCTCGTTGGGTGCCCCTGTGGCTTGTTATATAAAATCCAGCATAAATCTATTACTTCGTTTGCTGAAGGAAACGTGCTGGACGTCGAAACTTAAGGCTGTGATTGACATGTTTTGACGGCTAAACGATCAGGATTTTAACATTCACTTGGTGGTCTCCTGGCAGGTGTTTCCTTCCCTCCCTCCTCGCATGCCCCTCGCGTGCCCCTCGCGTGCCCCTCGCGTTTCTCTAGTGCCTAAAACTTTCTTTCCCTTCCCTTTCAAACGCCTGCCACACAGGCTATTTTTCCCAGGTTTATAAGTACGGTCGCAACAACTTGTCCACCCCCTGTGCTTCCATCCCCGGCGACAATCTGAAGGGGTGTCCCACGAGGAGTTGACTCCTTCCCCACTTCACTCGCGCTCGCATGCGCTATGCGCGCACAAACCTCGCAGCCGTCCTTTTTTTAAGGGCACCCAATAAAGATTTCCTTCTAAATACGTTGAACACACTTTTTATGCAATCCATAGCAGTTTTAGATCTCTAGAAATACATTTTACGCAGCACAGATTCTGTTCGTTCATGCTAGAGGACTTTGAGTGTTTTCGAAATTACAAGGGCTTTATTTTTCCGAAAATTTTAGATGCGTTTTATCCTTTTACGAATTTTACTGATTCCTGTCTCAATCACGGTTTTGAATCCAAACATTTGGGGTTTCCTTTTTCTACGAAAAACAACATTACTTGGAGAGTGACAAATTAAGCTTCAGAAAATCGTAGGGAATTTATGAGATAAGTTTCGAAAATTATACATGAATGGAGCGCTCTAAGTGGTCTAGCCTTCCTCAAGTAATAGAAATTTCTCGGCAATATTTGCTCCTTCGAACAGATATTTTACAGAAAACAGTCGTTGGGTGCCCCTGTTTTCTTTACATGCATATCATCCTGGATATTTACAAAGACCTGAACCACTGAGCTTCAAGACTGCATAAAGAGGTGAACGCGGCATTTTGAGCGAAGCGCGAAAAGCGAGACGAGGGGATTTCTCCTCCCCTCGTCTCGCGCATCGCGCAAAATGCCGCGTTCGCCTCGCTTGGCTCACAAAGCGCCTTTTTGCAGGCTTCAAGCTTCACGCATCCCTTACACATTTATCCTCTTGACTAAACGCTTCATAGAGTTATTTTTATTGCGTGTTATTTTCCTTGCACTTTATAAATCGAAGCTAGATGATCTATTTAAATCATCTTAACCTCTTAAACTTAGATTATACGCGATTCTCCAGATAAAGTTAGGCATAAACACGGTCACACAAGATTTCGTAGCAAACTTACGCCAGGCGAAAGGGGTCATGTAGCGAAAAGTGACACTTCAGCAGTGTCAGTCATGAAAGCTAAAATTTTGCACTAACGATTATGAGTAGTTAAGAGTCAGTTCGTGAGCAATCTTAACCATATCAAAAACACAAAAGAGAACAAAAAAATGGAGAAATAAATACTGAAGAATTGTGTAAGCAGAATTTCGAAACTACAACTGTACACTGATCTACTGTCCTGTTATCTACACTTGATCTGTCTGTCTAAATCACTCGGAATTATAATTAGGCGCACGAGCGGTCACAGCTTTATACTCGTCAAATCAGCAAAGAAATTTGTCGTTCCTTCAACGATTTCCTGTCATTTCCCAACTCGAAGTGTTGCATTGTGAAGTGATCCTGCTTCTCTGTAAACGCACTTGGGCAAAACTAAATCTTAGTCAATCAACGTCCACTTGCACATCTTTTAAACCTTGGCGAATTACAAAAAATTATCACATTCCTCGAGCGTTTCCGCGTGAATTGAAAATACTGTTAGATGGAGGTTGACGCGCGTAAACAAGGGCGCTGATTACGTGTAATGACTTGCCTTTAAATTACTAAACATAAAATAGAGCTGTTACTTACGGCCACGGGACTCGGCGATAAGTGTAAGCACCAGTGAAATGAAGATGAGATTCTTCATGGCTTAGGGCAACAGACTTTTGATCTCTAGCCTCTTAACTCGAAGCCAGGATTATGATTTCCCTACGATGATTTGCCTGCCAGTGGACAAAGATGTGTTTTCAATCAGACAACCTTTCACTGAAGCTCCTGCAACACGTAACATGACACTGCCTTGTTCGATTTTCAACAAGCCGGCTTTGTTTGAGGAATCCAATTCAATTGCTAATATATACAATAGGCAAAAAGTGCGAAAGAAATTGACAATTTCTGGGTATCGTTTGAGACCAGAAGCCGGACGTAACGTCCGGTCAGTTGTTCCTACTTTCACACGAAATGATTATTTTCTGAAGTGAATTCCCTTACGTCAGCTTGTTTTACCTATAAAACCAGTACTTCTTAAACCCCACATTTTTAAGAAGATTTAATACAGAAAATAGCGATGTATGTAAAAATTAGTCTCCGCTCTTTCCGTTTTATATATTAGAGTCTAGGGAGGAAAATGATTAGCTTAATTAGGTTTTTTGAAAAACCCAGTCTCGAAATTTTAATTAAACCCTTCGACGCCTATAGAGTACCAAAGTGTGACGTCATAAAAAATTGAATTTGTGAAATTATGGGATTCGTCAGGATATGAAAGAAACACATCTAAGAGGCCTTCTTGCCAAAAACTAGCATTGTGGGGCAAATTGTCTCTGAGATATTAGCCCAGTTATGCTCTGATGACTCCATACAAATCCTTCTAAATTTGACTCTGTTTATAACATTAGGAACAGACAATTTGCCCCACAATGCTAGTTTTTGGCAAGAAGGCCTCTTGGATGTGTTTCTTTCAGAATATCCTGACGAATCCCATAATTTCACAAATTCAATTTTTATGACGTAATCACTTTAATACTCTATATGAAGTGCCTAAATAGGATCATATCACTTTTGTCTTTTGCGACGGGAAGTGAAATTTCACAGCGCGACAATTTGATATCGGACAGTACTTGTAAGTGAGATTTTAAAGTGAAAAGAAAACAACTGCTCTGCTTATTTTCACAGCCAGATTCCCCTCTCTCCTCCGCAGAGGCTCCCGCCGGGTATCCCTATAAAATAGCAATAATCGAAAAACTTGAAAGCGCGATCTATTCTCCCCAGCCTCCTTACAACACAAAGAGACCTTTGCGGAGGAGAGAGCAGATTCCCAAAAAACGCAAAGGAAACATGCTGGCTTCCCAAGTGATATTTTTTAAATAAATAAAAAAGTACTGCAACACAGCCAGTCGGTTTGTTTTTCCGGTGCTTTTTGTTTTTGTTTTTCAAATTCTTTCCAAGCAAGGTCAAAAGCACCGGCATCAAAATTCTAGCGCGAAGAAGAGGAAGAACGACAAATATATTTTGGGGCGGTCTCTTCCCAGTCTTTTCAAACTCGGTCAAGACACTTCCTATTGGATTATCAACTTTCATAAGGTCAAGACAACAAAGAAGTGATTCTTAAAATTTTAAAACAGATAAGAGCGAAACGCTCTAGTCTAGTCTGGGTACTGCTGAGAGAGCACTATCTTCCCGTCAAGGGTCAAGGGTACCACGCCGAAATGATAATGAGACAACAGAAATTAGGCTTCATTTTGCAATTTTCTGTTACTTCGATCGTCATAGATGCTTGTTGTACAGTGAAGTTTAAAATAGATATTTACTCAGTTTCCTTTTCAAAGGGAACGTGTCAGCTTTCTGCTTCATTTCGTTTATAATGCCAATTACTCGTTTGAAATTAACTGAAATAACTTGAAAATGACAATAAAAAGCACAGCTTCGTGTCAAACAAATATGCTTCCTAAGGAATTTTATCAAACGTTTACAAACAAGAAAACAACTTTAAAAAACTGTTAGGACAACAATTTTTTAAAAACCCTTATTGCAATCCTTTTCAATCTTCTTCAAGATTGTCCATCCATGCCTCCTTTTGTATTTTCTGTGTTATTTATACCTTCTTTTTACGTTTCATGCGGTTATTTTTAATATTTCACTCAGTTTGGTTGCACTTCTTACAGTGTTTGAATTTGACAAGATTCGAGATACATCTCCTTCAATAAAGTATTCTAAATTCCACTTTAATAGCCTGCAGTCGGATAGAATCCTCTATAATCTCTTGGCCATGTTAATTACTGATATCTTGGATATCTGTATCCCGCTGCCGAAACTAAAGAGGAAAGAAAAAGAAAGTCATGAACTAAGCTACAATCTGATAGTTCTTTTCACCCCAATGGAAGGGAATCCAGGTCAGTGTTGGATTCTGGATTCCGGATTCTAAGTTCTGGATCATGGATTCGTTGTCAGTGGATAGTAGATTCTGGATTCCAATCCGACGTTAGTCGGATCCGGATTCCCTAGAGCTGTATTCCGGATCCAAAACCCAGGATTCTAGATGCCAAAACAAACATTTCCCGCAGTCCTGATTTCACAAGCAAAAATTTTTCTGGATTCCAGAATCCGGATTCCTTTATATGGAGCGATTCTTTTTGGTGCGAGTTTATGACAACAGAATAATCTCGGTGTTAGAACCTCACTGCCGGCCAACAATCGGTTAGAATTTGACCGGCATTGCTAATAAAAATTAAACCATACTGTCATATCATGAGTAGAAAATCTATATGTAGAAAATATTTAAAAATGCGTTTTGCATGTTCCATGTTTTAAAGAGATTTTAATAAATTGAGGCTTCTAGAAAAATGAAATGAACTTGAGGATGCTTGAATCGCGAAATTTAATGCCTTTTTCATAATTATTTGCTAATTGAAATCGCGAAAATGAAAGCCTGTGAAATACTGTGTCGCTAATATCGATAAACTAAGTAACAATCAGGTATAGAAAATTTATTCAATAAACGAGCAGACTGCAAAGCAGTCGGTTTTTTCCTCAAGGCACAAAGAGAGCGAAATCGGGGGGGGAAGGAGGCGAGTCCGTAGGGCGTGTCACTTTTTTAAACCTCGCTGGCCCTACAACTTTTGTTTAATTAGTTCCTAAACTAATTTGCAATTTGTAGCTATTAACTAACTGAGTTATCCAAACAAAAAGACGCGCAGGCGGACCAACCGTAACCAACTCGCCTCAAAAATAAGAACTTTCAATTCGGCCCAGGCTCTCGTGTGCGGACATCCTTGGGATGCTTAAAAAGTGACCGTAACTGGAGACAGTTTGTATAGGAGTTGAGAAAAATGGGGTTTTATGAAGGCAGCCGTTAGCCAGAGCAGTCCGCTTACGAGAGTGTGCGTTAGGAGAGCTTCCACTGTAAGAGTTAACAATCACATGTAAAGTTGCTGCCTTTACTTACTCGGACAAGTTCCTTTCTTCAACTGCTTCACCATCTTCCTGAGTTCATTAAAAGATGACGCGTAGAATACGAAGTTACCAGTCGCTATGGTCTGTAAGCTTTCTTTGTTGACCCTTTTGCCGATTCCAAGTGTGATCACGCGAACGCCCTTATCCTTCAGGGGTTGGACAGCTTCAGCAAGAATCTCATTGACGCTTTTTGTAGCTTCTGGATCCTTCGTTTGTTCTCCGTCGGTCATTACAAGAGCAGCCTATAACGTGAACGTGCAGCATGTTATCGGTCTTTTACGTTTGAAATTAAGTGTATAAATCAATAATTAAAAACTATCATTATTATTATTTAATATGGGAGTTTTACACGTCTGGATGCCCAGTATTAGTAAAAAAAAAAACAAACACAGAAGTTGGGTGTCTGACAGCAACCAATCCCCGCGCCGTTAAGTCTTTCTTACGTACAAAATACTTAAACATTAAGAATATCCTAGTCATAGCTGGCTCTTGTAAAATATTTTAAAAAACGTTAAAATAAATAAAATGTTTTCGTTTGTCCTTATTTTTTGTCTATGTATTAATTACAAAGTCTTTAGTTTCTGTAGGCTTTTTTGTATTGCCTTTTGCCCATCTAGACCTTGAAGTCAATAGAAAATTACCTTTTTTACCCAGTCCCGCATCCCTGCTTTTTCGGTAAACACCTCCTCATCTGCTAAACGCAGGGCTCTGTCGATGTAAGTTTTACCTCTTCTGTGTGGGATTCTGTTTACTCTTCCTTTCACGTTGTTTCGATTAAGGGATCTTCCAGTAAAATCATTAAACTTTAGTTGCACAGAAGCCTTGGTGCTGTATTCAATGATAGCAATATGGGTGTGATCCTCCGAAACCTGAAATCCCATTATGATGCTTTTGATAAAACGTTGAAAAACGTGGAAGTTTCTTCTTGAGATGCTTCCTGAGGTGTCCACCAAGATTGCAACGTCAAGAGGCATGTTGCATTTTACTAAAAGAGAGAAAAATGAAGATGATGACATAACAAAAATAAAATTGTTAACGAAGCTGTCCGAACGCTGTGTAGCAGTCGTTTCCCTCGGACAAAATAGATAAACGAATAACAAAGAGTAACAAACAAAAATCGGCCAAAAAATAAGATAACGTGGCTCTCAGAATGATGATCAGTTAGGGTATTGCCGTCTCGTTTTCCCATGCAGTTCAAAGAGATCTAGACGCGTTTGGATATTTTGACGAGTATGGACAATCTTTTGAGTTTTCTATCTTTTTTTCTCATTTAACTAGAGAAATCTTCCACCTAATAAGAAAAAATATTTTGTTCGAAGAACCTTGCAGGACTATGAGTTATTTCTGAAAGTTTTTGGTTGGAACGATGATCGTTAAAACATCAAGGTGTTTGTTCGACAGCTAGACATGCTTTATAAATCATGCCGGCCATCGGTCCTAAAGCATGTCTATTATTAACATCGTGTCCTCTTAAAGGACTACTATTTTTTAGATATGATGTTACTGCATCTGAACAGATGCCAACTTTAATGGCATGTATCACTGTATAAGAGCCATTTTTGTCGTCCGTGAGCCTAATTGCTAATTGGTAACCTTTAGCCCAAAAAAATGTACCCAGCCTTCACTCCATCCCAAAGTGGCCTCTTACGTAACACATGACATAGAATCCAATGCCTTGATTCGACACCTCTCTGGCTCTTACATTGGTCCACTGCGCCCGTAAGATATTATAGAATTTGTAAGAAGCTTACCTTCACATCGTAAAGGCGCATAGCAGAACACAAATGACGTACTACTACCACGGCACATTCTTCCTCCGTTTGCAGGTGGGGGCCTGTTACATTGACGAACTTTTGTCCTTCTTCCGTATCCACCACATGTTTTCGAACAAGCGCTCCAGCTGCTCCATCGGCCCCAGTTTCCATGCACTGCATGTTAATCGAGAGAAGAGTGTTAACAATGAACTACAGGCCATGCCACCAACACCCAGGAGGCGTTCATATGGGATAATCCGGAACAGGATCAGTGATCCGAGATCACTCGGATCAACGTAGATCAAATGAACCGATGAATCCTTGTCCAGAGTGGATTCATCGGTTCATTTGAACTACCATAGTTCGATTGATCTCGGATCACTGATCCTGATGCTGATCATCTCAAAGTAACGCACCCCCACGTTCTTAACCACCACGTGACAGTCGAGGCCCTTTTAGGTGCAAGTCGAGGTACAGCAATAGCCTTTTTCCTAACTTACTGCATTGTTCGCAAAGTTGGCGAATGAAACGAAGAAGTTTTCGTTCAACTACTGTCCTATTGGACAGGTTGCATTAGCTACTCGCATTGGTCGCATCAGTCCTTTTAGTTCAATTCGTTTCACAAAACCCATAATTTAACGTACCTTTCAGTAACATTGCTTACAGCGACTTAACTTTAGTTTTTTTACTGAAAGGGTGACTCGTTTCAAGTGCTAATTTTGAGAAAAATAGCGAAAAGGGGCACAACCAATAGCTGACCCAACGCGCATCAGTCTTTTTAGTTCAATTCACTTCACAAAACCCATAATTTAACGTACCTTTCAGTAACATTGCTTAAAGCGACTTAACTTTAGGTTTTTACTGAAAGGGTGACTCGTTTCAAGTGCCAATTATGAGAAAAATAGCGAAAAGGGGCATAACCAATAGCTGAGCCAACACGATCAACACCAGTGACAAAGTTGAACATTGCTTCTAATCATAAATTATCACCCTACTATTACCTGCACAAAGTTTTTTATCACATTTCTTTACTTCAATCCTTTCCCCCTCACAATCTTTTCCACCATTAGAGGGATAGGGTCTAGAGCAGGTCCTGGAACGTTTCTTTACTCCGCCGTTGCATGTTGCCGAGCATCGTGTCCAGCGTCCCCAGCGCGACCATTTGCCGTCAACTGCAATACGAAACAAAAAATAGTGATGACCATTATTATGCAGAGTGCGTAAACTAAGGAATTAGAAGAGTAACGAGTCTGAGCAAGCGTTTCGAAATTGATATATTAATTGATATTGATCGGCATATTTTTTACATGGTAATGTCGATGTGATGTAATTTTTGGAGGGAAAAAAGAGACACCCCATCATTGTAAGCGGGACATTAATATAATAACATCTTGCTGTCTGATACTATTCCTAATGATAAGAGACAAAATTTCAGGTCTGTTTTACCTGGGCATGGCCTTCTGTCACAATAGTAGACTTGCCGACTCTGACCAGAACATTGTGCTCCTCCATGTGAAGGTGGAGGATTGGTACAAGCTCTATACCTAAACTGCGTCCCCGATCCACAGGTCACCGAACAAGCGTCCCAACGACTCCATTGGGCCCATCCTCCGGGAACTGAAGAAACAGGAGAGTGATCAAAGTCGCATAAGAGAGGAAAAGAAATATGTCAAAGCTTAAAAAAAATCAAAGCTTTAACAGTCAATGAAAACTAATGATCACCTGAATAAACTATCAACTGTAAAGAGTTTTAGTCGTTTAGTTTTTGATCAGTTTAATGAATTCAAAGGCTTTAACAGGGGTTTCGTTATATCGAAGTTCTGTTTCATAAATTTCAGTGAGGAATATTCCAATTACTGGGGTAGAGAAAATCGTTCGTTATGCCAGGACTTCATTATATAGAGGTTCGTTAAATCGAGATTCCACTGAGTTGGATGGCTAAATGGATAAAAGTGAAAATGAAAGTGACCAGTTGTTATTAAATTTCATTACCTGGGCACTGTGGCTCTTCATTACAACTTCGTGTCTCGCTTCTTGATCCAGTACATCCTGCGCCGCCAAAGGCCGGTGGAGGATTGGTGCAAGATCTAGTCCTCTGTTGAGTTCCACCACCACAGGTACGTGAGCATCGTCCCCAGGCCTTCCACGCCGTCCAGTTACCATCAACTTTAGACGATAGAAAGACATAATTTCATCAGTATAACGTCATGATGAGACGACATCACGTCAAATTACATCATAATACTCGCTAAAATTTTGTGTTACCACAAAGCACGAAATGGATGAACATGAAAATCAAGCAGCAAACCATAAACAATGCTTTGAACAGACTTGTTGTACGATTCAAAACAGCCCAATTACGGGGACTTTAGACTTCAGACATTAATTCAATGTGCTTCAAACAGAAAGTAAAATATAGGTCTAAATTACAGAACCTTGCTAACTAGACAAGTTTTTAAACTATTTCTCCACTCTCTCTTAAACTACAAAACTATGGGACCCAAAACTTCAAAACCCTTTAAAGTTTGTCCCTGCTTTTTGATTCTAACTATCACTTCATTTGGGTCTCTAAAAGATGAAAACATTCCTCAGACGAACACTAAGACTTTTTTAAGAGCACAGAGAGACACCATTGCCACTAAAGTGGACCTTTGTGCGAGAGTTTAAGGCTTAACTGACACAAGTTTGGCCTACGAAACTCCTCTCACACTCAAGTTAGGATTCAGTAATCAAAAATGAGGAAAGTCTGTAGAAAATGGAAAAGACGTCCCCACAACACAAGACTCTTTGGAAGGTTGCTCATTACCATTGCCACTCATCTTGTCTTAAAGACGATGTTTTTGGCACAGAAGCAGCTTAACATCACGTCAAAGAACAAATTCAGTAAGGGAAACTTTCTTTTGATGCATATGTAAGATTCATGTACGACATGTTCTAGATGAGTCATTCACCTGCGCATGGCTGTGTATTACATGGACGGATTTCACGAGATCTTCCAAGGCAGTCTCTACCACCATGGGAAGGTCGTGGGTCAGAGCAATCTCGGTTCCTGTTTTGCGTTCCTCCTCCACATTGTAGAGTGCAGGTGCCCCAAGGCTTCCACCTGGACCACGCACCATCAACTTTAAAAGCAATCAAAAGCAAAGTTAGAGGGTGCTCACTGGCTCGTGTGCTGTGGTTAGAAATTGAATGGGATGGAGTTCATCATCAGGGTATTTCACGTTTTTTTTTTTCTTACATGCTACCAGCTGGAACTGGAAATGTCCTACGCTTTTTTTATCCCCGTATGACAGTTAGCGTTTTATGACAGATATTACAAAGTGACCCCTTTGCCTATTCTTCGACGAAACATAAGCAGTTTTGTCAAACATTAGGACATAAGGAAAATACAAAAAAATGTGTCTAACATAAAGTCCCGAGGTCGGAGTTAGGTGCATGTCTGAATATAAAAAGTACAAATTGACTTCACAACACCTGGACACGGGATGTTATTGCATACACGAAATTCTTTCCTTTTGCCAACGCAGTTTTCTCCTCCAAAAGCTGGTGGGGGGTTGGTACAAGATCGAGTTCGATCCTGAGATCCTCCTCCGCAAGTCAATGAACAGGGACCCCAAGCTCTCCACTCGGTCCAATTTCCGTCCACTACAGAAAGTTAAGCTGAGTCAGACTGAGCACGTTACGGGGTCAAAGTTACTTTAACGCAATGTTTCACGTCTCTACTCCACCCTCGATAGAAAACTATTTTGTATTTTCATTCCCCATTTGAATCCCTACCTCGCACCCTTCTTTTGACCTATTTCAACTCTGCCAAATCCTCTCAGTGATAATTTCAAAGAAGGCTGTCACGACAAAAGGAACATAAATTAAGCAAGTTTTTCACCCAATAAATAAGCCTGCATTTAAGGCTACATCAGAACGGTCTTGTTGGCTAACACATCAAAGATAATCTCGTAAGCTCGTGCGATTTTCATGAAATGAAGTAATGATTTTTTTATGTTAGATATTCGCTTACATTTTGACACTTGTGAGATCCATTTAACACGATTATCATAGACGTTAACTTCAGTGTCATTGTAAGAGCACTTTGACTCGCTTATTTTAAGTGCTCATGTCCGTCTTAACGGACACCTCTTTGACATAGGCACCTCCATATAAAAGGACAACAGAGGTTGGTCCCTGCTGCTCATCGTTCATTGTCTTTGACCCTTTATAAGATGGTCACCTATGTATAAAGGCTACAGAGTCGGTCCAGCTGATATCATGATTGATCTTAAGATCGCTTTACCTGGACAAGGTTGGTTATTGCAAGATTGAGTCTGCTCGCTACTTCCCGGACAATATTTTCCACCATGGATTGGAGGGGGGTTGGTACAAGTCCGAGACCTGTTCTGAGTTCCTCCTCCGCATGTTGCACTGCAGGAGCTCCAGGCTTTCCACCTTGCCCAGTTGCCATCACCTGTGGAGGAATAATTCAATTGGTTAGATTGAGTTTTTGTGAAATTTGACAGATATTCGGGCAAAGGAATGCTAAATAGAATTATTTCTTTATTGAAATGCCACAAAAAATAAATCAAAAAATAATTACAAAAGGACAAAAATAAAAGGAAAAATGCAAATTTAGTGGCTGTTGTGTGGTAAGGACAGGAACAAGACTGGTTAAAACAAAACAGAATATTATAACTAATTGAGGGGTATTATAAGGTAATGGAGGTTTATAAAATGGAGAGTAGAAAAATAGATTTCACTTCTTTGTGTTGCTGCAATTAAAAAATGCCAAATTACTGACGCTGGAATTTCATTTGAATGGCCATATCAAATAACTTCGTCCACAGACTCAAAAGTTAGCAATATTGCTTACCGGCCGTCACTTAAAATAAGGACTCTGAAAGCGTAAAATGAACGTGACATTGAAAATCAAAACAGCCTAAACTAGAAAAAGTCAATTTTAGAAAGATTCTCCGGTCCCCAAATCTCGCCGATGTGGGAAGTATTCAGTTATCTTAGAGCTTCTTAAGAGTATTCGGAAATCGAGAATTTCGTTTGGCTTTCGTTTAAATTTGCTTTTCTTGTCTTTCTGTAATGAGGAAAAACTAGATTAAGAGAAGCACGTACTGAATCAGCATTGCTTTTTTACCTGGACATGGTTGAGTGTTGCATGACCGAATTTCTTTACTCTTTCCAGTGCACTGCGCGCCGCCAAAGGCCGGTGGAGGATTGGTGCAAGTTCGTAAACGGTCTTGCGTTCCACCTCCGCATGGTAAACTGCAAGTGCTCCAATACCCCCAATCGCTCCACTTACCGTCGACTGTTTTCCATTGAAAAGGAAAAAGAGAAATGAGAAAAAAATCATGTGTTTTTATTCTTCTTAAGTTATTTTCTGTCGTTTGTCTCGCCAAAGAACTGTATGGATATTTCAAAAAATGCGTCTTAAATTATACATGTAGTCATTCGAGAACTGAATCCAAATATAACCCAAAAGGAGAGTATATAAGATCACAGGAAAGTCAATTATATCAGAGAGATTTTATAAATAGCAATTTCGAAGCTTGCGATCAGATGAAATCTTCAGTTTAAGATTTTCGAATCGAACTTTGTTGAAAAAAAACTTCGAATGGAAGAGACATGACACGTGCATTGAGATGAGCCTATATGGTGGATAATTAATTAACGATGGCATGTAAGCTTGTCGTGATCAAAGCAATAGAGAAATTGGGGGCCGCGAGTGGTAGAGGCTACATTATAGAAGAGCTGTAGAGCGGTTGACCACACTTTCATATGAATGTTGAAATGAAATATATGAAACCTGGGCATGGGCGTTGATTGCATGATTGTAATTCTTGATTGGCTCCTAAGCAATCTTTTCCTCCATACGCTGGAGGAGGATTGGTGCAGGTTCGGGATCGATTCTGGATTCCACCACCGCAAGTGGCAGAACAAGTGCTCCATCCGTCCCAGTCGGACCACCGCCCGTCAACTACGTATGCACAAAAAAAAAGGAAAAATGCGTAGTGAGAGGAAATCTGTGAATGCTTTGCAGGGCGTTCTACTGACGTGATCAGCATTTGTGTTAAGTTATTGGCATAAAAGAACGCGTTAAAAGAGGAGAGACTTCAACTCCAAAAGAGGTGGCTTGGTAAACCAATATGGTGGCAGTGAAGTCTCTTCCAACCATATTACTATGGAAGGACTTAAATGGAAATACACTATAAGTACAGCAATGCTAGATGGACAATAGATTGGTGAAAAGACAAAACAAACATCACTCCTTGGTTTAGTTGATAATTTCACTTACAGATTTTTAACTACGATATGCTGCTGTAACTCTTGAGTCTGTGAACGTGATTTGA
Source organism: Porites divaricata (assembly GCA_038088405.1). Lineage (NCBI taxonomy): Eukaryota > Metazoa > Cnidaria > Anthozoa > Scleractinia > Poritidae > Porites > Porites divaricata. The sequence continues at coordinate 37,096,302 of JBBMOI010000004.1, forward strand.
AATGAAACCTCTGGACTGACAGAGCTTTCACACGCAGTGTTTTTCAGAATTAAGCTGCGAAGTGAAATTTAAGATTATACTTCAATTTTGATGCCAAAACTCTAAGCAAACTTAAGTTGTAACGTCCATGCTTTGCAGGGATTTCACACTCTTCACCGTCACTGGGGGCGGGATCACAGAATAGTCGCTTTGCAAAATGGGCAGGTAAGATCCACCCAATTTACGATTTACTCCTGACTGACTGTGTGGCGTTACCTGGACATGGATTTTGCTTGCAAAATCGGGTTTGCACATCCGACCCAGAACAATCACTGCCGCCGAACGCAGGAGGAGGATTATCGCAGGTTCTAAAGCGATCTTGTATTCCGCCCCCACATGAAAGTGAACAGGATCCCCACAGACCCCACTGCGACCATTGTCCGTCAACTGTCAACAAAAACACATTTGTTCAACCTATTTTGTCTCAGTGATATCACCAGGGATAAGGTAAAATCTCGTAGTCAAACTTCACTGTGTCTATAGCCTGTTTCAGGCTCTGAGACAGTAATGCAGTCGTTCATTATAAAGTGATGCGAAAACGCGAAGGAACTGGGGAGAGAGAAGCGTTCCCGCCAACTCCCTCTTTTCCAGATCGCGCGCATCATATTTTCACCTGGCTTGTTTTATTTTCACAAAGTACCTACAATCTGAGCTCCTGGGACAGGCTGCTCCGTCTGTGACCCTGAAAAGCTAGATATCCCCTTTCAACTGACTTTGGGAAAACTAGGGAACGATTTTAATGCTGAAAGTACCCTACACAAAGTTCATTGGAATGATCACATTTAACGATTTTCTTGTGCCAGACTCAAAAAATAGTAAAATTGATTAAAACATCAAGACCACCAGACAGTAAATAAAACAATATTATGCAAGTCGTGATGTTTAAGGCATCTTTCTATAGGATGGTCCATTTTTTTCATTTTGGTTTTTTCAACTGCAACTATTCAATTAACACCGCTACTTACTCCATTAACAAAGTGATAATTATAATATTAAGAAGAAGATAAGAAGAAGAAGAAGAAGAAGGAGAAGAAGGAACAAGCTTTTCGGTTAGGATAGGTAAGACATCTGAGACATCACTATACAGATTGTGTGGTAACACCACTGAAACAGTATGACATGTTTTCAGTGGATTAGTGCAGGAAGCTTGCCATTAAAAGCACCACGACAAGGTGACTCCACTGTTTCACTGGGATGCGGGAGCTATGCAGAAAGTATAATGTATGGGTTAGAGTGCCGGCCAAGCGACTGAAGCACAATAGACCAGATATTTCTGTAGTACACAAAGATACACAGGAGTGGACCCATTTCGACATTGCTGTGCCAGCGGACCAAAATACCCTTCCGAGGAAGAAAAGGTAGAAGGTATCAAGACCTAGCTCTCGAAATTAAAAGAACGGCACAGACCAAGAGAGTGATGGTAATACCCATCGTGATTCCCGGAGCACTTAGAACTATCTCGAAGACTGCAAAGGCCTGGTATGGGAGGTTAAGTCTGCCTGACATTTTTGGAACTACACAGTTGTAAGCTATACTTAGTACTGCTCATTTTTTGCGGAGAGTGTTGTGTCTCTAAACTGCGGGAACCTGTTGAGTCATGGCTGAGAATACCAAGAAAATACCAGAGAACTGGAGAGGATCACACAATACATGTAATAACATAACAATAACATTTATAGTAATAATAATAATTAATAACAATAATAATAATAACGTTATTGACCTGGACATGGAGAGTCATTGCAAGACTGTGTTTGTTGACTCTCCCCTTCACAACCCGCTCCTTCAAATTTCGGTGGTGGGTTGGTGCATGTTCTTGATCGGTTTTGTGTTCCACCACCGCAAGTCACTGAACATTCCGTATAAGCACTCCATATAGACCAGTTACCATCAACTACAAAACGAATTACACTTAAGGCTGGTTTTCACTAGCAACGGAGTCGGAGTCGTAATCAGAAGCATAGAGCTTATGATCTAGTGAAAACAGCGTTCGACGGCTTACGACTCCGTTGTTTACGTTCCGCTTATGATCTAGTGAAAACCAGATTGCTGGAGCCACAAAAAAAGCGGAGGAACTAAGCCAATCACAAAGCGTGGGGACGTGCATTGTGATTGGTTTATCCTTCCGCTTCTGCTTCCGACTACAACAACCTAGTTTTCACTAGATAATAAGCGCAACGTAAGCGACGGAGTCGGAAGCGCTGTAGGAAGAAATGGAAACCTTCTGATTCTTCTGACTCCAATTCCGTCGCACTTATGACTCCGCTTACGGCTCCGATTATTGATTTTCACCAGGTCATAAGCGCTTTTACGACTCCGCTTACGACTAGGACTCTGACTCCGTCGCTAGCTCTTGAAAACCAGCCTTAAGAAAAGCTAGTCAAATTGACTACAATATTTAACAGCATACGTCTAAGACAGCAACATAATGGAACTATTTTAAGGAGAAAGCGCCATGGGCAGGAAAAGCTCCGAAGTGTCTTTTCAAAGTCATTTTAAAAAAATAATACAATAAAAAGTCTTAAAATCACCATTTTCCAAAGCACCTACTTTCAACAGGGTCTTCATTGTGCTGTATTTGACGCGCATTTTTGAAGGGAACATGTTTAACGACTTTACCCTTTTTTATGCACTATTTGTTAGCTAAAAATTGAACCCCTGGAAAACAGAAAAGCTATTTACTTGGGCATGGCTGATAATTGCAGGAGCGGACTTGTTCCTTTCCTCCACTACAGTCTTTGCCACCATGCTGTGGTGGGGGATTGGTACAAGATCGACGTCGACCCTGTGTTCCACCACCACACGTCACACTACATTGTACCCAGGCCTTCCAATCACTCCATCTACCATCAACTGCGAAAAAATCCAATGCTGTCATAAATTGCCTGATTTAAAGCCGACATAAGCCTGTATTTTCGTTAAAACAAGGGTGTTTTGGATAATGGGCAGCAGGAAATTTTGGTTTTAACTTCCGCCGGGCTCTTAATAGCTTATATTGAAGTTAGCTTTAATCTGTATCTTTCAGCTCGCTTAAAGGTTACGAAAGGGGTTACTGTAGAATAAGGGCCTCTTAGAATAAGCGCGCAGTACACTCCATATATACTTTATACACTTTCTCAGTTAGTAACAATCTCAAAGGAAACCTGATTTGCCTACTTTGGCATCTATAAGAGTAAAGTTAATTTTGTTGGGGAATCATCTCTATCATTAAGTGTTTGCGACATTCATATGTGGCATTTAGGATTGTTTTTGTGCATAAATACAAATCATGCTTCAGTTTGTTGAATAAAAAGCTTGATAGATTTTGCCAATGGATTATGAACCCTCCTTTGGGTTATACACTGCGAGTGAAGGATATCGAGGCAAGGCTAGGTAAGGATAGGCTGAGATGAATTCCGTATGCTTCAAGTAGTCTCTCGGTAAGTTGGTTTCGCATTATATCTTCGAGTATTTTGAAGTGACGGAGAAAGATAAGTGTGTCGTTACATGTAAGTTGAAGCCTTCCATAACAATTACCAATTAAAGATCCGTAACATCTTCTGCTCTAGTAAGTATGGGTCAATGACTGTGGGAGAAAACAGGCTTTCACGAGTATGGTATGGATATAACAAAACACAGCTTCAGCTGGCTCTGTCACCAGTAAACATGCACCAGAAGGGAGATCCACACTAATGGCTCAAATAGACACCATTAGGGCAAAGAAACCAAGGGCGGCTAAAAGTAAAATGAAGGGGTACTATGGAGCAAGAGCTGAGAGAAATGGGGCTTAGTTGGGACGTAGCTGGGAAGCTCAGTGAGAAAGGATCGGGAAAGGTCTTGCGACCTTATGCCTCGCTAGGGCAGAAGACGATCGAGCCAATGATTGATCATGGATTTAGAAGAAAATTAAGGGAATGCTCATAGTCTACCTTCGAATAAAAGCCCCCCTTTCGGACAATGTTATAAATATGCACTCGGCCGATCATTAGAGAATAATATAGAGTAACTTAACAGCCAAAAGCAGTTATCAGCTGTTTGTTATGGTTTGTATATGTTATACCGTAAGCGCAGTTGTAGATGCATAATGTAGCATTGAATGTATATGGCGGTGACACCAGACTGAAATGTTACATGAGGAACTTAAAAACGAGGAAAACGAACATTTGTCGATATCGTAAACATTCACAGAAATTAGCTCTTACAGAAAGCATCTTGATGTAATACCCAAAGTAGAAAATGCAATTGAAGAAGTTATTTACTTGGGCATGGCTCAGCATTGCAGGAGCGGACTTGATCCTTTTCTCCACTACACTCTTTGCCGCCATGCTGCGGCGGGGGATTGGTACAGGATCGAGTTCGATCCTGTGTTCCACCACCACACGTCACACTGCATTGTGCCCAGGCCTTCCAGTCACTCCACGTACCATCAACTGTGAAAGAATTCAATTCCCTTTTTCACGTAGACAATAATGCACCTTATTTACCCCCAAAAAGTTTGCAAAACCATTGTTCAGTTCAAATTCTCCTCGGTATTACAGTCGTCAAAAAGCAAAAGAATTCGAAGACATTGGTTATGCAAAATTTGAGGGAGTAGACAAAGTGCTTTATGGGCGATGTGAAAATGTTGAAAGCTGACAGTAGATCGCGTGATTTCATAAAGACAAAAACATTTACATTCTGACGAGAAATCGCTCGAACGAATTAGCGTGGTGGAATGTTTGGACAACGTTTACTGGTGTCAATGTTGTCTGAAGTCCAGCGTTCGAGTCGCTTCTAATGATTCGAGCGCAGTTCTAAGAAAAGTGATCAACAAGCTATAGATTTATCAAAAACTTAATCCCGGCACTCCTGTTGATGTCAATAGTAGAATCTAGTTTGTTATTGAAAATTTTCTTCGTTTACCTTTTGCCTATAGGAAGATAATCAATCACACGTGTTTTTCCACTTGTAGATTTACGCATTGAAATTTACAAAAAAAACTGAGGTATACCGTTTTTGTTTAAGTTTACTTATAGACTGGCGGTTGTTTTATTTATTTCATTAAATGATGCCTTAACTAAAATCTTATTTATGGAGAACCGCAAAATCAGCCCCCTACATTGCCGGTTCCAGGGACGATAAAATAGCTCTCCCTCACGCGAAATTTCCTAGTTTTCAGCATCTTCCAATAACACATAGTGCCCGAGTAGATGATTCGGTGAGAGTGAAGAATGATCATCGCAGTAAAGTTTCCAATTTAAGCAATAGGAAAGAAGAAGCCTGAAAAAAATCAGGGCTTCAACGGGATTCGAACCCGTGACCTCCACATTGGAAGCCACACATTGGAAGCGAGGTCAATTTATCGAGTTCATAGTGAAATATTTCATATATTTCACATCATAGATGAATTAGGATTAAGAAAATATGCTTTGAATGGTGGTGCCCGTTAAGTTTTATAAAAGCAACTTTCAGACCGGAAACAAACTTGTTTTGGCTTGGAGCGTCAGAAAGTAACCCTGAACATGTACAGGAAAGAAAGAATTCAAAGTGCTTTTGCGTCAATACGTTTTTAACGAGTGTAGCGCTGAATATAAATTACAAATACGTTCTTCAGAAAAATGGCAAAAAAGGCTCTAAGATATTGTGGCAACCATATGGAATTTCGGGGAAGAACAAGAAGACAGTGGACTGCAACTTCAGTATAGGGTTGGTGCCGTTTTGTCAGGCACTAAAGTTCGTCATAAGGGTCTAGGATCAAAGTTTTATGTTATTAACAAAATAAAATTACAGGAGTAGTGTTTTCATCATGAAATCAAGTTATGCTTACGTTTGAGTCGGTGAGCTGAAAATCCGAAAGTGAGACCATTCAAGAGTAGCAACTCTCAGCAGTATTTTTCTTTTGCTTCTGTTTTTTATTGTTGTTGGATTTATTTTGCTTTTTTTTATGCTGATCATGCTTTGCTTTTGATCAGTAGTGTTACAATGCTAAACAAGGCGGTTCTGACTTTTCAATCTGTGGCCTAATAGTCCGGAAGTGTGATCTGTTTCAACAGAAGCTACACAAGTTGGAGGGATTTTACAGTGTGATCATTAACTAGAAATGAAGCTACATGGCAACACGGCCTTCCTTAACTTGCTGTTTATTATGCCGTACGAGACCGTTCTAATGTTTTCGTCTGTAGACAAAATCCGACATGAAGTGCGACGACGCCAGCCATAGCGACTACTCATAGCGACTAGTCGAGTCAAGACAACTTCATCTCATTGACTAATATAAAATTATTAGAGACCTTTACAATGTAGTTTCCAGGGCGAGGACTACGAAAACGAGATTTAACTTTCCATTTTTTCGCGTATTCTCCGAAAAAGACCCCCGGAAAGCTTCATTGTACTTTTTTCCACCACCGCAAAATCTGGCACTATCATATTTATTAAAGGAGGTTAAGCTATCTCCCGATCGCAAAATGATAAAACTTCTTACTAATTTCCGCCACCGTTAAATTTTTCGGAAGACTCGTAGTAGAGGGACGACGGCTGTCACGCGCGCGCAATACTTAGTGTTGAGAAAATCTCGTCCTCGTTTTGATCAAATTATTGTTCATTCGCTGTCCAGTAGTAACAGATCAAAGCCAATGATTTTATTCTCTTTCATTCGGTGGACATCACATACCTGGACAAGGCAGCTCGTTACATGAGCGCGTTGCAATGCCATTTCCTTCACAATCTTTTCCTCCGTTAGAGGGTGGAGGATTAGAGCAAGTCCTTCTGCGACTCTGTATCCCTCCTCCACACGTCACAGGACATTTTTCCCAGGCTTTCCACTCGGTCCAGTTCCCATCAACTACATTTTTAAAAAACGAAGGAAAGAAAAAAGACTGGAGATATTTAATGCTGTGCGTCTGATCATAATTTATTGAGTCCGTGTCTTATTCTTCTGTGTTTGCTTTTCGAACTCATGAGGACGGGAATTTCAACGAAATAACCGCTTTGAGAACTTCGCTTTATGCATTTTCCGGATATTACACAGCTCTTTTTAAAAAACCTCTAATCCCATCGCGCGTAGGCCATGCGAGGTTCATTGTTATTGTTGTTGGCATATTGTTTTCTCGGAAAATGCTGTGAGGCCTTGTAAAAGCCCAACGTCGTTATCTTTAGAAAGATAAGTAGTGAAGACAACAGAAAACCACCCCAATAACATAAAATACCGAGGTCCACCAGACTGTCTTAGTTAAGTTAGACTTGAAGAACCTACCTATTCAAAGAGGTAAATAAAACTAATATATGTGGGGAATCGAACTTTCTTCTTGGTAAATTTCTCCACTTTTGCCTTTTAAGTAATCACAAAGTTTTCAGCTTTCCAGAGGTTCACGTTCCGCAAGTTATAATCAGCAAAAGCACCCCACTGATTCTTTAAAAGTGTATATTACCTTCGCATGGGATGTTATTACAAGAACGAATTTCTTCACTCTCCCCAGAGCAATCATCTCCCCCAAAGGCCGGAGGGGGATTATCGCAGTTTCTCAAACGCCTCTGTATGCCTCCACCACAGGTAACTAGGCATGGGTCCCACTCACTCCACGCTGACCAGTTGCCGTGCACTACAATGTAAGTAATGGTAATAGGACTTAGTAACTGTATCGTTTTCTTTAGTTTAAAGGCTTTCTAAATCAAAACTTGAAGTTGGAAAAGTTGCCAAAGTGTAAAGACAAAATGCTGAATCGGGCCAGTTATTGTGGGGTAGTGCTTTGATTTATCTATACTACATGATTTACAGTATCCATACAGTAAAAAAAATGTCATTGTTTGATGAGGTCCCCTTGTGACCGCTCTAGAATGTTATAAACCAGTAGAAATTATTTCTACATGTTTCTTACATGTTTTCTTACCGGGACATTTGTTTTGGGTGAGATCAGTTACCAGGTCTTTGAGCTGTTCAAAGTTCTCCGCCAAGAACACATCGTTGTCTGAGGAGGCTAACGTCCACAGATCGAACAAGTTGGTATTCTTGCCGATACCAAGCGACAAAACCTTGACATTTTTGTCTTTGAGAGGTTGAACGGCGTTATACAAAACGTCAGAGGAAAGGACTCCTTCATTAACAGTTTGCTTACCATCAGTCATGACGAGAGCTACCTGAAATTGAAAACGAGAAGGAATTACAAGCCTGAGTATAACTCCTTCTGGAACAGATTTTAACTCAGTCATGTACAGTCGCTTATAGGCCGATTGCCCTGTGCCTTTTTCCCGCAGTTTCAACGGTCGATGACATAAAAAAAAATGTAAATTGCTTGTTTACCCACGAAGCACATAGGAGTTCATATGAACTCGTTTAACCGTTTCCGTGCGTTCCAGATCGAATTGGAATTTGGAAGTGTTGGTTTTTGAGGAGAGGGGAAAACCAGAGTACCCGGAGAAAAACCTCTGGGAGCAAAGGAGAGAACCAAACAACAAACTCAACCCACATATGGCGTCGACGCCGGGATTCGAACCCGGTCCACATTGGTGGGAGGCGACTCACCACTGCACCACCCTTGCTCTCTTACCTACCATCACTTGTTGCCAAGCCTTTGGTCACGTCACATTTATCATATGCTCAGGTGTAAGTTAAAATAAGGCAAAAATTGGACTTATAAATAGAATTAGAAAGAAAGAAGTTTTAGCCTGGGCTAAATAGTCCAGTTTCGAACTAAAAATTACCGCTGAATATAAACAATAACAACACATTCATACAGGGTTAGCCTCGACGTAAGTAAAATATTCAGAAATTCTGGCAAGTAAGTGTTTGAAATTTGAATATACACAATAGACAGAGTAATAAACAGGTCTTTTTCTCGTTGGAGTTTGTGAATATATTACTTCAGATTGAGACTAAGGCTGTAAAAAATGCGTCTTCACTTCTTTAATTCAGCGGTCATAGCGAACTCGAAAATGGACTATTTGCGTTAAAGATCGGAAAAGGAATAGGATCACCAATGTGGTCATTTATGATAGACAGATAATAACGATCATACGAAGTGAAATTTGATTTTCAAACTGTTACAGATCAGCATGGTAAAGTAGCCTACGTAATAATAAGGTAGAAAGAGAATACGAAAGGCTTGCGACTCTTGTCTGATCGAAAACCAAAGGGGCGCGTAAACCACTTTTGGTTATCATAGGACTCAATCACAAAATCTTGTTGGAAGTCAGCCTAGTTTTAATTCAGGCCATTTTTAAATTCAAATAGGCTGAGAAAACAGCCGATATTTGCGACGCCACCAACGGTTTCTCGCGAAATGAAGACGCCATTTCGCGGGGAAACGAACGGTGGCGTCTCGAAAGGTCAGGGGCACCCGAAGACAATTTTCGGAAAACATCTGTTCGGAAGACGATTCGAGATCTAGAATTTTCGGAACATTTGCTGTAAAATTGCTTGCTTGCCCGCCTCTCCTGGGATTTTCGAACACCTAAAATTTTCGAAAAGGTAAGTTTTGATCCCTATAATTTTCGGATCACTAGACTTTCAGCTAGGAAATCCAAACAGATGAAAAATTTTCACCGTTATTTTTTATCTACCGTTTAAATACTAAAGTACATAATTATTCTCGTTGGGTGCCCCTGAAAGGTCGTCTGCTTTCTCAGGCTAAAACTCAAAAGGCTTCTGAATAAAACGATCTCGTGTACTGAGACTTTTACTGACCTTAGTAACGTTTGGCCTCATTCCTCCTTTAGCAGAGAACACGTCTGTGTTTGCCAGTTTCAAAGCTTTATCTATATATGTGTATCCTCTGGAGTGTGGGATCTTGGAAATTGCTCTTTTTAAGTTGGCAGCATTGAGAAAGGCCCCAGAGAATTTGTTAAACCGCAGTGGTACCGAGGCCTTGGTGCTGTATTCCACTACAGCAATATGCGTGCCTTTTTCTGATATGTCAAAACCATCCAACATATCCTGGATGAATTTGATCAGCTTCTTAAAGTTACCTCGACTTATGCTACCAGATGTGTCAACAATCATAGCAAAGTCCAGGGGTATCGGGCAGCCCTCTGTGCAAGTTAAGAGCAAAACAATTCATGAGCATTTGAGAAAAATTATAAGACACAGCGACAGAAATTTGTATGGATAAGATATTATTTTTCTGAGGGAAAGGGGGACCTCTGTATACAGGCTAAAATATTATTGAGATAATGGATTTAAATCCTGATGCTGTTTTTCACAAATTGGTTGTGGTTGGAATTAAAACAGTACGATATTTATTTATTTATTTATTTATTTATCATATTTGTAAAACTCACCAAGGACGCGGGGTTCTACACAGAGTAGAGAACAGCCCCCGTTTCGAGAAGTTGGGCAACATTTTGATCTGCGTGAGCCACCACATTCAGAGTCAGACAGACAAAAATGCTCTGTCCGACTGTTGCAAATGAGAGAGATATCGTCGCTGCTAATAACAGGGCAAGTAACGCTGCCTGAAAACAAAAATAACATAAATATGAGACTGATGTAGATGGTATAATCTCATCGCGCGAATTATCTTTTCAAAATGGGCCAGGACGACATGCACATCCTTCACATAAATCCCACCACTGGCTTTCTAACAACAACAATAACAACAACAACAACAACATCAACAACAATAAAATGAAAATACCAGAGCATTACATTATTGCAAAAACTACTTATATCTAATTCTTGTGTTGCTAAAAATAACCAAGCCTGCGCCACAGACGAAATTAAACTCTGGTTAAGTCCCTCTGTGAAATACAAATGTAGCGCCATGTGAGAGCGCCAAGATCCTTGTTCTGGGCTCCCACCTGAGTACGCGCAGTGATTGCCTGTAAAAAAGCCATTGTCGATTTGCCAATCAGGATGAAAGACACTCGAAACGCACTTCCAGTAATTTTTTTACACGAATCGGCCTTCCGTCCACACGAGACCAGTGAATCCGGTCACCGAAACCGCATTGTTCTAAAACCGCTCTCTACAGCGGTTAAAGGCCCCGTCCACACGAATCCGGATAAAGCCGTTTCAAAACTGTCCGAATTAGTGTAGACATGCATGGCCTGAGTCCGTTGGGGGCTCTGAACAAGGATCTCGGCGCTGATTAGCAGACGTTTCTAGGGACTTTAAGAGCCAACGAAGTGACGTCAACGAGAACCTCGCTTAAAAAGTGAATTTGCCTTCATTCGTCTTTATCGCAATTATTCCCACCCACTTACTTTGTCAAATGTAGGCGAACCCTCCTGAAGTTAATTTCCAAGGGACCATGATATCCAAGTTCAGAAAGAGAAATATAATTTCGTCGTTGCTTGTTTACGTTCTCCATAAAACGCGAAAGTAGGCATTTTCACGTCGCAGTCGAACAAAAAGGCCAAAGAAATGTACGAAAAAGTGTGATGCACGTGCAAAGTTGTTGTTTGACTTATTAAACCTACTGTTTTTGTTTGCTTTTTTGTTTAACGTTCTCGTTGCCGTCGCATCATTGGATCTTAAAGTCCCTCCTTACGTCTGCGACACTGGCTAAAAATAACCTTGAATAAAATAATAATTTAATAAGAACTTTTGTGCGATACCAATCACACGGTAGACGTGGCGTATGTGTTGAAGATTTCCTTAACGTCTTTAGGGCGGCAAAAGTCAAATAATTTCTCCAGTCTTTTCGTCTTGGTTAGCCAATAACCCCACAAATATTGTCCAATATTTATCTTGTGTCTTTTACTACATCATAAGTGAAAGAATGAAAGCGGCCATGGTTCTCTCAGTGCTACAGGTCAGGAAATGGTCAGAGGAAAAAAATTCTTCCAGGTCAGGAGAAATTCAGGGAATTATTTGTTGCAAGACAGGCTCGAACGTCGGTGGTAAAACGCGAAACATTGCAATTCAACTCGTTTTGCAGCAGTGTTGCTCAATCTGTAATAACTTGGGTTTAAAAGAGTTAACTGTTTATGAATTCCATTTTTGAAGCAAGGACCAGCTTAAAAAAAAAAGAAGGACTAGATCCTAATAAGGGACTGTAATCAAAAGTAAGTGAAAATATAAAACAAAAAGCAAGGCCTGAAGAGGGAAGGCCGTGCCTTCCCAAAGTATTGGTAAAAAATATATATATTCCCGAACGCAAAATCAGCCTTGCTTTTTGTTTCATAACTGTTTATGGCATTTTAGGAAGAGATGCATGTAAAGACCTGGCCAAAATATTTTGCGTGTTACCTTCAATTTCTTCAAAATTACTAGTACGCAAACTAAAGGCTGGGACTATTCTAGAATTTTAACTTTAGCTATGATTCTCGCCTGTGAGGTAAAAGTAGTTAAAAGGTTTAACTGCTTTAATCCTTATTGAGCTTTAAAAAAATAATTAAGTATGTCTTTACACTTGAACCATTTAATAAAACGGAATGCCAAGCCAGCCAGGATTATATCAAGATTGTGTTATTATCTTTATTTCTTAAAATATGCTTTAAATTCTTTCATTTCCTTTGTGGGCTCCTCGCATGAGTCTAAGTGTTTCGTTTGCTCTGTTCCTTTTTAGACATTAATTTTAATTTTTTTAAAAAGATTTTATCATTTTATTATCACGCATGCACTTGTATGACTCATTCTTCATTTAGAGTGTTTTTGCCCAATAAAGTATGCAAATAAATAAATAGATAAATGAATTGCTTGCAGTACCCAACTGAAGAGAGGAATGAGTGAGAGTTTGTCGGAGGAAACTCAAATTAGCGACTTATTTACTCAGTCACTGTAAGTTATAACCACATATTAAGCTTTCTCGCAACTCGTCTTAGTTCTTGCTAGTTCTGGATCAAGTTCTATTCGATAACATGAAGAATGATAAGTAGATCTGTAGGTTACAAAATTCGTTTTCGAAAACAGCCCCCATTCAGAGGAAAGTTTTTTGTTTTGTCGGTGTGATATCTATCTTTTCTTTGAATTTCTCCTCCTTGGTAATTCGTCCAAGGCTCCCGTGTTTTCATTCAATCAAATAAATAAACCTGAAAACTCTAACGTTACTATAGATCTTAGTGTTTCGGCTATTTCACTTAGATCGCAGAGACCTCGTTGTTCAACATAATCCTTCATCTTAATGAAATAATTATAAACGCCGTCGTCATTGAAATAATTCTTGTAAGTCTTCGGCCTTCATTCAGCGATAAGGGAACCTTCTCCGTCAGAGCGCGTGAGAAGACCATGGAAATAGTTAATTGACGAAAACTCAGGTTTCAACAGAGAGGAAAAACCCTTCGAGGGCACATACTAGTGATAACCGCTGTAATGAAGCACAAACCAATTTTGGTATTGCTCACATTTTAGGAATCCCACTGATGGGCAGTTGCGACTCATAGATATTTCGAGCAACAACAATTTGCAGTCTCGTCTCTCCCCTTTGAATTAAAAATCAACTGACATTGAAATCTTACGTCTCATTACGTAAAACTTCTGGATCTCCGGCTCTGCTCATGAAGCATTGTAGCGGGCGGAGCTAGCCTGCCGACCTGAATTGTACTCTCTGGAAGCCATATATAGTTTGAACTATGAAAAATTAAGTTTGAGACTGTTCTAGAATTTTGACGTTCAGCATTCTTAGCAGTTTAAAGACCTTATCAGGGATTTTACACTTTGCCAGTTTATACTGAGAATTTAAACCAGGATGATTTCATTTATGACTTGTCCGAGTTAAAAGAATACCAGCGCAACATCACATACTTTTCGATATAGACTCCGGAAAGCCCGGTGGAATTTTTCTATACCGCGAATTTATTGCCAAATGTTACATTTAAGTTACCAAAGAGACAAATTGACCTCTCTTCATGTCCAAAAACGGACGGTTATCTTTGTCCAAACTAATCTTCAAGTAATTTACTTAACTCTGCCCGGCATCGTTTTGTTTAAATTCTCGTACCGTAATTGCAAGGTTCGCGCTCACGACGGTAAACCAGGGTAAAGGGGCACTTAACATAGTACAGGCCTCAAAGGTGTCCGTCTTAGAGAGCTGAGAAGCCGTGAGCAATCCGTTACACTGACATTTTGACCTCCACAGCAAAACGTTTGGCTGTATCAGGAAACACACTTACATGGTGTCTAAAGACTTTGCGCTATGGCTTTCTTTTCTTTTCTTTTTTTAAAGTAGGACAGTCAAGACAAAAACTAAAGCCGAGTATTCTTCATGATATGTCGTGGAATTCACGCACGCGAGGATACCATCAAAAGAAGGCGGGGAATAAGAATTTTGGGTGATGTGATATGATCTTTATCAGATTTGAGTGCCTAAGGGTCAGTGTAGGTGGTTAAAATTGGCCAAAACAAGTCGTCTTGGGTGTCTTAAAATTCTCTTATCATTGGTTTAGTTCGATGTAACGAAAAATGTTTCCTGCAAAAGTTTCAACATGTATTGACCAAGAGAAAATACGGCAGCTTCCGTTTAACATTTGTTGAACAGTGCATGCATCCTGCCATATTGAAGGTCGTTCATCTGGTATCCAGACATCTTGAAGTCAGCTTAACCGAACTCGGCAGCTTTTAGTTTCAACCCAAAACTCAGTGTTCGGATACCAGATGAAACACTCCTACTTATGTTTGATCCGTTGAAATGGTTGCCTCATTTATCTGAAAGTTTTCATCGAAGAATTCTGATGTCACCGGGCAACCGTTGTGTGATCGGAGAGATTTACTCTTTGCACCATGGCAGGATAATCTAACGGAGTAATTGATGACGTCACTAGTTCGTAGTCAATTGGAATATAGAGAAAGCACCTAACTGCACCAAAATTCTTGTCTAATTTTAGCTAATTTTAACACAAAAGAATTTCCTTAACGGAACTATTAGGTAAAGGCACTCAAACGCTGCTTATAAGAAAAAGGGAAACATTTACAGATCTAAGTGGAGACATTCTTTCTGTAAGTGCCACTCAAACGTAGATTAACGACTTTAATTGAATAAATATTTTGTTCAAATAATAAAACGGCTATTTTAGTAGTTGTGTTTTTTGTTAGGGTAAATGAAAGGATGATACCGTGAACTATATATGAACTAAGTGTAAACTTTGATTATAAAGTTATAAATTCAGTTTTCTTTGCACGTACTGGCCAGCTCAAGTTAAACTGATGCCCTCCTTTATCTGTTCTTTAAGTACAACTTGGCTGACACTGTCCCTACGTGGAAGAACATGCATGGGCCGCGGATTTAACAGCGTCAAAAAAACCGTTTATTGGATGTGCTGAGTTAGACATGAGAATGTCTTTCTGTGATTTTTACTGTCGCTGCCAGCACTACGCCTTCAAATCCGTATGGCGTGATGACTTTCCCAAATTAAAAAATCAAAGACATGCACAAGTGCCTCCTCAAACGTATGCAGTTAAGGATTAATTTTTGAACTCCTTCATTACCAAAATCGCTTCATTTAGTGTCCGACGAAGCTTAGTTTTTTATTTATTTATTTATTTTTTTTTTTTTGACATGTCGTGCTCGAATTGCATGCTCAGTTAGCTAGCGTGATTTCAAATGTTTCATTTACAAATGTAGCAATCACAAAGTAATGACACACCACTTACTGTAGCAATAGACGACTGGCATCTGGAGTAAAATGAACAGAATCGTTAGCAGTCCGACCATGTTGTCCTTTATCCTCCTACAAACTATGCCAGGAGAAATGTTTGCAGCTCGTTTGCTGGATATCATTTAATAAAGAGCTTACGTTTGATCCGAAAGATTATGAGACGTCAACAAATTAGTTATCCACTAGCGGACACGCCCTCTGTAGGTCCACTTCATGTTTTCCATATTTCAGGTATTAATGTCACGTCAGGGAACGAACGTGGGCATTGGGCTTCACGCCAGCTTAAGTTACTAAATCGGAAAGAAAATAATCTAGTGTTTTTTTTTCTCGGTTTGAGATAATCCCTGCTCTGAGTTTTACTATTTTAGTGTCATTTAATTAGAAGGGTTATCATCTGACTGTACAATTTGCGGAATGACAGTCACGTTTTGTTAATTTCCCGTCAGTTGAAGGCAAGTCAGTCAGAAAGAACGAGCATAAGATTTCTCGCATATCTCAATACCACTGGTGCGTTTCTTTTACACGTCTGGGAAAATGGGAAAATTTTGTGTTTCTAGCCTCTAACATAAGCTTATATTTTGTCTATATCCTATCCTAACAGAACTCCAAGCCTCTTGATAGGGAATAAGACGAGTGAGTTGGCTGTCTTCAGTAAAAGTCAACATTGGGTGGGCGGTGTGGGCTCATTAACAGCACTATTAATTGTTTAGAAAGACTTGGTTCACGCACGTTCAATCTCTGCCCTTCTGACTCTTGCCTTATTAAAGGGAGTGAAATTATAAATAGTTTAAATTGTATCCAATACAGCCTCTCTCCCCGGGTTAACAGACATTTTTTGGGATGAGTAAAAGAACGTAAAGAGCGGGTTATAGGGATCTTAAGCAACGACGACGGCGACGGCAACGAGAACGGCAAAAAAATAGGTTTGATATCAAAGCAAAACTCAACAACTTTGTCCGTGCATCACGCCTTTTTCAGTGCTTTTTGTACATTTGCATGCCGTCGTTGCACGATTACGAAGTGAAATTGTCTAATTTCACGTTTAGGAGAACGTGAACATAAAACAACGACACTCACGGTTTTCATTTCCTGAACTGTGATACAGACCTTTAGAATCCAACTCCAGACAATTGTCGCCAACATTTGACGAATTGAAAGAGATGGAATAAACGCGATGAAGTTTAGCAGGGCGAAATCACTTTTTAACTCACGGTAGCCGTAGCCGTCTTTGTTGCTTAAAGGCCTAAGCCAAACGTCGAACTTTTCATGAGACGAACCAAACTCAGCGAGTTAAGTTCCTGAAATGTTCGACGTTTGTCTCAGTGACTGAGTTCTTTTCACACGTTCTATCGTCTGCTTCAGATAGAACGACTCTGAAGATTCCTCTCCTGGGCAAACGCCGACCTTCAAATGCGACAAACTAAACTAATAAATTAAAAATTTGTATAATAATGTATATTTAGCGTCGTTTGGGAGAAAATTTATTAAAATTGCTTTTTGGTCCTGATTCAGATGATTGGTTCAACGCGTCCTGGTCGACCCAAATTAGAGTTTGGTTTGTCTCATGAAGAGTTCGCCGTTTGGCCTAGGTCTATTTAAGAAAAATGTTTTATTTATGGGTTTGAGTTCAGGTTAAGAGCACATTTGAAATAAGCGATTTTAAAAGCACGATCATTTTTTGACTTTATAGCGGTTCTAATACCTTAACCCTTTAATCCTCAGTATCCACATACAAAATCTCCAAACTGATCTCCATACATTTCCTTAAAGAATTAGTTGAGAGAATTTGTTCAAAGATCAAAGTATTTTCTCTTGGGTGATCATTTTATTGATTCTCATAACTTATCTCTCTACAGTGTATGGATAATTGTAAGGAGAAAATTGATCTTGGACAAAATCTCCAAACTGATCTCCATAGGAATGAACGTTTATTCGTTTGTCTCACGATAGAATCGCTTTGAGATATTGATCGCGAAGTCTAAAAACCACGGTTTAAGGTTATCAATGAGCCGCCTGCCCAGATCTTTCTCCAAGGGGCATGCAAAAGGATTCTGTTGAGTAGGTAAATGGGTTTCTCTGTCTTGCGCTTTATCTTAATAATTTCCTCTTGACATTGATCTCAATGAACAAGTAAGATCCACATGTAGACTAGGACTAAAAATATACTAGGGCCGGAGTTGCCATTGGAGGCAAACCGTAAATACCATCTAATTACGATCTGTATAAATCGGACTAGTTCAAAGTGTTTTAGCTTTATTTTTTGTTCTGTCGTTCTCTATCCTCTCTTCAACCCCACACCAGGCGAGATTATTTATATAGAAATTTCGCAGACTACTTTTCTTTTCTTCCCATTTGACAGAAAGAAAACTTCTAATTTTTTGTCTTTGTGCCTGATTGTGGTATTGCAGTCTCGTTCGTCTGAAGGCATCGCGCCAAGTGTATGGTGCTCTTTGCAGTCTACGAGAAAAGTCCGCTATGTTTTTCCATATTTCAGTAAAAGGTTCGACAGGTTGATGAAGCGTCCATCCAAAGAAAATGACGAAAACTATTTAAAACCTTGTGATTAGCGACTGTGATATGAGTATGATCAAGGGCCATACGGCTCTTGATCCGATGTATTCACCGCTCGTCAGCTGCACTTGGTGTGTGAATTTTGGACGTTTTACCTTGTTGGCTTGTTAGTCCAGTGCCATGTATTTTTATCCACAGCACCCTCCAAAGTCACATATTTTTTCCCACACCGTGACCTCATTTTCCTAACCGTTTTTAACACTAAATTGGTTATTGATAAAGTGATAAATCAGCGGCCCTCATCCGCATAGTTTATGAATTCTGGTGGCCATGGAACTGTTTCTAGAAAGTTCGCTGCTCAGAAATTATGGTGTTTGAGCCATTTGTCATTTTCTTTACCTTTTTTGTCCTTAAGAGCTCTTAAGGTAGGAAGCAAACTTCAAAGTTGACCCTTCCAACGGCGCACCAATCCCAAGTAGGTTAATTTGAGGTGTTTATGTAACCTCTCTTCTTCACCATAAGTAGCTATTAAACACTACTCCCTCCTAAAACAAACACTTCCGATCGCTATAATTCACAGATTAAAGTTACCTCACCCGGCTACTTGAAATTTACCAACAAAAGAGAATTACATCTTTTTCAATCTCTACAAGGGAACTGTTCGACGCCTTTTTGCAACTGAACTGTTGAAAGGACCAGCATTTTCGACTATCTATAACTGGACTGAGATGGGGCTTATTTCTTGATATTTAAACACTTTTTACAAAGAACGTTCACTTGGTTACTGAGATCTGTTGAACATACATCTAATAAATTAAGTTTAGTTGTTAAAGCCCTTCCACTTACAAATATTAGTTGAAAGAATTTGGTATAGAAGATCAACGTATTTTCCCTTTGGGTAATCAGTGATTTTATTAATTCTCATAAACTTTTTTCTTGGTGATGATATATCGTTGTTGTTAGGAGAAAATTGATGTTGTTCACTCTTAACCAGGATCCCGTTTATAAGGGCCCGGACAAAGTTTTGAACGGACAAATTTTTTACTTTTGCAACCCGTTCACGCGGAACCGTGCAAATTCTGTTATAGATTGCAATACCTGTCGTCGTTCAGAACTTGGAACGGTTCCACGGGTTCCGTGTAAAAATGATACGATTTCGTCTATAAATAAAGATTGAAAAGGCGGATGCATGCAGGTTTTTGTCCGTTCAAAACTTTGTCCCAACCAACCGGTAAACAGGGTCCTTAGTCTTTAAATCTATGGAAAAAATCCTTTATTTTTGTTTTGTTTATTTATTTTTTCTATCACTCTTCCTGCCGTAAGGATCAGTTTACTGTTAAAAATTAAAATCTCCGTCAATGTTGTCAATGAAGCTTGATAACCTTGATACTAAACACCGTTAAGTCACTTTCCACCACCATTACGAACCTGGCGAGCGTGTTATGAAGCTAGACATGTCTGTTACGTGGTAAAACATGTTTTACCGATCCGGAGCTACAATCATCGGAGTAAATCAGATTACTAGGGAGTGGAACTATCTCTTGCACGTGCTTCAACAGCAGCTAACAATCATAATTTTTTGATATTCTCAATCATTCTAGAAACTTTTTAGCTAAAGTGAAAAGTGTTTCGTTTTTAAGATTTGAGGAAATATTAAATCTATTATTTTTGCGCTTTTAATCTCTGACCACCTAACGATAATTACCTTAGAGGTTTCGTGATCTTCAGGTTAGTTGTATTTCCTGAGCCGCAGAATAAAATAGCCTTTAAAGCTTATTGTAATGTTCAAGATCAATGACAACGATTGTATCATACACAGACTTCATACAAGAAACTACCTTAAAAATTTGGACTATGAAAGTGAACATTGCCAATTCAAGTCAAAAGAAAGTTAAGACTGTTGCTAAAAAAGACTTGATTTGATTTATTGCGCACAAACATTTTTAACGTGACCCAACTTCCTCCACGCGTTATTGACCGGAAAACTGATTACTGTATTATTTTTATCTCTCCAAAAACCGGTAGAGAGGCTCATTCATTTTTTTTATAACTGTCACAAAAATCTTCTCGAATCGTGAGTTATTCAATGAAATTGTGCATACCAAATGTTGTCAATTGGACATTCCTCAATAACTTTAATGATTGCCACGAGGATCAGTAATACCTTATCTGGGAAAAAGTGATTTTTTTTTAAAAGATAGTTTAAGCCACGCCCGATTGACGCGTGCGTAAATCAGGTAAACTCTTCGAATATTTATTGGTCTAAATTTACACACTTCCACTCGGAATGTTATCAAGATATAATCTTAAACCCAGGGCAGAGTGAGACGATAGAAAGTGAAAACCATTTTCGAAACCAAAATGCTCCTCTATGAACCAGAGAGCAAACTACTGAATCTTCGTAGACGGACATGCAAACAGAAGTCTCTTTCCTCACGATATGAAGATCGCGTGATAAACATCTCTTCGTGACCTCCTTGAACAAGTATATCTTGGTTTTCCGTGCGCCGCCATGAGGGTGTGCCATAAAAAGTAGAGTTTCTTTACCTGAACTCTGGCTGATTGAGTTACAGAGGTAAATTGATCAAGTAACCATTTTGTTCCTTTCTTGCTGTAAACAGGAATAGGATAGTCGCGTCTGCGTTATTGGATCGACTTCCTACATCATAGGCAGCATAGGATACACATAAGCCCCCGAAATATCATACCGTGGTCAATCAAGTGGTACTAAACACGAAAAGCCATATTTGATCAACTCTGAAAGTGAATGGTCAAGTACGTGTTACAAATCGTCAGAAAATCGACCTCGTACAACAAAGAATACTCCCCGCTTCAAAGATGCCCGCTTAATGAGGACACCTCGTTATTACGGAAAGCGCTTTGGATGAATTTTGGACTTCAGTTCCGGACTATTTTGAACTATTTCGGCAACACAGCGTTGCAAGGCTGGAACAATGTTGTAACCATTCGAAATAATATCGCAACAATGGTTGTGTTTTCACGACAGCGCTTGTCTCGCTTAACATTCCTGAAGGTGTTTTGTTTATAGACTCCGTTAAGCGACTTAAAAATGATAGGTGTTTTCACGAGTAAGATTTAATTTCATCTTACAGTAATTTGAGTAGACCACGCGCGCGAATTAATCATTTTGAATAATATGGCGGGAGATCCAAACGAAGCTCGCTTGTTCGTCCTTCTTCTTTTAATCACGGTTTATATGCGCTTAGTTTTCTTTCGACGAAGGAACAGATTTCAGCAAAGACTGAGATTGCTTGCACTAAGAGGCAGGAGAAGAGTAATGGAAGCTTACTTTTATCATCCTCGGAGAAAGATATGCCGCAGAAGGAAAGTTGCGTGGGTTCTGGAAAGGCCTCAATTTGAGACGTGCCATTCCGGTGGAGAAGCGAGTAGCAGTTGCTTTGTGGCGGCTTGCAACAGGAAACTCATACCGAACTACGGGACTTGTTTTCGGAGTTCGAAGATGCACTGCGCTCAAATTAAAAGATGAATTTTGCTCAGCACTTCTGATGACCGCTAAAGGTTATATAAAGTCCCCAAAAGGAGAAGCCGAAACAAGAAGAGCAATTGAGGAGGAACAGAAATGGAACGCGTGTACGGTATTTCCGATTTGAGGGCCTTGTCAGATGAATGACCGCAAGTTGCTTCCCATTGGTGGAGATTAACCGCCGACTCGCTTAAGCTACCTGGTTTGGTGGCTTAAATTTAATGAGAATTGCATTGAAGTTTGCCGACTCGCTTAACTTTAAGCGAGTAGGAAGAGCAACTGTTTTCACGAGATTTCCGGTTGTCACTCGCTAAGCGACCTGAAAAACCGCTCGTGAAAACACGGCCAGTGTTGCAACGCTGAGTTGCGCTAAAAATTTTTGTTGCGAATCGTCTCGTGTAACATCACCTTCATGTCACCTTTGTGTAGAGCCATGGAGATAGTCCGCGGAATGAAGGGTTTGTTAGAGCGACTTTCGTATGACCTTGAAAAATGTTTTTGGTAAGTGTTCGTGATTTGTTTCATCAGCCAATGGATGAAATGATCAAAACAAGCACTCTTCGTTTTCCCGCCAAAGAAAACCCTAATATGGAGAAGGCATTGTTCGATTGACCAATCGTGTTGCAGTATGACGTCAAAGTAATTTCTAGAAAGTTCTTCGGGCATGAAGTTTGTTTACCCGAGTGTTCGCTTAGCCAACCAAAACCCAGGTGCGTTTGTATCCGTTCGATACACCAATCAAATCGCTCTATTTCCGTTCGTTTGTTGTTTCTGTTTTGTTCGCGCGTTTTCATTTCAAGGTCATACGAAAATCGCTCTAAGGTTGGAGGCGTTTAGTTCGACGATGCTGTTTTTGGTAAATGTCCTGTTTTATTTCTTTAGTATCTTGTTCTAACAAAAGGTGTATTTTTTACTTAAATAACCTGACCCGGGTCATTCCACGGTAATGTGAAACTAGACATTGGTTTTTAAAAAGTAACAAACTTGTCTAAGATTACCTAAAAACTAAAAGCGAAATGTCCAAAGTTGACATTTTTTAAGCATTTAGACAATTCCCATGTCATATTTTTGCAAATGATTTATTCTGCATGTGTTGCCAAAAGCCGTTGCGGAGGAGACAAATTCATTTGTGACTTATTTGAAAAGCTAAAAACTTTTGTTTCAAAATCCGCCCTGGGTCTTCAATATTATAAACATGGTCTATAAGATATACGTACTTAGCTTGAGTAATTAAAAACGAGTGCAAAGAATTGCACTTTCCAAAGTCAAAATGTCTTCTCCGCAACGATCTCACTGCTAAGAGTTTTAATTGCAATGAGGAAAACCGGCCAAAATGTTTAAATTTTTTAAATGTTCTGATTCATAGTCAGTGTGACCTTTCTATATTGAACATTCATCAAAATACATAAAACTTCAACGAAAACTTAGTGTTTTATTTTTTTTTTTGCCGAGAAGACAGCTACGAAAGCAACACTTGTCTTTATTGGCCAGATTTATGGGTCTTGCCCTCCGGGACAAGCAGAAAACATTGAGCATGAGCAGTAAACTGTTGCACTGTGGGTGAACTGTGGGTGCGATATATCCATTCGGCCATCTCGGACACTGTGTCCAGTCCTCTCCTGTCATTTAGTACTATCTGATCCACGTTTTACTCCTAACAACACAGGGTTTTTTACAGCGGCCCTTTTGTCTTCTCCGTAACGTCTTCTCCGCAACAGGACCGCATTAAATCATTGCAAAATTTCGAGTACATTAAAAAGGAATAACTAAATTTTTTTTTTGCTTGACAATTAATTATAAAGAACTCTTTCTTTGCAAGGAAAGAGTTATTTTAAAAGATGCCCGAATTCGAAAGAATCTAACCTTGAAGTGTAAGAATAATAATTCGCGCTTCTAGCGAGTCTTCTCCGCAACGGGAAATCATTCGTTGATTATATTTCTCCATAAAGAGCAGGAGTAGATTTGTCTTGTGATATGGATAAACTTAGCTCACATCTACCTAAAAAAATATAAAAGGTGTACTTCTTCTTTTAGTAGTTTACGGACGAGCGATTTTTTGTTTTCAAAGTGTCTTCTCCGCAACGACAGATTACCGTGGAATGACCCACCCGCTTAATACGGGCACTTTTAACGGCCACTTCCGAGAGTCCTTATTAACGAAGTTTGACTATACTCTCGTGAGGGGCGCAGCGTTGATCCGATATTTACGGTGATATTTAGACACTTAGAAGTGGACTTATGAAACGAGGTACAGCTTGGTATTTTTAGACCCGACGTTTAGGTATCTAGTGCTGTTTCTTTCTCTTTTTTTTTTTAGTTTAAGAAACGCTTGTTAAAAATAACATGATTTAATTCACTGTACATGAAAATTCTTCTCGTGATCATACTTTTCCTGACCGGAGAAGCTTATTATTTTATTATAGTTAAAAAAAAAGGAAGAGAGGCCTTTTTATCAAACGGCACCTGTTACGGAATTTTTTTTAAGAATCGTAACTTATTCTGTGAAAATGTGCGTTCCAAATTTTAGTTTACAAGGGACAATGTTCAATTCTCTGTTTTCGAATTGCCCAAAATACACTGTTTGCTCCTCAAAATTTTGCATAAGAATTGCTTCCAATTTCTTTTGGGACTTTAATCATTGCCATAAGGTTCCAGAATACCTCATAATGGAAGAAAGTGAATTTTCTAAGGGAAAATAAATAGCTCAAAAAACAAACCATTGAGCAGTTTGTACCACATGAAAGTTACATGAGAATTTCATTGCCTGAACAGCTAAACGGATCAAGTAAATGAAACAGGAACATACTTGAAACAGTGATGACGTCTATATTCTCTGATATCTATTATTAAATCGACTTCCTTCTTCAATCTCGGTGGGCATATGACGTCACAAGATTGACCGCAAAATTTAATTTTCAAGTGATGGCAAAGCAAATAAATAATTTTGAAAGTGCGTGACGTGCAAAGTTTGAACTCAAACGAATAAAGTAGTAGTTCCCAGGATGCACTTTTAGGTGTCCTATATGCCTACGTGACCCGGGGACCCACGTATTTCCAAATTATCATGCCGTAGATCGGGTTCAAGAACTACAAACAAGATACCAATGTATCAATGTCGGATCATCAGACAGCGAGAAGTGGGAAGAAAAACGAGAGGCAAAGGAAGAAAACAGACGTAGCCCATCTGTTTAGATTAATTATTTTTTGATATCCAACGAAACACTTTGTCAAAATATTTGTAACTCAGCCTCTTAAATGATCAATGATTTTCTAATTAAAAAATGATGCTAATTTAGAACCAGTTCATGCCCTGGCTTGTTGTAGTGATATCACGATATCACGGAGTTTGAGAATTAAATATAAGGCTTTCACAGGAAGGCGCTGTCTTTTGTGTGGTATTAGGGAGCTTTAGATACAACGACCACGATGGCTACGAAAACGACACTTAAAAATTGAATTCGTGCTCCTTCAAACTTTATCGCACTTATTCCATCGCGTTCAATTCGTCAGATGTTGGCGAATTTCTCTAGAGGTCAATTCTAAAGGACTGTATCAAAGTTCAGAGAAAAGGAAGTCGTTGCCTTGTGTTCACGTTCTCTACAAAACGTGAAATTAGGCAGTTTCACGTTGAAGTCGCGCAGCGACGGCGGGGAAATGTACAAAAAAATGTGATGCACGTGCAAAGTTGTTGTTTTGCCAATCTAAACCTATTGTTTTTTGCCGTTCTTGATGCCGTCGTTTTTGTCGTTGCTTAAGCTCCCTATTAGACAGACTCCAGCTTCGTATGTCTCTCGAACCAACAGCAAGAAAAAACAAAAAAAACAGGAAGTTGACTTACGACAAACTCTCGCTGAAGCTAGAAAAGTGACTTTGGATAAAACGTTTTGCAAACGGAGTTTATGTAAATGCAAATGTTTGCCAGTAAGCGGTAGCTTATAGACAAGTTAACGTCTCTTGAGCCGAAAGCGGCGAAGGATCCCATGTTCATCCCCGTGTTGATCCTCTATAGCCAATGATCTGTGAACATTATTCGCCGCCGTGTCAGGAATTGGAACGACCAACGACCTATGGACAACTTCTTGGCCTGCTTCAGGCGTTGAGAGACTGGGGACAAGTTAGGCCCGTTTCAAACGTCGTGCTACTGCCGTGCCGAACTAAATTCAACTTTAGCACGGCAGTAGCGCGAAGTTTGAAACCAAGTCGTGCTACTGCCGTGTAGCACGGCAAGCTTTGCCGTGCTACACGGCAGTAGCTCGACTTGGTTTTAAACGTCGCTCTACTGCCGTGCCGAACTCAATTCATAAATTACAAATACATTAGAATACATTTAAAAGTTTGCTAAGAAACCGTTTCTTTATTTTTGTGTTTTGTTTTCGGTAACAGTTGTTCTAATCAAATGAATTAAATACGACGTCCGAAACTAAGTCGTGCTATTGTTGTGCTACAGTCGAGCTACAGTAGAGCCACAATTGCAGCTTGGCACGGCAATAGCACGACGTTTGAAACAGGCCTTAAAGCTTTTTGAATGACATAACAATGGAAAGGAGAATGTTTATAGTCCGAGTTAGATTAAGCGACAAGTGCTAAGTTAAAATGAAAGCTAATAAAATCGAGTCCAAAAGACGTTACACCCAGAAGCAGTAGAAACAACCGTGACCGACGTTAAGTGCAATCATCCGAAAAGTCTCCTTCTCAGTTCTAAGTGACTTCATTAATTGTAACGAACGCGCCCGGCCGTTTGTTTTCCTAAAAAAAACAATCAAAAGTGATCAAGGACAATTATAAGTAATCGTGGTTTGCTTAGGGTAGTAAAAGACCTCGACATTTCTTGACTAGTTCGGGAAGCGTCGTTTTCCGACGAAGTCACCCTCGGTGGACAATCGTTCCTCCCCACGATCACATGAATCCGGCGTAACACCTGACGTCATAAGTACAATGACAGACGTACGACGAGAAAACTGGAATCAAAGTCAAACATAACTCCTCCATTCTCTGTGCCAAACTTCGTTTTGATAACCATCCCAATATTTCCAGCTCCAGTGTGTTTTGAAAAGAATCCTTAAGAGGAAGGTGGCACTTATTTATAGCCATGCACATAAGTTCAACGTCTGTTGAAAATTGGTTACAAGACTCGGAAACGCAATAAAGGACCGACACGTCTGCGCATGCCTGGTATGACTCCCAACGAAAATCTTTATTTTCGTTTATTTCACTTATAATTTAAATAACGCTGGGACAAGTCTATACAACAAAATGGTTTAATAACCTGCATTCTTAGACTTCAATTAGAGACGAAAAAACTGAGATAAAAATATTAATGTTCTTTCTCAAAGGTTAGAATGTGCATATTAGTATTAAGGTTTCTTCCAAACTTAAGCAAGAAGCTTTATATCTTACTAGTCTAAGACCTATATTATGCTATTAAGATAAAGTAGTATTAATTTAAAATCCTGAAATAATAGAATTATGAATTCGAGGCCTAATGGTTTCAGTAAATAAAGCATACTGGTCCAATTTCCAAGCGGAATTGGTTAGCAATTGCTCCGTGGAATGTTGGAGCCACGTCTATTATTGGGAGAGCTTCCATGCGTTTAGTGAAAACTTCAATCACTGCTTGGCTTCCGGAAGACTCAATCTTCTAAAACAATAGTATAAAATGGAGCTAAGAATGTGTAATAAAGACTGTGAATATTAAACTCTTCATAAACGTTGGTTATGGAAAAGCATTTTGAGCTATCAAGGGAAGGTTTTCAAAGTACAAGGGAAACCACTAAACGATTCTCTACAAAGAATGGTCCACATTATGCGTAAGAGTTTGGTCTAAAATCTTCAATTCAAGCTTACTGGTTTTTGCTCCGGCAATAACAACGTGTTTTATCACCTACACTGAGCGAAATAAGGGAGTTGCACAAATTTGGTCCATGCAGATGTATCGCAAAAATGTAAAAACTGAGGAGTAAATATGGGGCCAGAGATAATTAATGCAACATTTGCATACCAAAATATAGGGTGCAAAAAACTTGGTAAATATGGCATTTACTATCCTTGCCCCCGTATTTATTCCTTAGATTTATAATTTTGCGACATATTTGCAAGGAGCAAATGTGTGTACATCCATTTTTTGATCCAGTGCCAGAGCCTTCGTGGAAAGCGATCAAAAGAAAAACTGGACAAATCCGGCGCGCGTGTAAATTTCATTTTTATATACTACTATTGTCAAGAAATTGTATACTGCTTACCTTTGAATCAGCATTGGGAACAAAGCTGAGCTTTTTCTGTTCAGATGATTTAAATTCTTTTTCATTTTCGCCCAATAGCTTGACAGTACAATCATTTCGCCTTTCTTTATAGCAAGAAAACGTTATATTTTGATGAGCTCGTTTGGTCAAGAGTCTCAAAAAGTTCATCTGAACGGCTTTGGCCTTGTATTCAATCTAAAGAAAAAAAATGTTTGATTAAAGATTCTATGGCCTCTGAGAAGCCCCTCTAAAAATTTCCCAACAATAAATTGTGTGAGGCTGTGCACGCAAATCAATATTAGTGAATTAATCAATTATAATAAAGATATAACGCGCACTCTGATTGGTTGAAAAAGCAATGCTTTATGAGAGTATAAAACACGGGGCAAAAGCTGTCTCGCCATCTGTGAATCACATCATGTTTCGTATTTCAGGGTTAAAAAAAAGACTGTTAAAAGACGCAAATGGAAATGGAAAGTTCAAAAGAATGCTCATTTTTTTTTTTTTTTGTCGACAAGGAAAGCTTTCGGTTACGAAATCGCCCTACGAGGAATTCAAAGATGTTTTCTTCACGGCGGAGCGCAAAATGCCCTGTTTTGAAATTAACTCACGGCAGTGGTACAAGAGGTACATTTTTACTCTATGGTCAAGAAATAAAATCCAGAATCCGGAAAAATTTTGCTTGTGGGATCCAGAATCCTGGGCTTTGGAATCCAGAATCCAAGTTCCGCTGACAAAGACTGGAATCCAGTACTTAGAATCCAGAATCCACGGCATGGAATCCAGAATCCAAGACTGCCTTATTCCCTTACATGCGGCGATTTAGAGGCTACGAGTAAAAAAAACCTGGCAGACAGGAAATAATCTTTTGCAAAACTTTGGCAGTGAAAGGGTTAAACATTTCCCGCAAGGTTGCCCTCCATTCATTACGTAAAGTTTAAAAGAAGAACAAAAAAAACATACTAGCTAAAATCCGCAAGTTTTCTGTCACTTGTAGGGTGAAAACTTACCATCTGACTTGAGGGATTAACTTCGCTAATCCATTGCTGTGCAGAAAGTCTAGGAACCGTAATCTGCAAGAAAAAATACCCATCTAAACATACAATTTGCCATTTTAATTGCATAGCCAGCATTTAAGCAAGTCATCTGCTGTAGACTACTACGTACTTAATACTTGTTCGCTACCCAGCTAAACTAAGTCAGGCTCCATAGAGAAGACCTTACCGTCACAAAGGTAAGTCTTTCTTTTAGTGCACACATGAATGATTTGAATAATCTCTCTCGTGATCAATTAATTTATAACGATTTTGGTTTGGAAACAGTATCATTAGTTGAGAAAACTCGCTGTGTGGACGGAAAGTACCTTGCTCAAGAAGACCCTCCCTGGAGGGTGCGAGAGTTGACAGAGGTGTTCCGTTGAATAGGGAGTCACTCGGACTAAATTAACGTCACTGATAATATTTTATAGAGTACGTATATTAAGATATTAAGTGACAAGTGCTTATTTTCTTTTCTCATTTCTCTTTCTAAACTTCATGTTGTCTCTAATGGGCTGTTTACATGATACCGGAATGACTTTCATTCCGCAATGAGTTTCGTTCCAGAGTGAAGTTCGTACTGTATACACAAAATCGAATGGCTCAGCCCTAAGGCCTTCTCGCTCGCGTGGCGTTTTCGCGCTAGATCAGGTACAAATGCGCCACTTGCCCCAGACTACACGATTTGCGACTTTCAATCGACTTTCAGTTTACACGGCACCAGAATGAAATTCGTCGACCAAGAACGAGAATTTCATTCGGAATGGAAACCGGAATGAAACCATTGCGGAATGACTTGTATGGGAACGAAATGTCGTTTCAGTATCGTGTAATAAAAATACAGAAAATTATAATGGGGATGTCGAATGAACTCGTTCCAGAATGAAAGTCATTCCAACATCATGTGAATAGCCCCTTCACTTCGTCTCCAGAGACCTATATCTGTAAAACGGAGGGGGTTGGAATAATCAAGATAACATTTGAAAGCATGGGAATTCAATGAATTTGAGGTATTTTTTACAATCTCAGGGAAGGATCTATTTTAACTCCTTAAAGTCCTCTTTCCTGATTTTATGAGTCATTCAGAAAAGATATCACTGACTGTCCAAACCATTTTCCAGATTTCAACTTGGAAATTTTAAAGTTTTTTTCAATAAAATTGACCGATTTTCGTAAAACGGTGGAAAACGGTATGGATCTGCGCCTGAGTCTCCTTCGATCTTTCGTGGATGATTAGACCTCACGTACTACGAGCGAAGAATAAATTGCTTGTACCTTACTATTCTTGGGATCAATGCAATTGACTTGCTTTTCAAAGTCGCAGTAAACACGGAAAGCATCATCGATACATCCCTCGTTTGGATCAATCCAATAGCTGCCTGAAACAAGCAAACCATATGTGAAGAAAGTTAGTAAAATCATTTGGAAAATGAAATTGTTGAACGCCGCATATTCCGTAGCCTGCGAACAGCAGAAGAATTTCCGGTCGTCGCTTCTCTCCTCTCTTCGGACGGAGAGAAGCGACGATCGGAAATGCGTCTGCTGTTCGGAGGCTACATATTCCGTGTGCTTGTAGCAAAAGGCAAGAGAGTAAACTGATTCTTCAATTATTTAATAATATCAATTATTGATCACAGGAATTTGTGAGACAACAAGTGAAAATTTCGTAAGAGAAACTATGATTGGATGAAAAGAAACTTTACGATTGTGAATCAGAATGAAAGAATCTAATATTCTTAGGTACTCAACAAAAGAATGTATACTGGTTCGTTAGTGTTTCGGTGAGAGCTCTAACAGTAACAAGACAGTAACTCAACTCAACGCCATGACAGAACGTCGCTCTCTCGAGCCCCTTCCCATGATGCCTAGCATTAGGGTTACCACCCTCTAACAGTTAGCGCCGAACAATGTTCCACGAGTCAACTCATCTCAGTATCAGCATGTTCCGGGAAACTCAGAAGTAAGACTATCATAGACGTTGTACTAGCCGGTATAGAGAGAAATAAGTGCTTTTATTAAAAACTGAATCATTGAATAATGCAATTCTAGAGCTCTGATTGGCTTAGCCATCATGGTATGTGAGCCATTATACCATGCTCTCCAAATGTGGTAACTGTACGCGTCTGATCAAAATTTAAAACAAGTTGAAAATCGGTTGTTTTTACAAATAAAGTCGGGAAGAATTCCTGATATTTTTGTGGGCGTTTTTAATAAAACAATTACTCCACTCGCACTTGTTGGATATGAGACGATTATAGTCAACTCGGCGCTACTCGCCTCGTTGGCTAGCTACCATCTCATATCCAACGCGCACGCGAGGACTCCTCATATTGTTTCTAATTCTAAACAAACAAAAAAGGAGAAAACTCTGACTGGGAAACATTCTTTGGGAACTGAACTGAAACAACCTCTGGTATTTTTTCTCTCCTAGATTTATTTCATATTTCAAGTGGAATACCGGAATTCCAAATTTATTTATCGTTATGTGGTTGTGTGTTTTCTAACAATGGTTGATCGTAGAGTTGGTGTTTATTTTTTTTAATTTTACGTTGTTGTTAAAATGCCGGTTCCTTTACTTCTGACACCAGATAAATTGACTAAACAGAAGGTTAATATTTGAATGTAAGCATACCGTAGTGTTTTAAACTGGATGTTTAGGTTGTTTTAGTTACCCGGAAGTATAATACTTATCAGACGTCCCACAATGTCACGCGGCTGGGTTGCTCAGTGTTGCGGT
Source organism: Porites divaricata (assembly GCA_038088405.1). Classification (NCBI taxonomy): domain Eukaryota; kingdom Metazoa; phylum Cnidaria; class Anthozoa; order Scleractinia; family Poritidae; genus Porites; species Porites divaricata. Next base: position 37,127,856 of record JBBMOI010000004.1, read on the forward strand.
GCCTAGAGAAGCATGTTGGATGTACGTTTGGTTTTTACTGAAATCCTGTAGCATCGTAGCGAGTAAGCATTAAAATACAGAACTTAACACATACCACTTGGATATTCAGGATGATCGAGATGAAGTTCTCTGCATGAGCGTGCCGGATATCGCTTTGTACCATTTTGCAGCTTATAGTTTGTTAGAGTGTAGTTGATTCCCCTTAGCCAGAAATCCGAGGCTTCTTGAGTCTTGTTTCCATTGAAATAATGATGTAAGAAAATAAAAAAATCATAGTGAAAGAGTGGCTTAAACAGTCGACCGTTTGCCATTTTTTTAAATAAAACACAGTTTTGTTTATAACAAGAAGATGGCTACCTCAAATTGTAAACGGTATTCAACGGTGTTTGTCTCCTCGTCATTTCTCTATAAATAATAAGAAGAACAATGTGTGAACGTTAAAACGTTTTACAACATGTATCAACAGTAACGACTAAGGTTGAAAGTGCTTTGGACTACCAACATGCAAACGACAGGGGCACCCAACGTCAATTTTCGGAAAATATCTGTTCGGAATACGATTTGAGATCTAGAATTTTCGGAACATTTGTTGTAAAATGTCTTGCTTGCCTGCCTCTCCTAGGATTTTTGAACATCTAAAAAATGGTATAATTGCCCATTTTTAACGGATTTTTACCCGAACGAGGTCACCTATAATTTTCGGGAGCCTTTTTTCTGGCTGAAATTTTCGAAAAGCTAAGTTTTGATCCTTATAATTTTCGGATCACCATACTTTCAGCTGGGAAATCCGAACAGATGAAAAATTTTTAAGGGGTAAAAATATTCCTATATCTACCGTTTAAATACTAAAATACGGTTAACAATGCTAGGTTTAAATGGTTTTGAACTACATGCTCGTTGGGTGCCCCTGAAACGAAGCTACCTGTAAACTGCGCAGAGCAATCAAACCCAAAAATGCCTATAGTACTTGTTGCCACGTGAATAAATCAAATTATAGTAACGAGTACACCACTGAGCCATTAATGAAGAAGACAGTAAGTAACAATTCAAAGCTACATTGATAATAAATTATGGCCTTGTGATCAGAAATTTGTTAAAATATGACAAAATAAACTGCCCTATAAGTAAATTTATTTCAGGAAGAAGGAGTAACGCATGCAGTGTCATATTTATCGAAGTGAAGGGCGTTACCCACCCATAGAAAACTCAATGTAACCTCAACTAAAATCATTCTCCTTAATTATCGTTAATTTTACTTTTATTATAAAGTTATAGTTCATTCAGTCACCAACCTTGTTACTGGAGTAGAGTCTTCTTTTAAGGTATGCTGGTCCTTTTTCCGAAGATCCTACAGGCTACATGGGTAAGGTTATGGATACAGATTAACAAAAAATGCTTCACCATCTTTTCCCTTATCGTTCATCAATTAATTCACGGCCTAGATAAGTTCATTATTCAAGCAAATCTCCGTGTTTGTGAATTCTGGTTTTATTTGACTTCTGATTAAACTGGCTGGAGAATATTCACTTAATCCGGAGTAAAAAAAGCAAGCTGATAAGATGACCCTCCACTTGTGTACCAATGTTCTGTTTTTTTTTGTGTTTTTTTGTTGTTGTTGTTGTTTTTTTTTTTTTCTCATGGGCGGCGGGGTGACCGGTACCGGAAACCGCGCATGAAAAGTCTCAGACACCAAACTAAGGTACCGTAAATCCTCTATTAAGCCCCCCCCCCCCCCCTCTCTAATAAGCAACCCCCTTTTCAGAGGAGGAAAGTTAATAAGCCCCCCTCTCTATTAAGCCCCCCCCTCCCCCTCCCCCAATCCTTATTCTTCACAAAAAAATTAACGATTAACGTGGACTGATCAGTTATGATTTATTCAGGCTGGAAGTTCATATTGTTTTTGGTCTTCGGCGGCATGACCTCCAACTTCATATCCTTAACTTTCTCAATTTTGCGCTGTAGCTCTCTGTGGAGAATTGCCACCATTTTCTTGTCGTTAGGCAAAGCAGTGTACCGCCCGGGAACCACAAGCTTAATTGTACAACGCGCAAGTCTACTCTGTCTCATACCACGGTATTTTTGCTATAGGTGATGCGTTTCGCTAAATTAAATAAGCCCCCCCTCTCTTTTAAGCCCCCCCTCTCTATTAAGCCCCCCCTCAAAAGGGCTTGAAAAAATAAGCCCCCCGGGGTGCTTAATAGATGATTTACGGTATTTAACTTCATGCCGATTTCATATAACGTACATGAGGCCTCTCTAAAAACGAAAAAGAAATTTCAAATCAACCTTTTTTTCTACTGGCCTACTTATGTTTCACCTAAAGAGTGCTTGTTATATGTCCATGTGTTAAGTCTATTAATTGTGTATTTCAAGAAACAAATAACAAAATAACTGAACTTCTTCGCTGCGGCACCAAACCTGTGTAACAGCTTGCCCGTTAATATTCGAAATGAAGAAAATTTTAATACTTAGGTCCAATAGATATTTTGTATTATTATCATCATAAATCCTTAGCTACTCGACTATTTCTGTCAAGGCTTACCGGTCGGTAGACAAGTTTCCCTGGGTGACCCTGCAATTAGGTAAGAAAAGGTTAATTAATTGATACTCCTTAACAGACTAACATGTAATAGCTAATAAACTTCTGTTGATGGATAAATTTTGAAACTTGAGCTACTAGCCTTGTGAGACGTTGAGTGGTTAAAGGCGCTTTCGTAGCAGTAAAGACAGTTTGAAAATTGATGGCTGGACGGGCGGACGGACGGACGGATGGACAGTACATACGGAAAAAGGACAGACGGACAGACGGACGTCGAGACGGAAGAATAATTACGGTTTAACTTACATTTTCTCCAGGTGGGCCTGGTGGTCCTGGTGGTCCCTACAACGGAAAAAAGTTCAAACCATGGAGCAAGTAAGGAAGAAACAACATGCAGTATTGAGAAGCAAAGAGAAATGAAAAATCAAAGAATGAGAACTCACCGTTGTTCCGTCTCTACCCTAAAATTGAGAAAAAATATATTCACTTATTAAAGAAAGATGAAATATAATCTCCCGCATGTTCAGTTAATTGATGGCTTTTAAACTAAGAGTGGCATTTCAGTTGATTCTTGTTCAGTATAGTCTGGAATGATGTTATCTTGTCATATGCATGTTTGTTCTCTTTTCTACAATCAATTTACTGAAAGAACACACAAATTTATGTGGATGTTTCTCAATACAGTAGTACCTTTATTTCGACCGAAATCAAAATAGCGCATAGTTCGGAGGCGCTGATTCAGACCAGATTTTACAATTTTGCAAAAACGCTAACTAAAGGTTTTTGGTAATACAGGAAAAAGGAATTCTAGGGAGATGAATTAGATTTTCCGAGAGTGCAAAGCCCAGAAAGGTAAGGACCGGTAAGATGAGCATCAATAATTGGTAATTGCACGGGAGCCCATAACCCTTAACGAGCAACTAAATGGATGAAAGGTCGGACGGACGGACGGATAAATGGATAGATCGCAACTTTATTTAGCATAGCATTCATATAGTCTAACGAGGCTCTGTATCAAAAACTAATAAATCAACTCGAGATTTTTTTTTAAAAAAATATTCAAGGAGATTTGGTTACATATCAAATGTTTTTTGTCAGAAGAACCATGGATATACTTACAGGAGGTCCTCTTGGTCCCTGCAAAAAGAGAATGACAAAAACAAAAGTCATAAGGCAAGGGCTAGGCAACTAGTAAAAGTAATTTATTGATTTCTCTAAGACTAATGATTTCAATTCGTGCGACCTATTCGATAACTAAGATAAATAAAAACAAGTGACCTAAACCCTCTGTATTCTCTGATATCGCTGACTAGAATCCATAAAGGGTCACTCAAGGTACACGTTTTGAAAAGGCTGCTACATCTACATGCTCATGTATGGACTTCCTATAGCCCTAATAAACAAATGTAACCGGTTCTAATGTACTAAAACGATTTTACTCACTCACTATGATAGCTTTGAATGAAGCACAATCAGGCTACTTTAATTTTTAACATTTTTTCACTTATTAGAATTACATGAAAAAAATAATTATCGAAATTTAAACCTACTTTTGTTCAGTTCAACAAACTCTTGCTGTTCATTTGCCCTAAAATTTTAGCCAATTTTCGGCGACGTTTTGCTAAATGAATATATAAAAATTATCTTATTAACGCAAATTGTTAAATGAATTTCCTAAATCCTGAGTTCTGAGACAGACGAAACTGTTATGCATAAAGCCTCGATTTTCTTTTCAACAAAAAGACTGAAATTGTGATACAAGCAAAGCCAAAAAAGGAAAACTTACGAGCGGCAAATAAACTTACCGTATCACCAAAATCTCCTTGAGGACCAGGTCGTCCCTACAAGAAAATTTCAAGATTTTTTAAATTTGCAGTTCACGCTAAAAATACTCGATCAGCATTATATAGGATAAGGCGAGCTTTCAAAATTAATTACATTATATGCTGGACATATTTCAGTTGGTTGCAAACGTTAGAGTGCTTGACACAGTACAACGTTGTAGGTCAGTATAGGTTGGTCTGGTGGTATTAGATAATTTCAATATTTAATTGGCGGTTCGCGCTAGAAATACTCGATCAGCATTAGTCCAAGGTTGGCTTCCAGTGTTGGTGACATGCTGGAAATACTTCAGTAGGTCGTTGACTTGTAGTTTGTCCTCTACGATCAGTTTGGATGTTCGACCAGGAACTGTAAGTACCCACCTCCATACCAGTGTATCCAGGAACGCCTGGTGGTCCTTGGGATCCTTGTGCTCCCTAAAAATGGCAAGACCAAAACAGAATATGTTGAGATAGGGTGGCACAAGATGTCTAAATAAATGTACATTAGCTAATGCACGAGTATTACCGTAAATCCTCTATTAAGCCCCCCCTCTCTAATAAGCCCCCCCTTTTCAGAGGAGGAAAGTTAATAAGCCCCCCCCCCCCTCCCCCTTCCCCAATCCTTATTCTTCACAAAAAAATTAACGATTAACGTGGACTGATCAGTTATGATTTATTCAGGCTGGAAGTTCATATTGTTTTTGGTCTTCGGCGGCATGACCTCCAACTCCTTATGCTTAACTTTCTCAATTTTGCGCTCTAGCTCTCTGTGCAAGGCGTAAGTCTACTCTGTCTCATACCACGGTATTTTTGCTACAGGTGATGCATTTCGCTAAATTAAATAAGCCCCCCCTCTCTTTTAAGCCCCCCCTCAAAAGTGCTCGAAAAAAATAAGCCCCCCGGGGGGCTTAATAGAGGATTTACGGGTATGCGAACTAGGTGTAAAAGTATGTCTAACTAGATATAAAAAGAAACCCTGTTTCCACCAAGTCCAACAGACTTTATTGAGAGCTACATAAAAATTGCTTGATAACTATTGATCGATTGAATGACCGATTTTTTGATTGCGGATTAACTGACTCACTGATTGATTGATTGATTGATTGATCGATTTATTGATTGATTAAATGGATTGATTGATTGATTCATGTATATATTCATTTATTGATTCATTGATCGATTGACTGCTTGATTACAAATTATGTCTAAAATCAGGTCACAACCTTACCTTCGGGCCTTGCGGACCATCATTGCCCCGCCGACCAGGATCTCCTATCATGCCCTGCAATAGGAAAAAAGTAAAGGCTCTGAATTCTGCCTTGTTGTCTCTTACAAAGTTGTACATCATCGGTACCCATTTTTCAAGCCAAGCTTCCACAACAGGGCGACTGCATAAATCAAAACATTGGTGAGTGTCGAATCAGAAACTGACTTCATATAAACCAAACACCGAAATGTTGCTGAGAAATAAGCGACATGAATCCGTGGATGAAACGTTTCGTTCCAAGTAAGGAAAGCCAAGACAGTCTTGGATTCTTGGATTCTGGATTCCGGATTCTTCGTCATTCAAACTAGGATTCCGGATTCCAATCATAAGTGAGATTCCCGATTCCACGATTTGTATTCCGCATTCTAAGGCCCAGGATTCCGGAATCCACAAGCAAATATTTCCAGGATTCTGGATTTCACAAGTAAAAATTTCCCTAATTCCGGAATCCGGATTCCCGTACACGGGGCGAAACGTTTAAGGTGCCATAATTCAAGTGACAGGACTTGTAAACTAATAAGTGTAAAGACGGACATTTCGTTTTGAATAACAACATAGCTCACTTCGGAAAAGAGTGATAGCCTGGGACCCAAACTAAGCGCGCGCGCATTTATGGGATTGTTTGAAAAAAAAAACAAAGTTATTGAGTCCCTGTTGAATTTTCAAATAAACTCAAGAGGTGTTCCGTTTTTCAATAAAACGTAATTTAAAATTATGTAAATATAAATGAGGGTGAATTTCATTGTAAATAAATATATGTTTCTATTTAATCAGTTACCAGCTTTCCATTAGCTCCAGGTTGCCCAGGCTTTCCCGTAAATCCTCTATCACCCTTTCGTCATAAAAAAGCAAATCAGTTAAAACGGAAACATTAAATTAACATTTAAAGCCGCCAGTTAAAAACTTAATATCTTTTACTTGATTTCATGTTTCACAGAAAGTGAGTCAACAGAAGGGTTTAAGATGCATCGAAACCGTTTGTTCAAACCAAGCAACTGACTTAAAGTGCTTGAGTAGCTTCTCCTTCCGTTAATAAGTAAACATTACACTTAAGAGAAGACCATTTCGGAAACTTTTTAGACCGAGGTTTTGATAAACTGCACTAACGTTGTTTTAACGTCTTGTTGATGAGTATAGAGCAGGGACTTAAATGTCATTGATATCACTCATTCATTGCGTCAATGCTTGTAAAATGAAAAACTGTACGATAGTAATTGATAATATCGATATACTGAATATAAGTACAACACTGTTGTTGATGTATTTATAGAGAAGTATACAGCACTGAGAACCAATGGTTTATGTCTCCAATCCGCTCCAATATTAGGCTTGATCATTAGGGGAGACAAATACGGGGGTTCTATATACCGGATATCCTTTAGACCCCTGTTCTCCCTCATCTCCTGGTTCTCCGGCTGCTCCCTAAGTATGCAATACGAAGAATAATATTTGTAGTTATTCTTATTGCTGGTACTGACAACACCTTTATTCCATTTCTACTAAAATTTCAACGGCGCAATTGTTGTAATCAGGCAAGACGATGCATTCTTCATTAGAGCAATAACAAAATGTTTTGTCATGACAGGACAAACATCCTCTGTGTTCACAGCAACGAATTTCCAATGGCAGCCGAATGGTACATAAATGGTGATGGGAAAAAAATTAAAAGATACTAGAAAAAATCTTAATAGCACGATAATACGACACCAATATCAACAATAAGTTAATTTGACAAGGATGAGGAAGATATATTTTAAGTAATACAGCATTAACTTGAAAGAACATGCCCCTTCTCCCACAATAAGCTTCGTATATAAGAGGAAAAAATTGAAAACTCGAGCTGCAGCCGGTCAAAAACGAAGTCGCAGTTACCGTCTTTTAGAAGTTTTGGTACACAAGTTTTGTTATGTTTTTATTTTGCTCCTTTTATATTATTTTGGTAAATAACAAATTAGGTAGGAGAGGTTAAGTAGTACTGGGTTACATGAGGTATTTGCAAATCAGAAGTTTTAAATAAGCTCCACCGGGACTGACGAGTCGAAAATTTGATAGTCTCTACGGTCCTTTCTTTAGAAAACGATGAACGTTTTCTGTACAAAAGTTTCCCATATAAAAAATACCAGCTCAATACTCACTCTTTGACCTTGCAAACCTCGCCTGCCGTCTTCTCCATTCTTACCCATATCTCCCTTGAAAAAAAGTGAGGAAAACAAATATTACCTTCCTTGCAAAAAGATATAAATACCCTGGCGTTTAGGTCAGACTCGCGACCGGATGACAAATCTTAGAACAAGCCAAACCGCAGGCCCAAGGACATTTCTCCTTTCTCACCTTACATACTTACAGGAACTACAAGGTTAAGCCGTCTGTCGAAGCCGGCCTATGCTTTAACATTACTGAGAAAAATGCAAACTTGCTCGAGAGAAGCTTTCTTTACTTGGGCGTGAGAGGCTGCATTGAATGCCATTTCTTCCTTTGTCACTGGCGAAGTCTGGACCAAAAAAAGTTACGACCCTTTCAATTCACTCATAAAATGTTGAAAAACAAATAGTACGATGAAAAAGTACTCCCAAAGAGGTTTCCATTGAATAGTCACGCGAACGGAATTTGGTCCATGGACTCAAAGATATATCTACATTTAAAATGGACTCCATCATTCCATCATAGTTAATTTTAAAAGCTCCATTTTAGGGCATATCGAGCATCATAAATGCACTTGATCGGCGTACGCGGAAAGTTTTGAAAAATGCTTGGTAGGTAAATATTTAATATATACACACTCAGTGTTCTTAGTATTTTAAACAATCTGATTGGCTCTCTACGGTAGGGAAACCCTTTATTGTAGATTTTTCTTAGCTGTTTTGGACCTGACCGTGCACAACGTTCAATAGCATTCTTATCATTTTGAAGTTATTGACCAATAGAACATTGCATTAATTTATTCAGTCATAATTTGTGAACAGAAAACAAAGGATTGGATTCATTTTTAGGAGCTGCAAATTACTAGATAGGAATGATGGACATTCGACAATTTTTATTAACAACACAGCATTTAATAGAGGGTCTCAAACGAGGTCGGTGGTAGCTTTGACGGTTGATGGTTAATTTTTTTCCAATTTTTAAATTATTTTAAATTATTAATAATGAACATATTTTATTGATAACAATGCTAACTATTAAAATCTTATCTACAATTAATTCACTTAAAAAAAACTATTCCATCAAGACACTATTTACAATTCCTTTCGTTTAAAAGAAAAAAACACTTAGTTTTGATTAGAAAAAATTCATTTAATTAAAAAAAATTATTCGAATTAAAAACATCTCATTTCAATTGAAACAATCCATTTCGATAATTAAAACAAATTGGTTATAAATTATTTAAATTAATAATTAAATAATTTTAAATTTTTATCAACAACACAGCATTTAATAGAGGGTCTCCATGAGGTCGGTGGTAGCTTTGACGGTTGACGGTTAATTTTTTTCCAATTTTTAAATTATTTTAAATTAATAATTAAATAATTTTAAATTTTTATCAACAACACAGCATTTAATAGAGGGTCTCAATGAGGTCGGTGGTAGCTTTGACGGTTGACGGTTAATTTATTCCAATTTTGTCGGTTGACGGATAAAACTTTTGGTGGTTGAGGAATATTAAGTGGAAATTTAGTCCGAACGTTAAAGTGAATATTAACTCCTACATGAATTAATATTAACTGTTCTGCTTTAAAGGTTGTCTTCTCGGCCCTTCACAGATAAAATTTCGAAATATTTTCAGATATTAGTAAGTTGTAAGGTCTTATAATGTCTAAAGAGAATGTTTTTGAAAAAATGGGAACTGGCTTTTCCACTTAAGAGATTTTTCAGGACACGATCCCTTCAAGACCAGCTAAAATAGTGGGATTTGGAATACCTTGGAACTTTTTTACTGTCAATATGAAGCTTCATTTTTGACGGTTGACGGTAAAAAATATGATAGTTAATTCTTAGGCCGTTTGACGGCTGACGTTTAATCCCCAATAAAATCCGCTTAAATTTTCGACTGGAGACCGGCACTCATTTCTCACCGGTTCTCCTTCATAGCCACGTACGCCACGGTCTCCTATCTCTCCCATCACTCCAAATTCCCCCTGGCTCCCTGGAGGTCCTGCAGAACCATTAAGACCCCGATCTCCCTACAAGAGGAAAAGAATTAAAAAGGCGTATTACTACTAGAGGAGGTCTCTTAACTTCATGCCAAGGTTTTTAAGCAAAGGCGCATTTAAGCGAGGCCGTCAAATAGAAGCAAGGCCTTTTCCCTTTGATGTGCCTTGACGCTATCAAATTTGAATTGTTAAACGTCTTTAATCTTATAGAGAACATTTGGCCTATTATTTAAGCGAGACCACATCCCAAGAATACTAAAAGGCCACTTAAGGTTGACGAGCGTCGCTCAAACGTATCAAGAAAAGCTCTGACTACTGTACCGAACGGAAGTACTTCGTGACGCCTAATATGTCAATATAACTATCTCGTTATCATGCAAAGGTTATCGTGTTAGAAACTACTGTACTTCTTGTCGAAAAAATAGGATGTAACAACTGGGAAGAACATTTTGCTCCTCAGTTTTTAAGTACAACTGGCGAGAAACCTAAAAAGGAATATTTGGCTGTTGAATGATACGATACATATATTGATCTATGACTACGTATACTGTTTAGCACAACAAGTTCGTAATAGTTTTTCAAAGTTTTGAAAATGAAAATGGTTTGATCTAAAATGAAAATATATATATACGTTAGTTTCTTTTTAGACTTTTGGTTTACTTAGATATTTTTAAATGGTGCAAGATTTTCTTCGGAGTAGTTGTCGTGTATATAATCATGTTTTCATTTATAACAACTAAAAACCAATTTGACAAGGAAGCATTTCCTTACAAGCCCACTGTACTAACTCGTACAACAAGTTATTATTAATTTTACTCATATTTTTATTAGTTAAAACCGCCGAGAATAAAACGATGTAAGACCTACAGGTTCTCCTGGGGTTCCAGGTTCTGCCGCCTCTCCATCTAATCCAGGCAAACCCTACAAAGATAAGAAAATAGAGACCAGCTAATGCTTGTCCTATGCTATTGTTAGAGAAACATTAGAAACTAGGAGTTGTAAGAGTAAGCACTAGCGCTGGAACTGAAGCTGACTGCTCAAGAGGAAACGAACTGTTGTCCTCTGATTACAATACATATGGAAAAATATAAAAGAGCGGAAGAAAGATTTGACGCTAAAATAATAGTCGGCATAATAATTTGCTGGCTGATTACCGATAAACCAAAAGAGAATCTTTGCCGGCACTAAAAAGTTAATTTTCTTGGCGCTTCGACCTTTCGGGCCTCGGGTTTGGCCTAATACAAGGGGCGAGGCCTCCAAGCCCTCCCCTAAATCCGCAAATCACTGCCCCTTACTAATCAATACTGGAAAACTGATGATCCACTATAAATGGCAGAATACTTTCTTCAAGAGAACATAAAAGCCTCTTTTTTCTCTCTTTTATGTCAGCTTATGTTTTCTTGCTTTGTTAGATAGGAGGAAAAATTTTTGACAAGCTCACCAACTGACATCCGACGGGAGTCGCAAGATGAACGAATGAATTATACGAATTAATGACAAGCTAAATTCTTAATTTATAGTTCTACATTTTTCTGTAATAACTTACGTTTTTCCCTGGACGGCCTTCTTGACCGGGTTTACCTTGTTCACCTGGATAACCCTGCAGGAAAATATATCTATATATAAATAATATAATTTCAAGTGGGAAAAAAGGCGAAAAAATATTAAAAGGCCAAGTTGACGAAACAAAGATCATTTTTCATATATCATTTTTTAAGCAACAGCATCTCTCTCCCGTAACTTTCTTAGTCCTAATTTTCAAGAAAAGGAAATAAGGCTAACACTACTTACATACCTCAAAATGGAATATCGAAGGTTATATCCAGTTAGTGAGAGTAACAAAGGTTGAGAGGTAACATACACATTCTAAACTAGACCACCACAACAGGCAGTTATTCTCTTCTTTCTTGATCCGCCGAGTAAAAAGCGCGAGGGAAAAAACAATTACCCACCGCACTGCTAACATTAAAAAATTAAAATGAGGCTGTTCGCAATCGAAGCATTTGTGCTACGCCTCATTCAGGAGTCTTTGGCAGAGCTTGGTCCACCTAGCCACAGTAAAAGGGAAGAATTCCCTCGGGGTGTGGACATCAAATAAAGAAGTTATTAAACGATTAAACATTTATCGTACCGGTAATCCGTTTGATCCTTCTTCACCTGGTGTTCCCGGAGGACCAACGTCGCCCTGAAAAATAATAGTATAGAGCTTTAGATTCGAACGACATTTAATTCTAAGTTTTCTCGCCCATTCTCTAAAAATAGACACCCTGGAAAGCATTATTGTACTTTTTTTCACCACAAAAGTTAGTTCACTTATTTCCGTTAAAGAACGTAAAGCCCTCTTCCGATCGCTAAATGATAAAATTCCTAACATTTAATAACTTGTTTTTGCCACTACGACATTCTCGCCCAAACTCGCAGTAGAATGACGACGTCTATCACATTTTCCCGCCACACGCGCACTACTTCGTATTGGGAAAATCTCGTTCTCGTGGTCGTCCACATCTTAGCTTCTAAAGGACTCTAATAAAAAAAGGACGTGAAGAAGAGCTCCAGCAGGACGGAGTACGAGACAAGAAACAGATGTATTACCCTTTCACCGACATTTCCACGAGAACCAATTGATCCTGTGAAACCGTTCCAACCCTAAATATGGAGAAGAAAAACAATTGTCAACTGACAGAGACAAAGTTTCAAATAAAGTAAATTTATTGCGCGCGTTTGTTGTGAATACGTCAGTCAAAGAAACGTTTTTTAATTTGTTAAAGCTTCCAAAGAATGTGACGTTTCATGGTCTTATATGCAGTCAACTCTCTTTAATGCCAACACACCCGGTAGGACCACGAGTTCGTGTCCCTTGTAGAGTGAATCCGGACCATGACGGCAGAAGATCTTTTTCAGTCAAACCTCTGTAAATTATTTTTCCCGTAGCTGCACGGACGGCGGCTAAATCCCCTGCAAAAAAGCCTGCCGATACAGCTGCCTCCCATAGCGGCCCTTAGCTTGGGGCAACGGGAAGCAATGAGAGGCGGCTGTACATTTTGCAGGCTGTCCATAATAACCGAAGTATCCGCAGGACAATTATCCGTCTATTGCCGACTTCTGGTCCAGAAAAAATGCACTTTATTTGAGTGTCAATGTATTTAGCACTAAATTACTAATTGAGGACACTTTTGTATCGATCTCCTACTCTAGACCTCCATTTTACGTGGTCATCCGAGCCACGCGAAGATCTAGCCGCTTGCAGTACAAAGGGAGTACCTAGATTTCTCAATTATTTGAAGATCCCGAGTATTGGTCCGGCTCCAGGAATTGAACCACGACCTCCCGCTCTGCAGTCAAGCGCTCTACAGACCGAGCTAATCCTGCTACGGTCCATCATATTATCCTTATTTTCTTCTGTCAATCGCGAGTGTCAGGGGACTTTCATGCAGGCAGATTAAATACAATATCGATACTTACGTTCAATCCTCGATGTCCGGCTGGACCAGGAGGCCCGGATGGTCCAGGGAGACCCTACAGCAATGATAAGGAAATGACACTGTAAAAATTCAATTTTCTTACAATACAAGCCGAATCATAACATATCCTCTTACATGCATTTAATTTATATTATCTTTCTTGGGTAATTACTTACAGCTGGCCCATCCAGTCCACTTGCTCCTCGCAAGCCGTCTTGTCCAGATCGGCCCTGTGAAGAAACACAGATGAATCACCTTGCGGTTTACATGAATCAGTTTCCACGATTCTATATGTACGTTTTTTGTAATTACACTAACCGGAGGTCCTGGGTGACCAGGTTTTCCCGGCTTACCATGTTTTCCTCTAGCTCCCTGAAATAAAACAAAAACGCTGATGTTAGTCATAACTTAGCCTGCATCGCAGCTGGTCCACGCTTCGTGTAGATTGCCTACGACGCACGCTGGTCATAACCGTGCTTATTCACGGTACAGATTACATACGATGTTTTAATTTCAAATTAAGAAATTAACCCCAGGAAAAGGAAATAGCATTAAAACTAAACGTATCAACCCTGTAACACTCAATGGTCTATGTTGTGAAGACTAAAACGTCAAGGTTGTGCATATTGACACCTCGCTAAATGTTTAAAAAAATCTCCGTGAAACCAATTCTTAACTCTTTCATCCCAACCAGATTTTCCTAAACGCTGAAGACCCAGGTAGACAGCATGACTGGGTCAAGGAAATTTTCGGACAAGCAATGTGCAGTCTAGAGATCAAAAGCCGAGTGTGACCACAAAGTATTCAAAACCCTGTCGTTATCTAAACACCAATTTGGCTTTTTAAATCGTTAGCGTCTTGTTACAGTTATAGAAAGTATCGGCGCCTAAATAAAACTGTTAATCAATTTACCTATCGAATTATTCTTTTATTTCATTATATTATTTAATACAAAGATTCAAGTTTACCTTCGTACCAGGAACACCAGGATTTCCCGGTGACCCGGCTCCGCCATCCGGACCCTGTTGAAATATAATAGAAGGGGTGACGAATGGTCTTTGCGAGCATTCGCGAATATGCCGAGCACTGCGATTTTTTTGCGAGCACGAGCAAACGAGCACTCGTTTAAATTTTGCGAGCAAATCGAGCAAAGGTAAAATTTTGCGAGCAGTTAAAAATTTTAATGGACCATTCATGACCCCTAATAGAATCACAAATGGAGTTCTCTTTATCTCCACCATCCGTTTCAAAAGCATAAGGAAAACCACGCGTCAGTTAATGAATTACCCCGTTTAATTTGTCATTGGCTGCTAAGTAACTCGATAAGTAGATTTATCTAACATTGTAATCACTATCGGTCATCTCATTGGCTATAAGCCTAGAGTTAATCAGCTTCAGATTAGTTAGCAATCTGCCATCAAATAACTGACAAATCTACAGGTTGCACGCACAATGCATGATTTCCAAGAGCAATGTCAAAACTGTGTTCTGTTCGACGATTTTTTTTTTCTCGTTATCAGTTAAGTGATAAAACAGTTAATCGATTGGGTTTTAGTGATATCCGGAATAATCAAAGTGTTGCCAGCCGAACTCAACACTTGCCTCGACCTTGACTATTCTGGATATCATCAAAACCTCATTCAACTGATAATTGTTTAGAAATTGATGGATTAACTAACTGACTGACTATCTGATTAATTGATTGATTGATTGATTGATTGATTGATTGATTGATTGATTGACTAACTGACAGACAGACAGAAAGAAAGACTGAATGACTGACTTACTGAGTGACCGAGTGGCTGACATCTGAATGACTGACTGACTAACTGACTGACTGACGTATGCACTTACGACTGGTCCTTGAGCTCCTGGGCTTCCAGGGGTTCCAGGGGGACCTCTGGTTCCCTAAACGGTAACACAACAACAAAAAAGGAAAACTGATTTAATTATTTCTGGGCTTGCTATGTATTAGTCAGGTAACAGTTTACTGTATAGGGGTTCCCTCTTTGGAAGGCGGTCTAACATAACAGACGCGTAGGATGCTGTAGAGAGCAGCAACAATAGTGGGAGTTACCTTGATTAGAATTCCAAAAACACAAGCATCCACTTTGAGTTGGTTTTCTTCATTATGTTTTATGGTCAGTAGTTTAATACAAGGGAGCATTTGTTGGAGGGACATTCATGTCCCGTGGATGTGTTACATGTCTCCTTGCGGAGCGCATACTTTTTGATTCGTGCAACACAAAGTTTGTAGCACATTCGTCCTCGCGACTTGTCATACGAGGTTCAATTCGTTTAATTGTGAGGCCCTTCCCAGTGCCAAAATGTTGCAAGGGCACCGTGACCCCTTCATGTGACTTTACGGTTATATACTGTAACATGTCCGTGCGAAGGAACGAATCAGAGACATGGTAATGATCATGAATCAGAGAATACGACCCAAATTCTTTATGTACATTTGCACTAGGAAAACAAAACTGTCCCCTGGATCTTTTCGACCTCTGTCCCTACACGTCTTCTGTTAAATGTTCCTGGGTGTGCTGCGTACGATTCTGTCGCGGTTAAACCTCTCCGCGACATGTATCTCGTATTTACCAACGTTTGTCGATGCTAAATATGATTTCTTCAGTGCTGTACATACCGGGGCCCCAGGTATTCCAGCATCTCCTTCCTCTCCTGATGCACCTTGTGATCCCTATTAGACAAATAAGTGAAAAGCCGAGAAGATTATCCATGCTTACACTAGACTAATATAAAAGATATCAAGAAAATAGTAAAATTACACAATTGTTGGTTTTCACATGACGTCACTAAAATTCAAACTAAAAAACTATCGATCCTACCGAGATTTTACTTTCACGATGCATTAGAGCAGCTGAAAACTAATTTTCATAAACATTTTCGCTTCAAAAGGGTTCTTGGTTTTGTGATAGAGGACGCTTGAATTTCTAAGTTTTTGCGTGACGCGATATTTACATGACGGCCAAGAGAGCGGTCAAGTAGGTTAAAAAAAATGACTTATTTCAGGAACTTTTGCTATTTAAACAGTTCATGTAGTAGAAAAAGTATTACTTTAATGTTTATGAGTTTCTCGAGGAATAAATTCACTCTTTTATAGCAAAACTCGGTAACAGATGTTTCTGTTGGTTTCCGTCCGCCATGTTGGAGCTCATCCAGGTGAGCACCAGCATGGCGTCTCCATACAAATCTCTATAAATTTGGGTAAAACATTTCTTCGGATATCTCGTATACGAAATATTCCTCTGACCTGAATCTTGGCGAGAGTCTTTGTATATGTACCTCCTTTCATTTCCCAGATTCTGGACTTTATCTATAGGACGGTTTTGATTTTTATTTTGATCTGTCAGTGAATGGCGTGACATTGAAAACCAGCAATATTTGATACAAAGATTTTATGAAAAGTTCGTTATCACTGCCACCTGGACCTGTAGAGATCAAACCATGGCCAAGCAATCAAAAAGTTCTCCAACTGTATGAGCTGGGAATTACGATAATTCTCCAAGGCCTTGACCTTAAGACGGCCTTCTGGTTGTTTTATGGTGGAAATGGGGTTTATCTGAGAAGAAAAGAACCTTTTTGTGGTGATGGACTATCTGATAGTTTATTGAACCAACTACTACGACATTATGGAGCCATTTTTCGACTGAATGAAATCTTGGCTAGATTTGGAAGAAAAAAGGCAGGAATAAACAAAAAACCGAGAGGCTAGCTCTTAATAACAATCTCTTTTAACTGATGAAGTTTAGAATAACTTACTAGGCCTCCAACTTCACCTTTACTTCCAAAATCGCCGATTGCTCCTTTCGAACCCTAAAGGGAAGCAGTAAATTTTTCGTTAGTGAACTCTCAATTTTGAAAAGTTAAACTTGCAATTAGAGGAAACTAGTACTACCTTGAACTAGCCTGCGAACGGCAGAAGTATTTCCGGTCGTCGCTTCTCCCCGGAAATACGTCTGCGGTTCGCAAACTAACCTTGAACAGGCTGGTTCAGAAAAAAATTAACACCAACCAAATCTTAGTTGCATTTAAACATCTTTATGTCCTACCCGGCTGACTTGTTTCAAATGTAAATCAACTCTAACGTACTGATTAGATGACGGTTATAGAATGAGATTTACATTCATCAAGAGCCCGAGAGTCAATTGAATACCAATAACTTTGTTCAGATAGAATTTAAAGGAAAAGGTACCAAAGTCAAAAACCAGAAACAAGAACAAGCTAATTCCGTACCACTGTGAAGCTGTTTGGTGACATAAAGAACTAATCAGGCCACTTGGGCAAAGGGAAATAATGCAAAGAAAAATACTTTTGGTCCAGGAAATCCTTTGGCTCCAATAGCACCGCTCTGTCCTGGTGGCCCCTAGAAAGTCCCAAACATAAAATACTGTTAACTGAATACTCTTTAACCTTTAAAGCCCCATTAGTATAATTACATCGACGAATATCGAAAATAGAGCGCTGTGATTGGCTAGGAGCTTCGCACTATCCCGCTATAATCACCGCGCGGTGATTATAGCATTGAAGGCTAGCAGTTTTCAAAATGGCAGCCAGATTTTTTGATGTTTCGGGGTCGGAAATTGATCAATAATTTTATTTTCTCGAATAATCATCAATGTAATTATACTAAAACAATTAGTCGCCTCAGGCGACGTGAATATTGGCGAATAGTCACCTCGACTTCGTCTCAGTGACTATTCGCCGATATTCACGTCGCCTTCGGCGACTAATTGTTAAATATCCAGACAGGAATTCACCAGACTGATCTAAACACATCTCCTTAGGGAAGTTGAAAGAATTTGATAAAAGAATTTGGTGATTATTTTACCAATTCTAATAACTTTTTCTCGTGAGGGTGGTGTACTTACATGTAGGAGAAAACTGATGATAGTCACTTAATCAGAAGATACTTTTGCAAACCCAACACCTCCCCCCCACTTCGTCCCCGCGCACTAAAACCCATACTCGTTTGTGACAAAAACGTTTACGACCTCGTGAAAACCACATTTCTTTAAAGGACGAAAGATGAAAACATTACCGAAGCTCCTCTGATTCCATGAGTTCCAGCTGCTCCTCTTTCTCCCTGGAGACCCATTTCACCGTCCTTTCCAGGTGTCCCAGGGGTTCCAGGGTCACCATCTTTACCCTTAGAATAAAAAGGAATAACAAGGTTAGTTAAACTGAGGAATAAAATCCTTCCAGAATATTCACTAACCTCTTTATAAAGCTAAAAAGCTTTGATTCACCAACACACCCCAAACCCCAATTCCACGCTTTATCCATTAATGCTCCGTTTTACAGGTATTTAAAGCTAGTTAACCCTAACTTGAATTCTGATTTGTTGCCTCTGTTCATTTCCTACAGACGTAGTGTGGAGAAGTTGATAAAATGTCAAGAAAATTCATCTTGTGTGATCATGTCCGTAATTCTCATAACCACTCTGTTTTACAAAGCATTGATATTACAAGGAGAAATTTGATGTTGATCACTCTTAGGGCTTAAAGGGTTAAAGCCATTCTGAAATGAAAGATGTTGAAAACAGAATTTGAGGCTACACCTGACAATCGAGCTCGGAACTCCTCGCACAGAAGGTCGCGGCACTGTCAAACTGTGTCAGTCAATTTTATTTAACTTTGCTGAAGTCAAGAATCATTTGATTCTCGTTATTTTATTTAACTTGTTGGTGTGGCAACTGCAAGAGCGTGAGGCCCGTTACTTCTCTTGCGCAGCAATCCCGTTCCTACACAACCTACGTTATTACAGGATCTACGCTCTCTGCCCTCTTCGAATAACAGCATCTGTCGGTAATTTTTACGTCTCGAAAGACACAGATTAAACATTTCCAACGTCACCGCCCGATATCTGAACAGATATCGCGATAAATCATGTTTGCATGTTTAATTATTGGTAAATAATTTTTTACGTACCTTAGGACCACGATATCCTGGGTATCCACTGTTGCCTGACCTGCCGTCGATTCCCTTAAAAAAGGAAGCTAGTCAGTTTTGTCATCACTAATACAAGTTAGTATCAAATATTCTACTTATCTTTGTAGTAAAATGGACGGATCGTTTATATGTCCTTCATTAGAAGTACATGTAGGGAGAAAATTCAGCACAGTGTGTTGCTGTACGTCTTTCAATTCTGAAATAAAAGTACCAACCGGTTGTCCATCTTTTCCATTTATGCCTGCAATACCAGGGTATCCCGGTGCTCCCTACAACAACAACAACAACATATTAAGCTTTATTCGCATAACTATATGTAGTTACAGTCTTGCAAAAGCTTTAAGATAAAGTTAGCAATTGATACTAATGATAGTACAATGCAATGATTACAATGGTCAATCAAGTGTCATCAGTATGATTTGATAACAAATTATTACGTAAACTGATACGTAAACTGTTAACTTAAAAAAGTGAAAGCTAATTACTAAACTCTTTCTTGTATTTGCACAATGAAAATGAATAAGAAGAGACGGTAGGTTGCTTCAGCGAAAGAATAACTCACCTGTTCTCCTTTCGGTCCTTTGGGTCCAGGGCGTCCCCTACCGCCAGGCCATCCCTGAAAGACAAGATAAACAGTAGTTAGCCAACTTTACTCTTCTTCAAAAGGAGACTATGATCAAGTGATCAAAAAGTTGTTGCTCAGTAGGAATGGTGTTCCTCATCGAAAAGATAAAATCAGCCAAAAGCAGCTGGTGTGAAGCCCTAACCTGATCAGTGGCTTCGATCCTCAATCAGACCAATAAGAAGGTACTGCCTTCTCCTAAAATGCTAGAAGTTTACGTAGCTCAGAAAAACTAAAAAAAAAAATCATGACTGTCTTGTCTCCAGATGGGGACTGCAATACAAAGTCTTTGATAAGTTCTTTGCGCAATAATCACGTTGATCGGGTCTCGTGCACGCATTAGTAACGATTTTATTTCAAGATGTACGCGTTATTGCATTATTTCACTGTGTTACTGTGCCTGAGTAGAAAGTCAATATCAACCGGTATCTCCAGAAAAAGTATCTCAATTAAAGCATAAATAAATGGTTTATAGTTATCTCACCTGATATCCAGGTTTGCCAGTTTTGCCTGGAGACCCCTGATTTCCTTTGGCGCCCTAAAAGAACAAATTAAATTAGCAAATAATCATTTTGATAGTTTTTTTTCCAATCAAGCGATTTTCTAAAGAGTATAAAGGGGATTTAAGGCTGAAAATTAAACTACAGGAGATCCTTTCAAACTATTCTTAACCTTATGAAACAGTATTTTATCCTTTTCCTATTATTCTTCATTTTGATTGTTCTGTAACTGTTGCTTTTGTTTGTTCAAACAGATGATTTTATTTACAAAACACCACTTTTAGGCTCAAATTTTGTGAAACGGTTTGTTGCCAAAAAATGACGCCCCAGTTTCGCGTGAACGTCTCGCACAACAGTAATCATAAAAGGGGAATTTGGGGAAAATCCCAGTTTCGAGAAAATCACCATGTTAATTAACAATTAGTCGCCGAAGGCGACGTGAATATCGGCGAATAGTCACCGAGACGAAGTCGAGGTGACTATTCGCCAATATTCACGTCGCCTGAGGCGACTAATTGTTTTAGTATAATTACATTGATGATTATTCGAGAAAATAAAATTATTGATCAATTTCCAACCCTGAAACATCAAAAAATCTGGCTGCCATTTTGAAAACTGCTAGCCTTCAATGCTATAATCACCGCGCGGTGATTATAGTGGGATAAAGCGAAGCTCCTAGCCAATCACAGCGCTCTATTTTCGATAGTCATCGATGTAATTATACTAATAGTAAATATTCAGCCTGGATTTTTCTTTCAGGTTCTTTTTAAACCACTTAGGTTGTTCATCCCACTGCGAAGATCATGTTCACTTTCATATCTCTATCCGCAGTTCAAAATATGATTCATTTCATACATTTCAGTTCATAAATATCAATAAATGATTCAACATTACGGAGGCTCCAGGGCTGCCATTTTCTCCATATTGACCATTCGTGCCTGGTAAACCCTTCAAATACAAAGCATAACAAGATCTTTGTAAAACAAATAACTAATATAGAAGCGTGACATAGGTACAGGTCAGTTAATAGTGTGGGTTCAAAGAAAGAAAACAGCTGTACCAGGAGCATCGATTATAATGGAGCCACTGTTTGCAAAGGAAAAACAGCAGGACAGTTTATTGAAACGGCCATTGCCCTGGACCCAGTTGTTCGAAAGGTGGATAATACATGTAAGTCTTTATCCAGTGGTTAGCTCAAACCTTTACCTTTAACCGCTAGGTAGTGATTTATCTGGTTTATAGTGCTATCTAACGTTTGAAAATTCGCAGCTTGGGTAATATCTGGCTAATTTAACTGAATAACGAGGGTCTGAGGCTTATACGATATTCAAAACATCAAGGTAAGGCTTTAAAATAAGAAGCTAAAACACAGACAAATGGACCAGACTTAAGCAAATAAGCCTACGCTATTAGGTAGGCAACCAGATAAAACAATCTTCTACCGACATCACGGGGCAATTAGCTTGCAACTCATCTTGTCTCTTTCTCACTCACTCCCTGTTCCTCCCTAATTGTACTTGTGGCGAATCTAGAGGAGGGGCCAGGGGAGCCCACTTGCCCCCCCCCCCCCCCTCCCCCCTTTATTTTTAGACCAAATTGAGGCCCAAACTGGGCCGAAAAAATCTTTTTGAGACTGGGCATCCCCCTTATCCCAGGGTCTGGATGAATGCCCCACCCCCTATCTGAATGAAGAAGTAAACAAAAGAATAAAACAATCTGAATGCCTGGATCCGCCACTGGGAAATGTATTGAAATATTGAAAGTCTGAAATTAATACTATTTAGAGAGCCATGTAAGTGGTTTCATGATGAGTTCAATAGTTCTTTCCTCTGGCAATAACATTTCAGTCTCTTTTTGAAAAACCCTCGGGGGTGAACACTTCCTTGATTTTTAATATATGTTCATATGTCTGGGCTACGAACGATTCTCAAATTGAAACACTATAAAAAATCATGGTAACTGGCAGTAGGAATCATACTGAAATTAGTATTCCAAGTGACAAGTACGTGTAATGACACATTTCTGTTTTTGGTTAACATACCGGTGGCCCAGGGGGGCCAACTTCACCAGGTAGTCCACGAAGTCCCTGAAGAAAAACGGAAAAAAAGTCACAGCTGAATTATCGTTTGACAAGAAAGTCTCAAGCAAAGTAATGCCTAGTTATGCCAAGGATGAGCATTAAGGAACAAAGGAGACTTTTGTCTGATTGGCTGTTTGAATCTTTAGTGTTTAGTCTTCTTACCGCGCGCCAGAGGGTAAACAAAGATGGCTGCTAGTGGGAAAGTTTCTTGAAGTTCTCCTTCGATCGTTCGTTCCGTCAAGAATTTCTGGCAAGAGTTGTTGATTTTCATATGACAAATAGTGGGAAAGGTTTTCAAGGACTATTTTAATCGACAGGGTGTTTTTTCCTTGGACTATGATGAGCATTAAGGATGGTTATTTTTCTGTAGTCACACATCAGTAATAAGAACTAACCGCATCTCCAGGTTTTCCGTTTTTCCCATAAGTACCACGCATGCCCTGTAACGAGAAAAACCCAACTTTCATCATCCACTGGTACGTTTCATTCGGACATGAAAAGGAGAGATGTAAGTGTCCGCATTATAAATTTGTCCCTGACACGGAGAGGGATCGAATGAGGCACCTGATGATCAAGTTTGATGATCATGGGACCAAGAGAGTTGTGTGTAACTGGAGATCGTATTATAGTCCAGTCAGGAGACTTATAATACGTAATTAGGGAAGATTTCACAATACCTCATTATAAGAAGCATGGAGTATATAATCATTTAAAACCACGCTTTTTCATGGCCAGAAATTCCGGACATTTGAGCCCGCATTCTATCTGCGGCCTTACCACTAAAATAAAGATGGCGGAAAACACGAGTCGCCTTCGACCAAGAAATGTTCTTGATTATTCAGAGCTAAACGCCCTTTCTTCTGTCGTTCTTTACAACACATCCAAAAGAAAGAAGACGTAGCTACAACATGGCTCTTGTAATAGGCGTTCTTGCTTTGCTCCATGCAAACATCGCAAACAATCGTATCCGATGTGTACAGTGAGAATTGTCTTCTGATGATAAACATTGTTTACGAACATATTGCAAGCACTGATCATCGCTAACACTTACAGAGTTCTTAAACCTGTCAATTTGAATTAAATCTAAGTTACTCGACACTTTTAACAAACAAAAACCGATCCGGTCTAGTGGTTGCGTGAAAAATTTTAATATTCCCGCGAAAGTGTGACGCGTCCATGGGGATGTTTACTGGCCAAAAGTACTCTCCATTGTCCTTGTATCCCACAATTCTCTACAGCATTAGAAAGCTTGTTTTTCACTGAAAATTTTGATACCAGACATGGCGGAGTTTGCTGCAAAATGCGAGTTTTTTGCCGAAAAATAAGGCATGTGGTTCTCGGATCAGCACAAACAAGACGCTTGCGTGACATTTGATACCTTCTCTTTTGGTAGAACTGATTTGTGCTACTCTGAACTGTTTTTGAAGGCAATTAGCAGGGCGATGAAATAAGCCTCGAAGGTGAAAATTGGTCAAATAGTACATCATACGGTGCTTTTCCTCAAGCGATCGCGGCACTTGGGATATCTCGATTATGTTGTCTGCTATAGCGGATCAAAATCTGTTTGGGATGCAAATATTGGGTTTCAAGCCTATGCAATATAGAGCGTTGTATGAGCCAAGCTTCGAAAATAAACATCGATGAAAAGCAGGGCCAGTAACATTTGCTGATGAAAAGCAACTAATCAGAATAGCCGAGGAAACTTTTAAGAACACGACCGAATCGCGGCACTTGTTCCCGGTAAGCCAGAACTTGCTCTATTTTATTTTGTTTTATTTCTGCCATACATTTCCTTTGAGTGTTTGGCGGCCATATTGCCAAGTAACCCCGCGCGTGCGCCGTTGCGTTGTCCGGAATTTCTGGCCATGTGAGAACTTTTTTCTATTTGAACTAGAAGAACGGAAA
This sequence comes from Porites divaricata, assembly GCA_038088405.1. NCBI lineage: Eukaryota > Metazoa > Cnidaria > Anthozoa > Scleractinia > Poritidae > Porites > Porites divaricata. Next base: position 37,152,170 of record JBBMOI010000004.1, read on the forward strand.
TTTAGATATATATTACATACAAAGGCTTTGAACTTACTCTTCTTCCTGCGCGACCAGGGTAGCCCGGTGGTCCTTGAGGTCCTGGAGCTCCCTGCAAACAAAGGAAGGTTTTCAAGACTAATTCCACATTTCAGACCTTAAAGCTGACAGTTGACTGAGTTCTTAGGTCGTATGGCATTATAAGAACTTCGAGGAAGGTAAAGGTTCTATATTAGACATTAGCAAAGATGAACTTGGTAGGGCCTACATTGCAGGCGTTTTGTTGTTGAGTGGAACACGATACTTTTACATGCTATTTTATAAATTTACTACAAATAATGATTTGACATTTCCATCAAATGAAGTTTCATAATAATACTTGATTTAATTGGATAATCTGCTTACACGTAGATTACGACATAGGAACTTAATTATTACTTTATACCTGAAGCCCTGCACTGCCCTGGAATCCAGGTTCTCCACTGCTACCTCGGCGACCCTAATAGGCAAACAAAATTAAGGACTGAAATCTCAGCGGACACCTCAATGAGAGCAATAAGCATATCTTGTGGTTTTTGCTGTTAGAGCTTTTCATTTCCTCACAACACATTTTGTGTCGCCTGCCCATCAAGTAAAAATCACCATTTCCCCTTGACTCAAAAAGCGCTTTTTTTTATCTATTACCATTGTTTCTCATGATATATAAAGTAGTTTTTGATTAGGGAAGTGTTCGTGTGGAAGGGACACGAACAGCTTATTTTAAACTATCTTTGTAATCTTAGAGAGATTAATCCGCTGCCTGCCAAGCTTTCTCAGATTTTGTTACCATTAATATTCTTGTAATGGAAGCTTCTGTTGGCGATAAACGATGGCTTGAAGACTCAGTAACAGCAGGCATTTTTTACAGACACTGGGAGTGGCTGACCAGTGCTTGCATGCAACACAAAGGGATTATTCTAGACTCTAAAGCTTTCCTGGCATAGTTGTAAAAACACTTCCACCTGTTAAATCCATAATTTAGTCGGGTATACTCACTGGCCTTCCGGTTCTACCAGGTCTTCCCTGTTGACCTTTTTCTCCGCGATCCCCCTGGAAGAATGTTAGTGAGAGTAAGTAAGCAACCTACAGTTTGTTCCGAGCCCAGCATTTTTCATGAGTTACCAATTTATATAACACTTTTTTTTTGTTATCAGTTACTTGACCGCAATGAGGGAGGTCGCAGGTCCGATCTTCGCTGGGCAGAACTAATGCTCAGGGTCTTAAAATAACTTGGAAATGAAAGTACTTCCTTTGCCTTAGAAGCGGCTAGACCTTCGCGTGGTTCGAATGACTATGTAGAATGGCGGTCTTGTCTTCTGTAAGAGACGTACAAACAGTGTCCCCAATTAATTTCGTGTTGTTAAATACATTGACACTCAAATGAAGTGCATATTTACTTATTTATAAATGTGCTTGAATAGAGTGATTACAGTGCCTTCAAGATTCAAACATTGCACGGACAATTAATTATTGTCATGATAATTGTCGAGATGGTCTCATACTTCTGCAAGACAAGTAGCTATATTATGACCATGACGTAGTCAGCAAATTTGCAACGCGAGTAATTTTTTAAATAAATGTAGACGAAAAGACAATAGGTTCCTCATAATACGGCTGCAATCGAACAATTTTGAGCATTTTTTTTTTCAATGGAAATTTGTTTAATATACTAAAAAAACAATGGAATTACCTTAGCTCCTCGAGGTCCACGACGCCCTGAGTATCCAAGACGTCCATCCAGACCCTAAAAAAGGACAAGAAAGAGTAAGGGGAAGAACGTTACCTTCATCTTGGGATGAAATTACTGAGATTAAGGGACAGATAAGAAGAGATCCAAACCCAGTGGAGACTTGTCTCAGAAAGGAAGCTAATATTTTTACCCATAACGATACCGCTGAGGTTGGTGTGTAAGGAAATATAGAAAAGTGTTAACCCAACGCCGTCATACCATGTTTAAGACAGCATACAATTTCAACAACTAAAGCGCAATCATTAAGTAAAAGCTTTTGATTGGTTCTGAATTCGGTTGCTGGTTTTATATTTATAATAATTTTTCACATAAAGCCTTTCCCTGCCAGCAGAGGTCTCTCACGACGAGGCAAAAATAAACAAAGCCTGCGTCATTTCCATTTTGATCTTTTTTTTAGATACCTTTCTTCGGAAGTCACCCCATCCCCCTAAGCTCTCCGGGCAATCAAAGTACTTACCTTTTCTCCCCGAGGACCACTAAATCCAACAGCTCCAACCATCCCTTGCGGACCCTGAAAAACAGTTCAAGGGACACACTAAAAGAAAATTCCTTATACCACTGTATGTTGGTTTTTTTTTGTTTTGTTTTTTTCATTCCTGTCTTTTTTCTACAGGTGAAAGCTAAGCCGATTGGGCTTAATCGGCAATCGAAGGTCACAAATTCCACTAATATCACTCGCTTAACCCTTAGGTCAACAGGCGATTTTTAGCTTATCAACACTTGGTTATATAAATACTTTTTTGTTTTCAGCGAAAGCAATATATACTTACTTCTCTACCAGCTCTTCCCGCACGACCATCGTCCCCTGCTGGCCCCTAAGCACAGAAAGAAGGCGGAGGCACATTCTAAATATCAAATGAACGTTTTGAACACAAAGAAAACGAAAAATAGAAAACTGTTTCAATGTCTTTCACATCCAAATCGTCATGTTTTGCCATTATACCGTATTTACTCGAATGAACGCCACCTTCGAATAAGCACCGCATTTTAGGCGCGAAAAATTTAATAAGCGCCGCGGCGCTTGTTCAAGTAAATAAGGTAAGCGATTATGACTTGTTCTACCTGTTTTCCAGGCTCTCCATTGCGCCCTGATTTTCCCCTTGGTCCCAAGTCTCCCTAAAACCAAACATTACCAGCGTGAGCTCAAAGGTAGATCCAAGACCACAACTTCTTATCAAGCAAGATGAGCAATGTTTGATTCATGATTTGTGTACATGTGAGTGTAAAATACGTTATTTTCGACTTTGGCAGATGTTTGAACACGCTTAACCAATCTTTTTTTACGTTCAGTTATAAGACAAACCTCAAAGGAAGCACAACGAAAGTGATTTCTACAATAAGAAGTAAATAAAGTTATTGAAATTATGAATTTGATATATGTAAAAAACAAAAAATTCATCATTTTATCTTCATCTTTCGCGGGTATATTACAAAGGAATTATTTAATGAGCAGCTCCCAGTTGGCTTGCTAGCTCAATTGCCGAATCCCGGCAAGCCCTAACTGCAATGACCTTCTCTTCTTTTGTCGCGCTGGTGCATCAACCACCAGTATTTTCCACCGACTGTAAGCGTTGTTAGTACTTACTTGTTGCCCAGGCCGTCCTTGTTGTCCCTGTTCTCCAGGAGGACCCTGAGCGGGAAAAGTTACGCAAAGAAGGCATTATATTAACTTTCATACTCTTAGCTATTCAAATGATTTTGATATCATCTCAGCCTTTTTTTTTTTTCACAAACTTATTCCCAACTATACAGTCATGTTTTACAAGACACATCCATTGCCTAAAATTAACACTTAACTATTTTGTAAAAAAGCTTCACTGTCTTCAGTTGTTCATTACTTGACGTCTTTGCTTTAGCATTCACCATAGTCACAAAGACCATAATGCACATTGTTTACCCACAGACTTTTGCATAACCATTGTTTCCAGTTTCTCTAGGGTTAGATACATTATGCCCGAAAATTTAAGCATTATGCTTTTGAGCGTCACCCTCAAAAGATAATGTATCTAACCCTAAATTTCTCCTGGGTATTACAGTCGTCCCTAGAGAAATCGAAGACAAAGGATATGCAAAATGTGGGGGGACGAGGAGGGGGGTAAACAAGGTGCATTATGGTCTATGTGAAAATAATGAATTGTCAGTCGGTATTCATACCACATCTCCCTTCGCTCCTGGAGTTCCATGTATTCCTGGCTTTCCTTCTTCTCCCTAAAAAATAAAAGAAAAAGGTTATTTGACGCCGTATATATCGTCCTTCGGCTTGCATCGCAAGTTCCCATATTTTTCAGTACTTTTTACGAAATAAAATGAAGAAACGCCCGTGCGTAATGAACGTGCAAGCGTTATATTACTTAAAAATCGGCTATGTCTTTAAAAGCCGTAAAAGACTCTTGTGGAATTTCATTCCGTGCGGTTGTCGAGTCATTGAGGACGACAGGAATACGTTACCCACCGATGGATCGGAGTGACTCATAACGGCTTTACAGTCTCGTTTCACACAAGCAATTATAACGCCCATATGAAATACTAGCAAAGAGTACTCAAAAAGACTAAAAACCGTCCCTCGCTCAGTACAATAGATATGCTGAGAACCTTTATTGTGATGTGATCTTAAACTGCCAATTTAATACCTTGACTCCGTTTCTTCCTTGTGCACCTGGATATCCTACTGCTCCTTGCCTACCCTGTGTGAACACGAGTGAATGTAAAACATTAAGTTAGCTACATGAAAAGTTCGACGTTTGAACTGGGCCTACAGTACCATTCAATGCAGCCTTTTCACCAATCTGATGTTAGGGGCTCGAGGCAGGTTTCCATTTTCGCTTAGTTTGCTTTGCTAATTTGGTATGCTTCGGTTCCCCTCCTCCCTCCAAGTTTGTGTATGAGTATCTCACACACTGATATATGTATTGACAGGTGCCTGGAGATGGGTTGAGGCTTGGTTTCTATGGTGACCTCCTTGCGGCTGAGGAGATTATCGCCCTCCTCTGTCGCTACTTTTACAGAAACCTACCCTAAAAGACTATTGTCACCCCATGATAATCAGGATCTAGACTACCCGCATAATGGCTAAAATACATGAAAGATTCCAAATTTCATTTGATAAAATATTGGCAATCATATATAGTGGTACGGAGATGGCACGTTTATCGTTGGGTCTGTGCTCTTGGGGCAAGAGCACAGACCTTGGAAAATTGTTGTCGATTTGTTAAATCCTCAATCAGACGTTCTTCTCATCCCTTTTCCATACGGCCATCAAAATCTTCACGCAAGCATTGGTCTTCTAAGCCATGTGGTCAGCCATCGACACTTCTCTTTCCTCCGCTCCTTCTTGAAATATATCAAGCCTCAGATGATTGAAGTGATCTTCGTTGAGCTAGACGGAAAAACACGCATTCTCCATTGAAGGAACACTGGATGGAAAAAATGGCTCTGCACCAAATTTGCTCACGGCAGTTATGTAGCGAAAAAGATCAACGGACGTCTACGCTTACACTCTGTCCAGTTTCGCCGGGTTTTCCAGGTGCCCCAGGAACTCCAGGTAAACCCTAAGAATTGACAAAAAAGTAAAAGTCAATTACTTTTAGCAATAATGATTATTCAATATACCAATACAAAGAGTGCTGGTTCAAAGAAAACAACATATTTGGCGAAAGAACTCTTAACGCTGCAATAAGCGAACGCATGTGGGTTGCGTTTCTCTGTATTACAAATCCCGTGGAACACATCCTTATTTTGTCTAAACGAGATTGCGCCGCACGGTATGGTTTTGGGGTCCGAGAGTCTTAAATAGGACTTTTAATATCACTATTTAACGTCTTAAACAGGGTGTCGTTCTGGACCGGAAGCTTTTAACATGGGACGAACGTTGGCGGTGCGAGGTCTAGATACGTGGTACTCGTTTCCGTTTTTAAAATCACATTCTGTACTCAAAACGAAATGGGTCAGGGTCATAAAAAAGGTCAAGGTTTAAAAACCTCGGTGGCACGCATCTACCCAGACTTCCCTAAAGTGCTTCCTGGGCTACAAAGCTGCAGAGGCAAGCCTAATGTCACCACAAAGAAGGTACAGGATTTCTCTCGCCCACTGTTTGTGAGTGAACTAACTAGCAAGCTAACAACCCCTTTTGATTTGTTCTTAATGTGAAGTCTATCATACTGTCTTTCTATAAAAATATAGACATCTTTTCTTGACTTGGTATATAACCTGCTACCCAGATAATGTCCTCCCAGGCATGCGCAGAAGCACATTAACTTAACTTTTTATGAAAAGAGTACCACTAGTTAATTTTACCCTCTTTCCAGCAGGGCCAAATGATCCAGGTTGTCCTATTGCTCCTGTCTTACCCTATGGAAAGAACAAATCATCAAAAGGTTCCAGTTAACAACGTAACCACAGTGTAATAAGAGGTGATAACTTCACTTCTGAAAAGGCCTTAAAAGTGTAATATTAAAAGAGAAGAATAAAAGGTAAGGTCGTTAACAACCCCTCTGAAGAAATGAGCCCGATGGCGCTGTTTTTTTTTGTTTTTTTTTGTCTCCGTACTGTCCAGGTGATCTGTGACGTCATTGCGGGGGCCTGGGGAAAGAAATTTTAATGCCGTATCCCATAAACCAACGCGCGCACCAATTCAATTCAATTCAATCTGTTCCCGTCAGCTTTGGTTTATGGGATACGGCATTAAAATTTCTTTCCCCAGGCCCCCGCAGTGACGTCACAGATCACCTGGGTAGACAGGATCCGAGTGAGGTTGAAAAATAGTCCTCATTATTGTTATTATTTGGCCAGACGCTGCAGACGCATACTCTGAAATTGGCTCTACAATCGGGACTCAGATTCCAACTGCTCACGGCTCTTAACTTCTCACAAAAACAAAACCTTAAAGCTTTTCGTTAACATTTTTAAACATTACTTACCTCGAGATTCATCACTACGACACTAATTTGTTTAGAAGATGGAGAGTGATTTGGAACGTTTTCATGATAAATGTGAGTTTACAATCCTGAAGAGGGAAGTTTGAAAGAATGTCTTGGAGGAGGAAAGTTTCCTTCTAAATATATCAATATATCACCTACTGGCTTAAGGTAAAATAGCATGACCTCGGTTTTTAATAATGCTGACCTCTATCACGGTATTTCTCGATCCGGACTTGCCGTGGCGGACGGTAGTTACTTGGAACTTTAAGATTCAAAGATGCAACAGCAACGAGAACGTCACGTCGCTTAAAAGGTGAATTTGCGTTCTTTCAGTCATTAACGCTAGTATTCATACTTACTTTGGGCCTTCTTTGTCAAATGTACGCGAACCCTCCTGAATTTGAATTCCAAGGGACCATATCCAAGTTCAGAAAGCGAAATATAATTTCGTCGTTGCTTGTTTACGTTCTCCAAAAAAACACGAAATTTTGCAATCTCACGTCGTAGTCGTGCAAAAACGGCAAAGAAGTGTACAAAAAAGCGTGCAAAGTTGTTGTTTTGCTTATTAAACCTATTGTTTTTTAGACGTTCTCGTTGCCGTCGCGTCGTTGAATTAAAGTCCCTAGAGAAAGGAGAGTTCATAGCACGCTCTAACATACATGACTGCCTTTTGACCCTGTTTGACCAACTGGACCAGGTCGTCCTACAGCACCCTGTGAAGGTAAAACAAGTTAATTTTCCTGAGTAATAGAAAAATTGCACCCTGTTTCTATTCTAAATGGTACATGGTTGTTCACTTGTAACTTGAACAGGGGAGATAACTGATATTATAAGAATGTTATAGTTAAATTGTAGGAAAAGGCACTTAGCCCACCTCCCCCCCTCTTCCCCTCCCCCACCCCACATCTGCTTTGTAAATTCGGGTGATTTATTGGACCATTGGCGAATGAAGTACGCCACGAGGAGAAGAGTGGATTTTCAAAAGCTGAACACGGAATTTGTGACAACTTTATTTTAAGCAAGAACCTGACGTTTACAAAATCAATCATTTATGCCGAAGCTAAGAAACAGTTTAAAATACTTACTGTATCTCCAGGTTCACCAATTCGTCCAGGTTCTCCAGCAATACCCTGTAAAATGAAATATAACATATAGAATTAGAAATATGAAGTTAAAATGTTCTATGAAAGAAGTTTATTCGCGTGGAATAAATTAGAGCATTACGTGGATTTTGCTGAAGCAAAAACCGAGAGTCACTGCTCACCAATCATAATCGTATTCTTCACATTAAGGCATGAAAAAATGTTAAGGAAAGGCTTGTGGGGTCGTGCAATTAGACAGAATAAAATTTTAAAATATTACGATAGTTCTCCTAATCCAATATAGTCTCCTAAATGCATAATGTTCGATGAAAAAATGAGAACAGTTTAATGTATAAATGAGATTTGAATTTAAATAAAAATAGAAACACCTTTAAGTTCATGGTTAATAGCATAAAAAAGATAGTTAATATCCGCTTTCGCTGAGGCAATCCATTTAACTTGTTAAATTGGTTATTTTCTCATAAAGGGCTAAGGAAAAAACTATTCGTTACAAATTAGCCTATTATAGAATGTCATGTTATGTTTGTATATTATCAGAAGCCCGTTATATCGTTACTAAGGCTGCTAATATTCCCCACTCCAGAAACTTTAAGGGAATGGGCACAAGCTTTCGGCGCAACGATTTTTGGGATCGTTTGGGTGGACAAGAGTTACTTATGATTGGTGAATGGTTGCCTTGAGTACATCGACCAATCGTCCAAAGCTTGTACCCATTCTCCCTGTTTCTGAATCATCTCAACCATGTAAAATTGCCGTCTTTTTTGTTTCTTAAATTCCACGTGCAATTTCATCAAACCTCCTTTCAAAAGGCCACTTACTTCTGTTCCTTTGCTGCCTGTATCACCAGGAGGACCCATTGGCCCGGTAGATCCCTGAATGAAAACAACCGAAAATGGATTTAAAAGAGATATACCACAGCTGGCTCTCAAGACGCACACCACGTAAAGAGGACACGTTAACAAACACAAAACATTGAAGATTCATTCAATGAAAGTGGTTGATTGTTTGTCATATATTATTACAATACAATTAGCCTGCAACAAATTACCTACCATGTTTCCCTTGAGCCCAGGGCTACCATCCTCACCTGGGAGGCCTGGTTCTCCAGGCTCTCCGACCTCTCCAACAGGTCCTTCAGGTCCCTGCTCTCCTGTTGGACCTATCGGGCCCTGAGGACCTTGGGGTCCACGATCTCCCTTATTTCCAGCTCTTCCAGCAGGGCCCTGTTCTCCTGACTCCCCAGGTAAACCCTGTAATAGAAAGATAAGCTTCAATTATATGTCACAAGTGACTTGCAGACGTGTACATCACGCCGCTCGCGTTGTGATTAAAATTGATAAGAAGATGTAATCTGCCCACTATTATTCGCAAACTGCAAGACCGTATCAGTTTTCAAAGCCGGGCAGGAGCGTTTTCTATCCAGCCCAAAATTCCGGAAATTTCGGTTAGAAATCATATGGAATGGACTATTTCGGTTCAGTCCGACCGGGAATACTTGGGACCATCTTTGAAGGTTGTCCACGTTAACTGGTCCGGTCATTTCATTAGTTCGTCCCTTTCAGTTTCCATTTGACACAATTGTTGTCCCAAAACCGCTCTTCAGCATCTTGCTTACAAGAACAATAATCAAACACGCGGTGGCTTGGGTCGGGTCTGTGCAACCGTAATGCACCATTCCACTGGGCACGTGGAATTTCAAACCAGAATTATTGTTGAATGGAAAGCGCCCTTACTTCATTCTGCTTTATACCAGCGGATATAGGCATGTATATATGTGTTGCATTCCTGTCGCAAGAGATGATATACCTCAATGAAAAACTATTTTAAAGCTTTCCTGGCAACATCTTTTAACTTTTAAACTTAGATCCATAAATGAGTAGAGACTGCTGCTTACCGCTGTCCCTTCCCGACCTTGTTTGCCCGGCGCACCCTGTCTACCCTGTTGATTTAAGAGAGAGGAGGTCAAACTCCATACACAGCCAAACCAAAGTACATGTTACTGAAAGCTAAACCAAAGTACATGTTACTGACGTTAAGGAGTTTTTCTGCTTACAGTTGGACCTGCTTCGCCAAGAACTCCAGGTCGTCCTCTGGGACCTCGTTGACCCTATGGAAAGCAAACAAATTAGATCACAGTTCTAGACAAAAAATATAGACAAGGATATCTTTGTAAACAGAATTTTTGCTCGTTTTTAAATAACTGGAAGCTCGCTTTTTCTAAAAAAAACTTTTTTTTTTCACTTGAACGTTTGTCGAAATTGTGAGGCTCTCGATCATTTTATTCGTGTGAAAGTGGTTTCATTCCAAAATATTTTCAATACAACGACACTTACAGAGAAATTGTACTAATACAAAAAATCTATAAATAAATGGGAAGGTCAGAAATCATGCTGGTATTTCTCACATCTCTTCCATTACGTCCAGAAGCCCCTGGCTGCCCGAGAGTTCCCTGCAAAAATGACACAAATAGCTTTTAGTACGCTTAGTAGCTTTAAGCAGGATCCGGCCGTGACCTACAACCTAAGTACTTATCGGTCTCAAATAAAAACACGAGGGAGAGAATAATAAAATTTATTGCGAGAGTGGTTTTAAATATATGTGTCGTAATATACAGTGTATTTCAAATACTTTGATTTTTAAAAGATCCAAATACTACGACAGATAAAGCCGTGCGTGATTTTCCACTGAAATACTTGAAATTTTCGGGAATCCTTTAGAAAGAAACGAAACTGGACCAAAAAACAAACCTTGTGCATACAAGGCTTGTCGGTAGTTTCGAAGGGTTACTAAGATCAAGTCACGAGAACAGGTCAAACTAAACAATATTTAGCAATTAGTCGCCGAAGGCGACGTGAATATCGGCGAATAGTCACCGAGACGAAGTCGAGGTGACTATTCGCCAATATTCACGTCGCCTGAGGCGACTAATTGTTTTAGTATAATTACATTGATGATTATTCGAGAAAATAAAATTATTGATCAATTTCCGACCCCGAAACATCAAAAAATCTGGCTGCCATTTTGAAAACTGTTAGCCTTCAATGCTATAATCACCGCGCGGTGATTATAGCGGGATAGTGCGAAGCTCCTAGCCAATCACAGCGCTCTATTTTCAATAGTCATCGATGTAATTATACTAAAAGGCGCTGTCCACACTCATCGCCTGCACTTACGGGCAGAAAATGATATTGTGCTCACATCTTGAGTACTCGATATGTAACTGTGTACTTACTTACTCCTTTTCCCCCTGTCAGACGCCATTTTGAAACATGGGCTTAGCAGGAAATATAACGCGATTACAATGTCTTGACCTTATACTCAAGCACCGGCACCGTGCCCGAATTCTATGGTGGATACTTGAAGAAAAGGTGTGTTTACATTAGCGTCCAGCGAGTACCGTACTCGGGTACCTCGCCTGGGCATGATTACAGACCGAATTGGTCGACACGAAGTTCTGTTACCAATTAATCACAACTTTAACAAAATTTGTGATATATAAGGCTCTTTTTACAAATCAAAACATAAGAAAAAAATCCAATTTTTTTTGCTAGCAGTGAAAAAAAGCCATTTAAGCGCGCGCGTGATGGCGCGTACTGTCCAATTACTTAGGCATGACGCGTACTGTCCTATTACGGCTGGAATCAGGGCAGTTGATAGCCAATCAGATATGAGAATTTTGTCATAGTTATGATTATCTTGTTAATTAAATGGGATGGCAAAAATAGGAAAACGACCAAACTTGAATGAAAATAAATGCATACCCGGGCTCCTTTTGATCCCTTGTCCCCCTGTTCTCCTTGCTCCCCTTGATCTCCCTGAAAATCAATTGTTACAAGGCACATGACTAAGCTGTTTTGACTGATTTAGGGTTACGCGATTACTTTAGTTTCAGGTCTTCGCTCTCACTTTCAGGTAACTTGCAACCAGGGCCGAGTTGTTCAAAGCTGGGTTAAGATAACCCAGGGTTAGTACGAAATTTGAATTCAGATTTGAAAGCTTAAAAAGCATTTTTATAGTTTTGATTCTTTTTGTCTACAAGTTGACGATTGGAAGCTCTAAACATAACAGAGAAAATTATCGGAGAAAATGCTTTAGAATACAAGAAAAAGAAACCCGGGTTAAGCGCTACGGCCTTCGAACAACTGGTCCCGGGGCTTTTATCTGTCCTACTTGTAACCATCATTCGACGCTTAGTTTATAAATCATTATCAATGTCAGAAATATCTTCACTGTCAGGTGTGAGATTTTTTTTTTTTTTTTTTTTTTAGTTTACTCCTTCAGTTTATTTCTTCTATGTACCTTTCCTTATGTTTGTATTTATACACGGGTTATTATTCGGTTTACAGAACATTTATTTGTATACCGGAGAAGGAGCTCGTTTGTTGTTGTTTTTAGAAACCTCCGTTAGTAAACTGGAGTCCATGGAGAAGAAGTTGTGTAGTGTCGGCTCAATTTATTCAGAGCGTTACCACTACTATTGCTGTTCAGTATCGCTTCAACTTGAACGATCGTTAAAAAAAATTTCGAGCTATGATAAGTCAACGCAGATCTCTATCTAGCTGAGCCTAATTTGCAAGCCAGTTGTATCGCAGGTCGATTGTGAGGTCATTTAGAGTCTATTGGAGTTTCAACGAATACTTAGAAAATTAAGACGTTATGTATATGCCTGCGGAAACAAGTTTATAGCGTTTGCGGCGATCTTGGCAAAGTCGAAAGGCGAATGTATATTTTTTTGGTCTCTTTTGTAAGTTTCTTTTGATGACCGTTTTCAATGTAAAAGGGGCCGAACTTAACAATATGAAGGATTTAACACCCAAACTGAGCAACCACGTAAGACAGGTGTGATGTTAGATTGAATATGTTCAAGAGATAAAGCAGAGAGGGAGTCTCCCAGTCATGCCTTTGGGATAACTTACTTCCCTTCAATATGCACTATGCAGATCATGCGGAAACAGTTTCCGGTAAAGAATGCGGGTTGACTTCCGAAAGAACCGCTTTCCTGATCTCTTGATAAATATTTTCAAAAACCATAATCATGTGGAAAAAAGCTTGTTCGGCTCCAACAAGACATGCTCGTTGGAGAAGGAGTAAGATGCTTTGCAGTTTTCGATGCAATTTTAAAACTCTCACGTAAATGAGAACAAAAATTAATCTCATTCGAAGTCTTCCTGAGCTTGTTCAAAAGAAAATCACACACTTGACCTCCTCCATACAAAACGACGCGCAACAAGACACGAGTTTGTTTAGAACAGGAATTTTCAGCGCCATGGCAACGTGACGTCACACGTCATTAAAATTTTTAACTGCTCGCAAAATTTAAACGAGTGCTCGCTTGCTCGTGCTCCCAAATTTTTGCGTTGCTCGCAAGCTCGCAAAGCAATTTTTTTATTTCTGCTCGTGCTCGCAAAAAAATCGCAATGCTCGCAAAGACCATTCGTGACCCCTTACATTAGAACATCGCCCTTGATGACAGAAGGTTTGATATCATAGTGATTAGTGCATTAGTACATACCCTGTCTCCTTTTATCCCCTGTAATCCACGAAATCCAGGCACTCCACGTGGACCCTAATTAGAAAAGTAAAACCACGATCGTACCAATTCAAAATCGGCTGAATTCTAATGGATGTTAATCAATTTTCGTTGTTTGTTCATTTTTATTTACTTATAAATGTTAAACACCGTACTTAAGAATGAAATATAGCGCAAAAAGTTAAACACAACGTTATCATGGAAAAGTTGCTGAGAGATTTAGCCTGATCACGTTCACGACAAACGACAAACGGCAAACGGTCATTTTTACCACGGAATCAAGTTTTCCCTTTTTTTTTCGTTTACTTTTCATTACGTCCACGAAAGGATTTTGTAGTTTTACGCCAGTCGGTTTAATGTATAAGAATTATTTTGTACAGATGTTAACTGCTCATTTCCTATTTTGAGAATTTGCTAAAATGAATCTGACACTTAAAGTTTGCCGTAAACGTGAATCCAATGGCCCTAACTATCTGTCAGAATTGGCTGACCAGACCAGTCTAAATTGTAGTCATAAGGAGAATTGCATTATCGTTCACGACTATCCAGTCAGATCAGTTTATTCCTAAATGGTATGCAAAGAAGTGATGAGTTTCTTTCTTTTTTTTTTCTCGAGGTGAACGACTACATCTCCTTCGTAGAAATTAAGAACCTAATTAAGAACCTACTTAGCCTAAATTGTCAATAACTACCCAAAATATTAAAACCGCTTTTTGTTGGACTGCAAAAAATGAACGTTCTTACACACGGGTTTTGTACTTCATTTCATTTTCAAAACCACCACTCTGGCCGGTCAGCTCTACTTTTGGAAAACGGCCTCAATCTCTTTAATGATACCTTTGCAGACGCACGTATGCTTATTCATAAGATTGATATGTAACAACATTGACCTCCTGAATTGCAAACTAAATTCTGATTGTATTCACTCACTGGTTCTCCTGGGTCTCCTGCTTCGCCTGGATCACCCAGAAGCCCTGGCGCTCCCTGAAGAAAGAGAAGATATCATCAGGGACCGGTCATTATTTATCGCCGGGGGGGAGCGGAGGATTTTAGTGGGGATCACTTGATTTTTAGGAGAAAAAAAGGGGGGATCAGTCGTAACTTAGAGCCCGAAAGGGGGGACCACTGAAAACATTGGAAGGATTCAGAGGGGACTACTTAAATTTTCTTGGAAAATGAAGACATGGGGGGGGGATCGCGGAAGTCATCAAAAATTATTAGGGAGGATCACTTCAGCGAAATAACACACAAAGGGGGGATCGGCTAAATTTCACGTTGTTTAGCCCGAAATCCTCCCCCACCCCCTCGGCGATAAATAATGACCGGTCCCTTAGGGCCATGTTTCCTTACCGCGGTAAAATCGCACGTCGCCTCTACACAATCCATCTAGGAGGACTACACAGCAGCTTTCCACCATGGTTTTTCTAGAACTTTTGGGGGTAACTACTATAACCAGTATTTTGCCTCATAAAAACAATCGACCGTAGCAACCAAAATGGTCCTAAACAAACTAACACCTAAAACTTCTGTATGGGAAGTGTTTGGAAAATTAAATCGCAGCTATAATCAAGGTAATCTCGCAGTCGTTCCATGGTAGAATGTTGCACTTTCCTCAAAGACATCGCCAGAGGATTAAGACAGAGGACTTACTCAGATCTCGACAAAGAGATCGAATATAGTATACAAAGAAAAACATCAGCTTCTTCCCCACATTTTCTGCGGAAAATAGACAAGCTATCAGTCTTTACCACGCGATTCTTTTAAAGGAGTCTTTTTAGATGTGGTAACGTAAGTCTTAAATTTACTAAACGAGAACCTACATCTTCTCCACTTCGGCCTCTTTTTCCAGGTAGTCCTGGTGTTCCGGGGGTTCCCTGATTCAAACAAAATTTAAAAGAATATTGTCTTGTGCCCACAGTAGTATGAAGTGTACCCCTGCTCACATTAGAAGATGTTAGCATCAACAACGAGTACGAGTACGAGAACGACCTCAAGCCGTACTCGTACTCGAAGTCGTTTTCTCAGCTTTCTATGTTAGCGATGACACCGAGTTCGAGTTTATAGAAAATATTTGAGTCGAGGTAGCGCTTCCACAACAATTTCGAAAACAAAGAATGACTCTAAAAAACGTTCAAGACTGCTTGTTACTCAGTTACATATTGGAAGGTTTTTTAGACGAAGAAGAATTTTGTGCTTTATATGATGTAAACAGCACAGATTATCCTGTATTTGAGCATGGAAAGTATCGAAGATTCGACCTGAATCTTCGGTCTTAAAACACGCTAAAATCCATCAAATTCAACACAACCACACTGGATAAAGACGTAAGTATGCTTTATTGATATCTTCGACTGTTAGGATATTTTCGACCAAATAGTGGCAATTTTCGGGGTTATTTCGTGAGCCTGTGAGGCCTGTGGAGAGACATGAAACTTTCCCGGGTAAATGCAAATTTACTCTCCGTAGGAAATATCGCGTTCGGTTGCTTTTCCTCGACTTCAAAAGCATTTTTTTACATAAAACATAATATAAGGAATGTTCAAGATGATAAAGAGAGGCTAGAAACGAAAAGAAACTGCATTAAACGATCGGAATTTACCTTTGAAAGCCAGCTCTTCCCAGTCGTTCTGCCCACTTCGAGTTTTTGGTGAGAACTCGTCGTAGAGCAACTTGACAGAACGACTTGAAAACGTGGAGATGCGCAGAACGGATGCGCCGTACGCAAAATCGCTGATCTCGTTCTAGAACTCGTACTCGTTGTCGATGCTAACATCCTCTATTATCTGATTACAAGTTGATCAAAATATGCCGAAGAGTCTAACAGAGTAGTTCAAGTGAGTAGTATAACCATAGTACGATATAATCATTGGGTTTTTCAGCATAATATGCTTTGGTCATAGCAAGTCATGATCACTAAGAAACGTTCTGCAAGGCTCTGGAACAGCGCAAGAGCATTATTTTACAAGATAATTTTAGGTGAGTTTTAAGACTCCTATAGACTGTTCACAGTCCTCTATTTTTCCGTAAGATCATCGAGATCGAGCGCTTGGCGTTACGGGCTGCCATCTTGCATGAGTGTCACAAGTACTTGGGGTGGGGGGCGGGGGCGGTTTGGGAGCCACCCCCGAGCTATATAATCCCCGACGCCCGCCCCCTCGGTACAATAGCCGTGACGGTAAGAAGCGGTATATCTAAACGATCTCACGAAAAAATTGGGGACTGTGAACAGTCTAAGACTCCTAGAAAGACCCTGAGTTTACAAAAAAAAGAAACAAAAAGCAATTTACAAAATGACAAATTAAAGTAACAAACTTTGTAATCGGGGATAAATCGTTAACTGGGTGCTTTTTAAAAGGAAAAGCGGAAAAGGATGAGTTTTCGCCAGTCAGAAATTAAAAAACCACGACTTATCTAGCCTCTCATCGTTTTCTGACCGCAATGTCCATCCGACCCGAACCAAATCGTACTTAAAAAACACCATTTTTAGCCGCCATTTTGAAACACACTTAGCAGCTTCTGAAATGAAGTCATTACGTCCAACATGAACTTGGAGAGAAGCTTCTTGAAAGCAGGAGTGAAAGGACGACTGGCGATCAGTAACTTTATCATCTTTAAATTTTCTTGATTTACATTGACCTTAAAGACATTTCACTTTGCTTCCACTTTCTTAAATGGGAAGTGTAAAGCAGAATGCTTTGAATTTTTTACTTAGAACTGTAGGTCACAAAAAAAAAAGCAAAAAATAATAATCAGATTGACCCATGTTATGCTATATCAACTCACCGCTTGTCCAGGTGGACCCGCTTCTCCCACTGTTCCTTGCTTTCCAGTTTCACCCTAAGTTAAATCCATAAATTAACAAGACGTCAAGATGGATTTGCACTGTTGCATAATTTTTACGTGTCCACGCAAGCTAATTTTTCGCGCGTAAATGAAATAGAGACAATTTATGAAAAGTTGCGCGTAAACGTAAAAGTTGAATCTCGCTCAACTGTTTTTACATTTACGCGCGTCCTTTCATGCAGTTCCCCTATTTTGTTTAGCCACGTAACCAATTCCCTCTGTGAAACAACATGCATCCTACATAAGGGAAATGAGATAATATGGGAAAACTGTACCGTTGTTAGCTTGAAGAAGGTATTATGAAATTTGTCAACATTCAAACAATGGGAGCTGCCATCAAATTGACTAAAACATAGAAATAACTGGTGCTCACAACATTTCAAAAAGGAATAAATAACACAGAGAATGAAAAAGGAGAAGTGGATGGGAAAAGTTAAAGAGGATTAGACGGATTGCAATTATGGTTTTTGAAAACGCGTTGGCCTGACAGCTCTAGACCGCGAGCTGTCGTCATTC
This sequence comes from Porites divaricata, assembly GCA_038088405.1. Taxonomy (NCBI): domain Eukaryota; kingdom Metazoa; phylum Cnidaria; class Anthozoa; order Scleractinia; family Poritidae; genus Porites; species Porites divaricata. Next base: position 37,169,846 of record JBBMOI010000004.1, read on the forward strand.
TTTCCTCAGAGCCACGTGAGGCGGGCAGAAAAGTAAAATTATGCAAACTAAGCGTACCTAGCCGCTCGCTCCTCGAGTGTGCTTGCGATCTACCGAGACTCAAAAGAAAAATAAGAGACTGCTCGCAGACTAAACAGTTCAAAAGTTTTATTTTGTTGTTTGTAATTGTTTGATATAGTGTTTGGGAGACATTTGCTTGACACGAAGCTGCGATTTGACGTTTAAAGGAAGTTTTGTTTTACTTTCGTAGCGATCAAGGACGCATAAGTGGCATTAGTAAAATCCAACTAGAGGTCTATCATCATGCGTTCTGATTGGTTGAGCTACTACTAGGCTATATGTTATAGCCAACTACAATGATGCGGTCATGCAAATAAAGCAATTTAGTAGCGAAAAGCGCAGGCTTTTTGGCGGCAAAAAAGGATTAGTCTAGCTTTAACTAGCTAAAGTTTTATTATTCTCGATATTTTTTACCATAGCCCATTTGGACTCGAGGAATAATCGTTAATTATTTAGAAACTGAACTAGATAGCCATGACACAGCCCATTTAAACTCTAGCTCAAACTGGCGCGTACTGAAATGGTAATAGAGAGGTTAAACACCACATTTACGTCAAACGGCAAACGCGAATTTGTACCACGTGACCAGGTTTCCCCATCACTTGTTGTTTACTGTTCATTAGAGCGATTTTCGCGTTTTCCCGCCAAAGAAAACCCTAATATGGAGAAGGCATTGTTCGATTGACCAATCGTGTTGCAGTATGACGTCAAAGCAATTTCTAGAAAGTTCTTCGGGCATGAAGTTTGTTTACCCGAGCGTTCGCTTAGCCAACCAAAAGCCAGGTGCGTTTGTATCCGTTCGATAAACCAATCAAATCGCTCTATTTCCGTTCGTTGGTTGTTTCTGTTTTGTTCGCGCGTTTTCATTTCAAGGTCATACGAAAATCGCTCTATTTCTACACATAAATCAGTAGTTTCACGCAATAGATTTGTTTTGAGCTGTTTTTATCTGGTCATTTTCCGTTTTGAGAAATTCTCAACTTAAATCTGACGTTTGCCGTTTGCCGTATACGTGAAGCTTAAACTCGGCTCTAATATACAAGCCAGTGATCTTTCTAGGCCTTGCTAAAAAACAAAAACAGTTTACTTACATCAGGTCCTCTTCTACCGGGAGTGCCCATCGTACCAACTTGACCCTGAAGAAAAGCAGTAAAAGAAAGGTATAACGAGAGAGATACCAAATAGGAAAAAATGGAAAAGCACAACATATTTTAAGCGAAAGTTTCTTTGGTTTGCTGATTGATAATTGTTCTATGGATACACAAGTAACTTTCGACAGACTGCGTGGTAGTCGCCAAGAGGGGGGGGGAGGGGGGGAGGAAGAAAAGAAAAAGGTAAAGCAACTATATTTTACGTCGATAACTCGTGACAGTTATAACTGATAAACTTGAGGTCGACGATGCGCGCCAGTCATCTCTTGGCCTCGGTAATGTTTCCAAGGCTACGACGCCCGTTTGTAAATCGCCCTTCTTGTTTTCTCAAAATATTTAGCAGACTTGGAATCTCAGAGGGTTTTAAATCAGTCAGATCAAATTAATTCAAGTGGTCTACGGTTGCTTGTTTGAAGGAACAACTTGATCTGTTTCTTAATTCTTAGCTGTAACATTAAACAGTGGGTAATTTCTCTTTGCCAAAAATCTGTAAAGACAGCTGATGATCACAAGTCTATAGGAACATTTATGAGATTAATGCCCGGATGGGACTCCAATACGAAAGAGATTAAGATACTCGTCCTGCCTCCTCCCACAGAGTTTCCCGAGGCTAAGTTGATAAGCGAGAACTGCGAGAGGGGGATGTCGGGAACGACCGCAGAGTCCTCCCTTCTTTTCATAATAATTAACTCAAATATCCCCCGAAAACTGATCGCGAGCGACCGGGGAAGAGGCAGGATGGTCGTCACAAAATCAGATTAGAACTCCTAAGGTTACGGTAAAAACAGACAACTGTCAAAAAAGTGCACGTTGTTCCGAAACTTTGCTGCAAAACAGGTTGCTGCAAGTTGCGTGAATACTGACTTCTGATTGGATGAAACTACACGGGAGTCACGCCATACAAGGAAGTTACGTCACCTCTTGCTGAAAGGCAAGTTTACCTTGGGCCGGTAAAACTCCCAACGTGTACAGATTTTGTTGCGAAATGTAGATTGAAACATTCTCTACTCTTTGCAACAAGTTTTCGCTGGTGTAACAACCTGATTTGTTGCAAGACAGGTTTGAACTTGGGTGGTAAAAAGCGCAACATCGCTTTTCAACTCGCTTTGCAGAAATGTTGCAAAACATGTTGCTCGTTTTTGTGGCTCAGGCTTTATTTAACCACCAGAGAGTTCATACTCCAACACAATTACCCTCCCACGCAAGCACTTTTCGGGAATCGTATTTCCTTCCTCCCCCAGGTGATCTGTGACGTCACTGCGGGGGCCTGGGGAAAGAAATTTTAATGCCGTATCCCATAAACCAAAGCTGACGGGAACAGATTGAATTGAATTGAATTGGTGCGCGCGTTGGTTTATGGGATACGGCATTAAAATTTCTTTCCCCAGGCCCCCGCAGTGACGTCACAGATCACCTGGCGACACATGACCTATGAATAGAAACCCCTGCATGGGAGGCTTTAACGCAGTATGATGGCGTTTCCTTTCTATAGATTAGAAATCTCTTTATGCACAACCCCTGAGCGATACATGTCTGAGTAGAAATATTGGCTTTCCGTCCCGAACACGGCCTAGTGCGACCAAAATCTGCAATTTCTACCCCTCAGCATGCCCGTGCATTTCTTCTCAGTGTATTGCGTAAATGTCATTGCTTGTTTTAATCATAACTATAACAAAATTGTCAAATCTGATTGGCTATCAACTGCCCTGATTTCAGCCTTAATTGGACAGTTTAATAGGACAGTACGCGTCATGCCTAAGTAATTGGACAGTACGCGCCATCACGCGCGCGCTTAAATGGCTTTTTTTTTTCACTGCTAGCAAAACAAAATTTCGAATTTCTTGTGTTTTGATTTAAAAAATAGCCTATTATATCACAAATTTTGTTAAAGTTATGATTAATTGGTAACAGAACTTCGTGTCGTCCAATTCGGTCTGTAATCATACTCGTGATTAAACAAATCGGACTCCCGCTACGCGGTCGTCCGATTTTGTTAATCACTCGTATGATTACAGACCGAATTGGACTCCACTCAGTCCTGTTACCATTACTAATAGTCAGAATCAGAAACAATTAATTTTTTGTAGATTTTTACGTTGTGGATTCTTGAAAACATGACAAAAACAGAGTATTACCGGGTCTCCTGGAGCGCCTCGCACTTCAACAAAACCAACGCTCGGTCCTTTATTGCCCGAGGTCACCTGAAAAAATATAACAAAATCAGATACGGTAAGCACATTCATTCCCTGATCTTGCAGGGGCACCCTACGACCTTTTTCTGTAAAACAACTGTTCGAAGGAGCATATATTACCTAAAACTTTCTAAAGCTCAAGAAACACTGGATCACCCTTTCATATGTCTGAGATATTCAGTTTTTCTACTAACTTATCAAAGATTTTCGCAGGTTGTGTTTTTTACAATGTATTGCCAAGATATGGCGACTATTGTTAAAAAAGATCTCCTGAAAACTTCGGTGTTAAGACTAAGGGCGCTTTCCATCTGTCAGAACTGACTGGTCAGACCGTTCTCGTCGCAATGATAATTTACGTTAAATCAAAGCTTTCCAGCAAGATCAGTCAAATCCTAAATTTTATGCACGGAGGAGATAGCTTTTCATCTAAACCTCCTGGAAAAAAGCCTACTTCTTTGTCAAACTCTTTTTCGGGCAATGGTCCGGCCGGACAGTTCTGACAAATGGAAAGCGCCCTAAATGCCCCCTAGAATTTTCTAATGAAAATTAAAGTAAGGCCACTCCATGTTCTCGAACTTTTCATCGGACCCACCAGGGTATCTAACAGTTCAGGGGGAGAAGAAAAAGCCGCCTATAGCTTTCGAGACGACCAGAGTCCCCTTAAGAAATCCAACCGGAAAAATACCGGGTAGTTTTTAAGGCAGCTCCAAATTAGCCAAACAGGCTTCTGAAGCATAGAGTAAACCACCTGAAACTTTTTAGACGTATTTAGAATATTCGGTCATTGGGTGCCACTGTTCTTAATCATCGTGATTTTCTTGCCTGCTGAACTTGCAAAAGAAGCAAAGATAGTCCTCTCACATTGAATGGGACCTGGCCACGAGGTAAGGTATCCAGGTGATCTGTGACGTCACTGCGGGGGCCTGGGGAAAGAAATTTTAATGCCGTATCCCATAAACCAAAGCTGACGGGAACATATTGAATTGAATTGAATTGGTGCGCGCGTTGGTTTATGGGATACGGCATTAAAATTTCTTTCCTCAGGCCCCCGCAATGACGTCACAGATCACCTGGATCTTCATTTGTTTTCTCCAAATTTTCGATAGCTAGCTCACATTCGGGAAAAATAATCTCAATTTTCCCGCTGTTACTAGAACTGAATCTTGATATTTTATCGAGTTTGAATATGACCCAGTCGATTCCAGTAAAAACTGTTCAAACACTTTTTAAAAGTGTAAAATAGATTTTAATTATTTCCTGGGTTTATTTCTTTAATGTTTTTCTTAGTGTATGTATCTTTATCACAGAAAAAAAGATCAATCAAGTAGAAAAGTACTCTCTCCCTGAGAAAAAGGTCAAATAAAAATATTAAAACTGAATAAAATGATCACTTACTACGTTCGGCGGAAGAGGTAAAGGCCCGGCATCTGGTCCCCCTCCATTAGTGATATTAAACGTATTACCTGGGGGACCTGGGGGACCAGGGAGGCCTGGAGGTCCCTTCTGTCCTTTTGGTCCCGGACCTCCTTGTGTGCCCTATAAAGTAAACAAAACAAATGCTAAACATGCTGACAAAAAAAGTCCAGATGTATGATACAAAACCGGTAAAATGGTAAACGTTTTGATTGGGACTTCGATTTTCATTACTCACTAAGATCAATGTAAAGTAATGACGCCTTGTTAAAGTTTCTAGTCCTGGCCTCAAAAGTGACCCAAAGACTCTTGGTAGCTGGTACCTGTCCCCTTCTTGGTTCAGCTGTGGTTCCTTAAGCCTGCCGATGTAGATGCCCCTCTGCATTTAGTCTAGCACTGTATCAAGAATTTCTCACCTTTCTCACGTGGGGTGATTTTCACGCGCGCTCGCTTTTCGCTTTGTCCAGGTCGATGAACTGGGGCCCGTTTCGTGAATGCTTTTCGAGTCCGAAATAAAAATTTAAGAGATAAAAGCACAAGTTCCCGCTAACAAACAAGTTATATAACTCTATCATTTTGTCTGAAAAACTATTTAAACTTCCATCTTGGATGTAAACAACAACAGCTTTCCGGGCACGTTGATTATCGGGACTTTCAAGAAACGGGCCCCTAAACCGAGACGATCGAAAGTCGAATGTTAACATGACAACTCCTATACTCTGTTTACAGTTAAACTGCAGTATTTTTAACCGTTAAACGCCTTTGAAGACGATGTTTTGGCGAAGACAGTAATCCATTATTCGCTAAAGCCCCTGTTAGAGAGACTACAAAAGTTTGGGGTAAAAACAATAAACCACGTTAAATTAGCGTGATTTATTGGCAACGTTCTATCTTTGTCGTTTTGCTGGAAAATTAAAGTGTACCAGTGCTTGTTGCAGCGAAAATACACGATCTTTACATATGATAGAATTGACAGCGACAGGAGCCGGCGGGTAATCGACTTCTAACAACGAGTGTTGATGCTTTCGCGGCGAACTTGGGTAACGATCGTGACTGCACTTCAACAACACCGACAACATGTTGTTTTCATATCGGGCAGCGAGTTCGGGTCGGAGCCGAAGAGCCAAAGAACGTCAGTGAGTTTAAGCAGCGACGTTTTTGAGCGACGAATGTCAACCGGAAGTGGAATTTTTGCACCCTTGAAGAAATTTTGGGCAAATCGTCTCTATAAGAGTAATGACACTTAGCCATACAAATTTGGTAGCGTCAAGGCATACAAAAAGAGAAAAAGGATAACTTCCGGTTGCCGTGCGTCGATCGAAAAACGTCGATTCTTAAACTCACCTTGGCACATCGCAACCACCACAACAACTCGCAGATACCCGTTGGGTGTCCACGACTTAAAAAATCTGATCAAGAGTTATTAGGTATACATACATTTGTCCCTGGATCACCTATCTCGCCAGGTAAACCCTTTGGACCTGTATCTCCCTGAGAATGAATAACAAGCAACGTCATTGATTACACGAAAAGAATTGTTCATTGCACCAAACATGTGATCTAATGGCGATAGTGCTTCAGTGATAAACTGGAGTCTGCGCACCTAAACGGGACGTGCATTATGAAATTCTACGCCGGCTAAGTATTGAGTGCTTTTAGCTCGTCAGAGCGAGGCCAATCCACTGAAGCAACAGCTCAGTTTCTTTAGAAGCTAAATCTTCAAACCCCCTTGGTAATTTTATTTATACATTTATTATTACTTTTTTAACGAACACAGTGTTCATGCCTACATTTCGCTGCGTAAAATACTGAAAAGCAAATAGTCCTCTCCATAGTTGATTTCTCATGTGGGGCCCACGGCTTTTGAGAAAAGGGAGATAAGGTTTGGTAAAGTACTTAGTTAATAAAACAAAAATACCACTTGGATAACAATTTTTCTCTTCTTACCCTTTGGCCAGTTTACATATTTTGCAGGACAACAACACTAGAAATGCTAGGAAACTGAGCTAAAAGAGCAAAATTGCATTTTAAAGCAGGGTAATACAAGGTTACAATACCTTGGGTCCCTTTGGTCCAGGATCTCCTGGTGGTCCGATCTGGAGATACAGGAGACAAGTAATTAATCATCAATAAGAGCGTTTTCACATGAAGTCAAGGCGGCCATATCAGAGACCTTTAGATTCGACGACAAGAACGACTACGAAGATGAGATTTGGTTTAAATTTTTTGCGCGTTTTCTCAAAAGTTAACACCCCGGAAAGCTTCACTGCACCTTCTTTTCCACCATAAACGTTAACACTGTTATCTTTATTGAAGGAGGTTAAGTCCTCTCCCAGTGGCTAAATGACAAAACCTCTAACATTTGCTTACTTGTTTTCACCACCACAACATTCTTGCAAAAACCTGTAGTAGAATGACGACGACTATCACGTTTTTCTCCCCTCCCCCCCCCAAAAAAAATGACCCTGGTTCACCCGCAAGCGCTGCTTAGTATTGAGAAAATCTCATACTCGTGGTCGTACTCGTCTTCGAGATCAGAATCTTAAGGTCTCAATTGGTGTTCAAAATCATGAAACGGTGACCATGTTGGTATTCCAAAGCAATCCTGTGCACGTGTGAGTTGAACTTTTTTCTTTTGTAAACGTTTTCTTTTGTTTCAATAAATCTGCATAGATGCTGGCCACGTGAGCTCTTGTCCTGAGACCCGTACAGCATAGCGCAACAACATCCAACTTTGTTGGCCTCGACGGCTAAGAGAACAAGTCTCTGAGTCACTAAATTGATTTTTGTTGCTTTTAGTCATGTGCTGCGAATTGGTAGAGCGAGCCAGTCCGGCTGATGTTATCAGCCCATTTTACTGTGCGATGCAAAGCTAGTAGATACAAATCCTAAATAAACTTTTGGAGGTACTTACTATTTGTATAGGAGGAGGACCAGTCGTTGGTAACGGAGTAGTGGTGGGAGGTGGGGTGGTTGTCGGAGGCGGAGTTGTTGTCGGTTCCTCGGTGGTCGTTGGTGGTGGAGTAGTTGTCGGAGGCGGAGTTGTCGTTGGCTCCTCGGTGGTCGTCGGTGGTGGAGTTGTTGTCGGTTCTTCGGTGGTCGTTGGTGGTGGAGTAGTTGTAGGTGGAGCTGTAGTTGTTGGGAGGGGAGTAGTTGTAGGTGGCGGGATTGTGGAAGGAGCTGAAAGTAAAATGAAGCAATAAACAATAATAATAATGATAAAAATAATGATAGCGTTGGTGGAAAGTGGAGTAGTCGTCAGTCGATAGAGGGGTTGTGGTATGAGCTGACAGTTAGTTAAAAATTAGGAGAAGAATCATCACCATGTCATCAAGGTTATCCTAGGAACAAGGCACATCTTGCCGAAAGTACTGCTAATGATGATGAGGAGAAGGAGGATGAAATGAGGACAGATCGTAATTGATAATAGAAATTGTCTGCCCATTTCCTGCTAGAGTTGAAAACAGGTTGGAAGAAAATGGAAACGAAATAAAGACAAAAAAAGTCAAGTATAATATTCTCGTGGTCTTCTTCGTCTTAGAATCTAAAAGTCTCTATTGATTGTTATTTAACAATTCTAGTTTAAGGAAGCGACCACTGAGGACCAAAAGTAAAGGCCGCTCGAAGTCTTATCTGTGGTAACTAAGCAATTTCGCTGTAACTTACTAGGACACAGAAGCTCTGCTTGGTCTAAGACACTATCATCCAGGTCAGAGAAATCGTCAACTTTCTTAATATAAGTATCGTTTGATGCGTATTTGCGGAGTTCTACAGGATCAGCTTGACCAATGGCCATTACCATAATATCGATGTCCCTTTTTTTCATAGCATCTGACACCTGTTTTGGACTTGGTTCAGTAGGGCTAGAGATAGTGGTTTGTTTTCCATCAGTGATGAGCAAAGCAATCTTGGAAAAACAAATAGATAAAAAATAAATTTATCGTATTTTCTAATTAAAAAAAGCGCCGCGCGCCTCCGAATACGCATGGTACCCTCCAAGCAAAACATAATGATAAATGAATATTTCTGCTCTTTCTGCATGCCATGGCATTATGAACATAAACAAGCAGCTTTCGGTCGACCAAATAATACACCTGCAAAGCAGGCTAAAAGGAAGATCGCTTAACGCTAAAACATCGAACAGCTTATATTACACTCCGCAATAAAAATTGGAATCAAAGTCAACATAACTTCTCTGCTCCCTGCATGTGATCACACACAGATTTCAAACTAGTAATAACCAAAGATTGGGAAGTGCGGGAAACAACGATCCAAGGTCCATCCATCGTTGTGCACTTGCTTTGCGTACGTTTCACGTAACAGATGGTCAACACGTGTGATCAGATAACGAGGGGTAGAAGGTCCACACAAATGCTAGCTTCATAGATGGACGCATGCGTAATAACTACCTGGAGATTCGTCCGCGATAAATCTTACCATATGTTTGACGTGACGATCAGTAGATCAGTAGAGAAACAAACTCATTCCCAGGACCTTTCTCTCTGCGAAGGGAATAGAAAGGTCCTGGGAACGATATAGAGTAAGTTAATGTGACGTCATAAAATTCAAGTTCGTGAAAGCATGGTAATGGTAGGCATATTGAGGGAGAAAAGGATGAAAAAAAGCCCCCTTGCCAAAAAACAGCCTCAGTTAATGCAGTTAATGCAAATTGGGGGGATATATAAGCAACCATTACCCTCTGATGACTCCATACATTTCCTTATAAGATCACCTTGGATTGTAACGTTTAAGATTTCAGGCCTATTTCAAAAGGATTTATATAGAGTCTTGGAATAACGGTGCTTACAGCTCCACAGGTAGCCGAAGCGTAATAATAGATTTGTAATAATGGGAAATAAAGAATTTTGTATTAGAAATATAACTTTGTTCTGTAGATGAACTAAAAGTGATTAATAATGGTTGTAGCGGCACCCGTGTTCCGCCCTTTTTTACGCCATGTATGCGTTGCGGATTTCTATTCATGCGCGCTAGTTTTGTTATGTTTTCGACCATGCGGTCCGATGCTAGAGCCCGGAAAGGCGTAAGTTTTTACCTTTCTGCTTGCTGTTTTCCAGTTTTTTCTGTATACCAACTGTAGATCTGTATTTCTAGTTTGACAGACTCACTTCTTTAGCGATTTCGAGATGTATTACGTGTATGGATTTGCGATTAAAGCTATGATAATCTGTTCAAGTCAAATGGGTGTTTTGGATTTCGGACCCGCGCTAGCATAATGGTAATTGAACTGAGTGGAGTGCAATTTGGTCTGAAATCATAGGCGTGATTTCAAAATCGTTCGATTTGAAATCTCAAGTATGATTTCAGACCAAAATTGCACGACACGAAGTTCAATTACCACTTTATTACATCCATTTTGAAATCACAGAATTTAGTCAGTACTAATATTTATTGATCAAGTAGCTGGTTTGTTAAAAAGACGAAACAAAAAGGATTTTACATCTCATTTTGTATTCGAAACAGAAATGATGCGATATAGAACAAAAATGGTGCGATTTAAAACAGAAATGATGCGATATAGAACAAAAATGGTGCGATTTAAAACAGAAATGATGCGATTTAGAACATGAATGACGCGATTTGGAACAGATGCGATTTAGAGCATAAAATGGTGCGATTTGGGAATAAATCACACTGCTGAGAGCCAATCAGATTGCACGGATCGCCAGTGATTTCAAAGTGGATGTAATAAACGTTATTAATTACGTGTAAATATTGCTACCTGGTGTCGTTGTGCTTCGTTTTTTAATTTGAGTACTATAACAGTTTAATAGTAAGAAAAACGGTTGGAAAGAATCGCTCGATCGACCTCCAAAGCTACTTCTCTTACTACCTGTCAGGCCCCAGTTGTTCGAAAGATGGATAGCGCTATCCACTGGATAAATTACTATCCACTGGATAGCGCAATTGGATGTCGTAATACTTATCCTCTGGATATCGATTTATCTGGTGGATCGCGCTATCCAACTTTCGAACAACCGGGACCAGGTGTATAAATTACGCTTGGTCCACCTCCCTATTAGGCTCAGGTACAAAGATATCACCTGTGATAAAAAGGCCAATTTGCACTGAATTTTGGCCAAGGGGCCTTTTTCATCTCGTTCTTTATGAAAATGCCAGCCAATTCCACATTCGCAAATTTGAATTTTGGTGATGTCACACTTCTCTTCTCTATTGGCAGAATACCTTTCTAACTTCCGGCCGCATTCCAAACTGGGTCCTGAAAAGTTCTCGATTAGCGCGTCGAAGACCTCTGTTGATGAACGTGCGTTCACCTGCTCCTGGTCTTGGGATGGCTCTGATCTGGTCTAAAACAGCATTCTCGTCGTAAGGTGTTTGATCAAAAATGGTGAAATCGAACACCTTCGCGGAATCATCGCCAAAATAAACGACCCCAATATGGCTTCCTCCTGGCCGCATGTTGATTCTCTGTGAGACATCAGTAACGAATTTTAGCAGAACATCCCAGTCGTCTCTCACGCTACCGGAAGCGTCCACTACAAAACCCACATCGATGATGCAATTGGGATCCTCTGTTAAAACATAAGAGTGGAATAGTTAACATAATAATAATAGTGAGAAGAAGAAGAAGAAGGAGATGATGATGATGATGATGATGAAGAGGAAGAAGAAGAAGATATTTTTATAGATGGCCTAACTCGTCAATTTCCGATTATAAGCCCTAGGCTTATACATCTTTGTAAGGGGTCTTAGGAAGGCTTATAAACGGAGGAGCTCTCTTATATAACGGTAAAGAAAACGCGCTTCCAAACAAGCTAACGCTAAATACGTTTTGCATTTAACAATTTACAGTCTCCAATCTGCGGTCTTTAGTCTGCAGTCCGCAGTCTGTAGTCTGCAAAAACCGCAAAAAAAAATTGCTCAAACTCTTGGTTATATAGCCAATTATTAAGAGAGATTTGATGCCACATTTCTGAAACAATCCATAATAAAATCCATTAATTAAAATCCCTGGGCTGCTTTCAAATGTTCATCACTTCCGCAAAATTTCAACTGCCTACTTGTGCAGTGTCACACCGTCTTGTCCATTTTAATTTCGTGACCCACATAAACGATCTCAAAAACTCTTGCAACAAAGAAACAAACTTTTTCCTGTTGTTGACAAACAACATGATCAGAGCGCCCTGCCTTAACCTGCGAACCCAGATGCATTTCCAATTAGCAAATACCTCTGCGTTTGCAAGCTAGGCCCAACTTTGAAGCACATCTGGCTATCCTGAAAGCTTTATTTGCGCCCTTCCCCCACCTCCCTCCAAAACCCACCCACCCCTCCCCCACAAAAGGGGTTAACTTCGGTCGTCCTTTTACTCCGCAAGTGAGGTTTTGCGAAACATATTTTCCTAGTGTATAACTAGCCCATAAATATGAATGACAACTACTCCCCCCACCCCCCCCCCCCCCCCCCCGCTAATCCCAGAGGATAAACACACGATACGAAACGTAGATAGAGGGTTCAAACGAGTTTCACGCAAGACATACGGGAAAAAATTTAACTGGTACCGATGACGTCCAAGATTAGCGGGGGACGACTATATATCCATGTATATCATGCAGTGCTGAAACGTATTCATTGTCACCTTAAAAACAAAATAGTTCTAAAATGCCTTTAACGTGGCATACGCTTTCAATTTGCTGTACTTATGCTTTTGCCTTTTCACTTAAAAGTAGCTAAATAACCAATTTTCTCAGTTTTTTACAGGCTAAACAGAATTTTACTTCGACATATCCATACGTCACTGATGTCACTGTCTCCAAAAGCGCCTTTGAAAATAATCAATCTTTCAACAGTGCAAAATTCCAATAGATACCGAAAAGTACCCTTAATTAAACACCCGCTGCGGGGCAAGTCGTGTTTAGCTATTTTATAAACCCAAATGTATTCTAACAGTAAATTCCATTACATAAATTGCCAGAATATCGATTTGAATTTTTCTTTTTTCGAATTAGTGTTAGATGTTTTGCATTAATTATCTGCAGGCTAACGTGTCGTGGCTACGACAATAGACCACTTTCGATATATTAAAATTCAGCTTGGCAGCGAGGCCTAGAGGACACAAACAAAGGAAACTGAACGAACATGATTATTCATTTCTTTTGTTTGTGTCCTCTAAGCCTCAACATCAAGCTGAATTTTAATATATCGAAAGTGTCCTATTAGTAGTGATCTTCTCTTGCTTGGATGTCGTGACAAGCTGATAGTAGGCTAACTCAACAGAGTGCCATGCGATGAATTTGGCACGAAAAGCACGCCCTCGCGTAGAATGTCCCTTGCTTAATACCGGGCTTGATATAAGAAACGCTACCACAATCTGATTTATACACAAATGAAAAAAAAATGCAGGAGTTGATTGATTTTAACAAGAAACGTAGAGCATAATTTAGAATTCTAAGAATGCAACATTCGTCAGACAAGTCGAAGCCACTAACATCGCTGCGAATATTAATGGCTCAATAAGAATCATCACAAAAGAAAACTATACGAAGAAAACTGACAGGGCAATGGCATGAAACTGCGGGCAAAAAAAATCTCAAGAACTAGGGGTTGCATGGATCGTTATTCGGAGTATATCGTGAGGATCACCTACTGTACTGTCAATTTGAGAGATATCAGTTGTAATTTTAAAAGTAACGGTGAAAAAAAGATCGCTTTGGATGAGGGAAATGTCAAGTAAGAGGTTTTGAATTTTCAATAAAGAAGCTTTTTTAAAGAAGCTAAACCTTGGAGGAAGGCCATTCGTGTTACTGTAAGTCTCACAAGCTGGTGTACACAGATAAACATTGTAGTTTACTTACGGGCTGACGTCGGGCTACTTCCCAGCGCGACTAGAACAACGATCAAGCTCCAAATTCCAATTGTTTCCATTTTCGTGCAAGCAATTTTTGGTTATGACCAGCCAAATCCCTTCTGAAGGCCTTGTAGATTACTTAAGGCCAGCCATGCCTAGAAAATTCGACAGCGAGGCCACAGCCAAAATCAATAGGTCTTTGTGGAACCGACATGAGTGAGAGAGGTGAAATTCGAGCATCTTTTACGCAGTCGCAGACACTTCGTCTGTGGAGGCGTAGGAAAGATTGATACTTTTTGAGAACATTTCGTCGAGATGAACTCAAAGGCTAAGGGTGGACAGCCTAGTTGTCAATCCTAATATCCTTGGTTTTTCTTATGAGAACACTACACATTGCTTAAAGAAGAAAAATAAAGAATAAAGAAGAAGCCGGTTACTGACATCCTTTCGGGATCGTCAACAAAAATCTGGCCTTGAAGAAATCAGTCTAGAGAAAATCCCATTTGGGGCAGGCAGTTAAGGAAAGGTCAAATGTTGGCCTTTCATTAACTCTCACCTCGGAAACTATTACATGTTTCATGGACCAAACAATGATCTATTCATTTGACATCGGACACTTGAATTCCTCGCGACTTAAAAAAGTAATAGTACAGTCTTACAAGTGAGCAAATTGGTTATTAGTTATCTTTTAGCTTCTTTTATTGTTCAAAAAAGAAATGTTAAAAAGGGCAGAGATTTAATTGTTCTAATCTAAAATAGAGCTTCTCTGAGGATCTCAGGAAAAGGGGGTTTAGCCTCCCCGCAGACGTCCTGAATGAATGCGTGACGAACAAAAACAAACCCCACAGGACGTCTGCGGGGAGGCTTGCGCGGCAGGCGTTCGAAAGGGAAGGGGAAAGGAATTAGGGCGCGAGACCACGCGCGAGGGACAAGGGAGGAGCGCCCCACGCGCTCTCGCGCGCCCAAATTCCCCCTACGCTTTTGCTTTTGTTTGCAGTGGTTTCGGTTTTACAAGAATTGGCAGCCTTAACTGATCGAACTTGCCAATTTTATCTTCCATCAGGGGCACCCAACGACAATATCCTTCAAAACCACTTAAACATAGCATTGTTAAACGTGATTTAGTATTTAAACGGTAGATATAGGCATACTTTTATCCCCTAAAAATTTTTCATCTGTTCGGATCTCCTAGCTGAAAGTCTAGTGATCCGAAAATTATAGGGATCAAAACTTACCTTTTCGAAAATTTCAGCCAGAAAAAAGGCTCCCGAGAATTCTAGGTGACCTTTTAAGGGTAAAAATCCGTTAAAAAGGGGCAATAATGCCATTTCTTAGATGTTCGAAAATCCTAGGAAAGGCAGGCAAGCAAGAAATTTTACAGCAAATGTTCCGAAAATAGTCGTTGGGTGTCCCTGTTCCATTCGATCAGGGTTGGTAGAAGCGGGTGCGAGAACATGAATAATGTCCCCAAAACTGTGGACAACTACTCCTTACTGTGATGCTATGATGTGTTG